>PVIU01000367.1:0-64458 GCA_004026605.1 Ondatra zibethicus | reverse complement strand
ATCTAACTGCCACACATGCCTGTGACTTCTCTGTTTTCTCCCTCCATGGCTGCCCTTGTCCTGGCTTGGCTTTCAGCATCGCTAACTTGGAAGTCTCATCTCTGTCTCCACAGTTAAGATGGGCACTCACTCACACTGGGTCCTTTTTCTATCTAGCTAACCTCTCTACTTGGATGTCTCTTCCTGGAGGCCTAGTGGACTCCTCACAGGCTGTTGGGGTTCAGGTCTTGGATCTGCCCTGCCCCGAAACTGAAGTCCTTTTTCATGCCTGAATCTCCCTGAACCAGCCCAGGCCTTCAGATGGCTTTTGCTTCTGCCTACCTGGGATGGAGATGGGATGCCTTCTTTTCAAGTGTTGGCTTTCCCTGCCTAAAAGTTGTCCCTGCACCCCACCACTATCTGCTCCCCATCTTCCCACTCTCTCCCAAGACCTGCCCCACCCTTACCAGCTCTTCCTACCCAGCAAGTCGACTTCCGGTTCCCCAGCCCTTGCCCTTTTCCTGCAGGCATCAAACTGGACTTCAAGAGCCTCAAGGCTGTGGGCCCCTCCCTGGACCTCCTCCGGCAGATGACCGAGGCTGGCAAGATTCGGAGACCGGTGTGGATCAATGCTGACATCCTGAGGGGCCCCAATGTGCCCATCTCGGTTGAGATCAATGCTACACAGTGAGTGCTCACCCTCTTCCCAGCGGGCTCCAGCCCTCTTCTGACAGCACAGAGCATGAAAGGGGAGCCAGGGGGACCGTTGTTGCATGTATCAGTCCCACCGTGAGACCACAGCTCTGAGCCTTTTCCTGCGTGCGTGCATGCGTGCGTGCGTGCGTGTGTGCCTGTAGGCCATGGTGCAATGTGGAAGTCAGAGGCTGACCTTCAAGCATTGGTTTTCTCTTCACCATATGGCTTCTGGGGTTTGAACTTGGGTCATCAGTCTTGGTGGCAAGCACCATGTCACCAGCCACCTCTGAGCATGTGCATGCTTTGTTCCCTCTTGCCTGGGATGCCTGCCCCTTTGTGGGTTTTTAGACACACTCTCTCTATGTAGTCCTTGCTGGCCTGTAACCCATTATATGGGCCAGGCTACCTCATACTTGTGGAGCTCCTGTTGCCTTTTCTACTGGCACCAGGATTACAGTTGCAGGCCACCGGACCTGGTTCTTTTGTTTGTTTCTTGCATTTCGTTTTGTTTTCCTTACCTTTGTTGTGGCAGGGAGAGGATGAGACAAGTTCTCATGTAGCCCTGAACAGCCTTGGACTCTGTACACAGTTCAAGCTGGCCTCGCGACCTTCCTCCCATCTCCATCTCTGCTATATCTGGTGTGCACCAGCATGCTTAGCCTTCCTCCTTTCTCTAGTGAGTCTTTGCCAAGTCTCTGCCACCTTCAGAAGTGTCCCTAGCACCCCAGGCTCCTGAAGAACTTCCTCCGGCCCCCTCAGCCCTGATTCCATTGGACTGTTTCTGTTGGCTTACACACTGGTCACCCCTGCTCCACTGTGGACTCTTGGAGAGCAGACGGCCATGTCCTTTCTGCCTCCCCAGTGATGCGCATAGGACGTGGCCTTCTAGAAGTTATAAAGAAATGGCTTTCTCCCCAGCCCCTAGAAAATCCGACCCGTGACTGTCTAGGAGTATCTTTCTCCCCATTTTTCAGATGTGAAAATTCACAATGACAGAAGCATGCTGTTGCATGTTTATTGTGCCCCAGGCACTGTTTCAAGCATTTACTTGCAGAATACAGCCGAACTCTTAGGAGAATGAGGTAGCAACTAGTCATCTTCATTTTGTAAGTATACAAACTATCTTCAATAGGTTAAATGGCCTGTCTAATCTACAAAATGGCAGAGCAAGGGTTCCGACAGGTCTTTCCCTCCCCAAGCTTTGTGGTCTGCAGGCATCTCTCCCTCTCTCTGTCCAGCCACCCACCCAATATTTCTGTGATTCTTAAAGTGAGATATTTTAGAAGAAAATAATTTTTAAATGTAGTCTAGGACCCAAGACAAACAAGGCTTTCGCTCCTCAGGGTACTCTGGAGGCTGGGCCATAGGTGACATTACTTTCCTAATAAACTCTGCATCAGAATAAGATTCAGATCATTCTTTTTGATTTATTGCTTTGAGACTGTTTCATATAGCCCAGGCTAGCCCTGCACTCTATGTACCTAGGGATGAAGGAAGTCCTGATCCTACTACCACCACCTCCCAAGTGCCGAGATTACAGGCATGTGCCATCATGGTTGGCACATATAAAAAAAATAATTAGGAATCTGAAACTTTGGGAACTCGAAGCCAGCTGGCAGCTTTCAGATCTGCACACCTCACAAATCTCACTCAGCCCTCTCCATCCATATGGGGACGTTTAAAAGGCCCTGTCCTGGCAGACGGTCACTGTCTCTGAGAATCAAAGGGTGAAGTAACCGCCAGTGGCAGAGTAGGGCCCCGAGCCCAGACCTCCTGGGCTGCACAGGATGGTCACATCAGCAGGATGTGCAAACCCCTGCTGTTTTTTAGAGCTGTGTTGCCAGCCTCCAAGCACAGACTCAACAGGCCTGGCTGCCCCAAGTCCCTGCAACAAGAACCTACAAGAATGGACCAGAGTGGTCTGCAAAGCTGGATCTCTCTGTTCTCTGCAGGTTCCTGGCGCTGGTCCAGGAGAAGTATCCTGAGGTCACCATCTCTCCTGGCTTTACTACTCTGTATGTGCCTCAGTTGCCAAACAGCACCTACACCAAAGCCATGGTGGAGAAGATGCAGGAGCTAGTGGGGGCGCTGCCTCAGAGGATCACCTTCCCCATTCGGGCTTTCATGGTACGGGCTGCTTGGCCCCACTTCAGTTGGCTCCTGGGCCAGTCTGAGAGGTAAAGCTCCCTCTGCTCGTTCCAAATCTATCCTGGGCTCTGATCTAAGATGAACACGGCAGGGGGGCTTCTAAAGATCATCTTGTCCTGGCCCCGGTGGCCTAGCCACCTCCTATAATGAATGCCCTGCCTCTGGCTTACACTCCTCCGGTGACAAGCTGTTCACCGCCTCCATTGTTGGGTAACTCAGAAATAGACATCCCTAGTGGGCACCTCCTCCCATCCCCTGAACTCCTGCTTTCCATCATCCCCTGGAAGAGATGGTACCCAAGAGGAGAGGCTAGTGGGAAGCTGGAAGACAGATGCTCCACTCCTGGGCTCCGCTCGCATTCCGTTCAGAGCATAGGAGTATAGCTCAGGGTCTTTCTAGGCCCAGGGGGGCACTGAGTCAGCTCTCTGGTCCCAGGTACAGCCTGACACTGTGGCAGGGTGCCTCGGATCCCGTGTCGGTAGACGATCTCCTCTTCGTCCGGGACAACAGCGCCACCCACCAAATCTACTATGACCTCTTTGAGCCTGTCCTGTCTCAGTTCAAGCAGCTGGCCTGTAAGAAGGGGGCCTAGAAGGGGAGGTGGAGGCTGGGCTCTGCTCAGGGCAGCCTTGGTTGGGCATGGGAGCAAAGGTAGGGAAGTCTAGATGGGGAAAATTCTGGGTGGAACAGGAGACAGGAACCATTCTGAGAACCTGTCTTCTGCCCCTGGGACAGTATGCTATCCACGCTTCACCTATCCACAAAGCAGGAGTCTGGTTGATAGAGAGGGAAATGGAAGTCGGAACTACAAGGAGTTTATAGAAAAGCAGCTTGATCAGCCCCTAGCCAACTCAACCCTCTCCCCGTGTTTCCACAGCTCTCTTCTGTGTCCACACATTCATGAGCCAGATGCCACCAGGCAAACCCCTTGTACTTTTGACCCTGAGTCTAGGAGCACTTAAACTTAAGCCATTCCGAGGGGTCACATCAGGTCTACTCCTATTGAGGGAACCCCTTTCTGGAAAGGGGAGGAAACCAGCTTTGGGGCCCTCCAGCTCTAGCTCCATTTGGTTTCTGGCCCAGTAAACTCTGCTTGTCAAACCTTGAAGCAATGACTTCACATCTATCCAAGAGGGAACTGACAGCTACAAGGGTCAGGATGCAGGAGAGCCAGGGCATAACCATTGATAGTGGTCCTTTCACCTTGGCAACTTTGGGTCCCACAGTGAACAGCAGCCGGAAGCGAACCTACTACACAGGTGGCAGCCTGATCCCTCTTCTCCAGCAGCCCAGGGGTGATGGTCTAGAGGTAGAGTGGCTGGATCTAGAAGTGAATGGCAACGGGAGAACAGCGGCCATTACTGTCCCTGGTGAGTCTGCCTGCAGTCCTAAAGCTCCTGGCTAATCCACAGGTCTGGTGTTTGCTTGGGTGGGTAACTTGGTTCTCTGTTACCATGGCAACATGATAAGCCATGCACTGGATACAAAGTGGGAAGAATAATGTCAAGAGCAGGAACTCCTGACCTCAGGCCAGCAGCCTTGAGTCCGCAGCCTCACTGTGACTAGAAGAGTGGGTGGTGACCCAGGTCTGAGTCACTAGGAAGGCCAAGAAAACTGAGCCAGCCATTTGTCATGTCTGCCTGAGAGTCACCAGTCACAGCATTTGGAGTCTGGAACATCAGATTCAAGAATGGCTGGCACCAGTTCCTCCTTGCCTGTTCCCATGACCTCCACTGCCCCTTTAACAAGAGAGAATGACATCCCATAATGACAGGTACTCCAAACACTGTTGCTTCTTCCAGACAGAGAAGGCATGATCCTGCTGAATGTAGGCCTCCAGGAACCTGAAGCTGGGAACCCTGTGCCCATCTTGCGTACCCGAGGTGGTCCTGTTCTGACATTAGAGTCCTATCTGCTGCAGCTGGCTGCTCACCCTGGGTCCTGGGGCATCCATGTGAACATAGTGGAACCCACAGCTCTCCGGCCCTCCCTGGCCACACTGGCACACCTCTCCACCCTTGGCCATTTGCCCTGGCCCGTGTGGGTGGGGGCTACAATCTCACATGGTAATTTTGTGGTCCCTGGTCATGTGGCCGGCAGAGAGCTGCTTACAGCTGTGGCTGAAGTTTTCCCTCATGTGACCGTGGCACCAGGCTGGCCTGAAGGGGTGCTGGGCAGCGGCTATCAGGAGCAGATGGTCACAGATATGCTGGAGCTGTGTCAGGGACTCTGGCAACCTGTGTCCTTCCAGCTGCAGGCTGGGCCACTGGGCCGGAGTTCAGCCAAAGCTGTGGCCAGGCTGCTGGCAGCCTCCCCTCGAGCCACGGTCACGGTGCACCACAGCATGGCTGGGAACAACTATGCAGACGTTTGGGCTGGGTTGTGGGTGGCCAGGGCCATGGACAGGACCCGAGTCTATTACAGGATACCCCAGGAGTACCGAGAAGACTTGCTGGCAGATGTGAGCAGGAACTGACCACCCAGTAGGACTGGACCATCTAATGTGGAAGGCTTCCCTGGGGAGTCAGGGTGAATAAACGTCTCTGCTTTGCTCCACGCACTGCGTAAGACCTGGGGCAGGGTGGGGTAGTGCCTAGAGGGTCTGGAGGCTGGGGGCCAGGTCATTCCGGTTGTCCAACAGGAAACTCTCACAAGCCTTGAACGTATTGTAGAACTCAGTGGAAAGGCCGGCCACGTTGGTGGTCACGTAGTTGAGAAATCCGGGGGTGGCCTGGTTGTAGTAAGAAACCTACAGAGCAGAAAGCCAAGTCAGGGAAGCATAATGGGGAGAAACAGGGACTTCTGGGCAGCAGGCAGGTGGGGAGTCAGTCTTGCCTGCCTTCTGGGGAGGCAACAGGTACAACCCTGGGCCTTGGAGCTCAGTTAGAAAACCTGACTGGCAGGCATGGCCTCCTTTGAGAGGTTCCCCCAGGCACTTGGGGTACCCTGGCTACCCTATCACAGCACACCATAAGATCATTGTGCACCTCCGTATTGGCCAGGCAGTCCCAGGGAACAGGAATTGAGTCTCCAAAGCCTATCACTGAATCCACTTGACATCACAGAAAGAGGATAGGCATAAGCCTTGGACCAGCTTTGTATAGGTCCTTCGCAATGCTGGCCGACTCAGCCGCTGGGCAAGGCACAGAGTTGATCTAGGGCTTACAAGGGGCTGCAAGCTGGGGGCGGGGTGCAGCACTCCCACCCCCACCTCCTCCCTACCTTTTCAATTAACACTGACTACCCTGCTGCATTTTATAGGCCCTCAGAGTCACATAAATCCCTCCGAGACAAGAATGGGGACACAGTAAATAAATAATGAGACAGAATTTTCAATCAGATCAGGGCTTTCTGTAGTCCATGTCCAGAGCTTTTTCTAAGCCCCAGCAGCGGCCACTCACTGACTACACTGATTAAATCTCTGTGAAGTGTCTTCAGTCTCTGAGGTTCTGACTTCTCCAGGCTGGTAAAACTGGGAGGTTGTAGGGGCCCAGGTCTGGAAGGGTCCCAGCCCAACAGCATAGAGTTAAATTCACCCATAGGTGAAAGGGTAGAAGTGACACCCGGCCTCACCTTAGTCAGCTGGTCGCCCTCCCGCCACAGACAGAAGCCTGAGCAGAGAGTCTCCCCACGTTGATATTCCGGTGTCTCACAGTGGGTGGGCAGTGTGACCGACCTCAGTGCAATGACATAAGGGTCCCTGGAGGGGAGTCAGAGTAAGGAGTCAGAGACCATCCACAGGAAATGGTGGGAACCCTGTCCTGTTCCCAGGCATGGATTTATTCCCTCAGAGCCTTGCTCAGGGCCAGCTGTAGAGATGGGGCATCTGTGTTAGCAGTACCAGGTTCAGGCCTCACGTGTCCCCATGGATCTGTGTGCCTTGAGGTTTTTCATTCTTCCAGTCCTTGTCTCCAGAAAAAGAGAAGCCACCTACCCTGGCTGAACCCATGCTGCAGGTACCAGTCACAAGCTCCCAGGGGGCAGAGGCCAAGGGATAGCCATATGAAAGGCACCCTGTCTGTGACCTTAAGTATGGTAGCCTCAGTCACAAGCACCAGGAACATCCTTGCTTTCAGGAGCAGTATAGGCCCTGGCTGTCATGGTGAACCCCACAGGCAGCCTACAAACACCCCATGGGGCCTGACTTCAACCACCAGTGGGCAGCAGAGCTCTCACTCCAAGTTGCTGCTCCTCCTGAAGAGGGAGGTGAGGCCTCCCCACCCCTACTGCACCCCTCAGAAAGCAGGCACTCACCCGTTGTCACAAGGCTTCCTCCTAGAGGCCAGGATCACAAAGTCTTGGGGCTTGGTATGGCCGCTCAAGGCAGGGCTGACAACATGGTAGATGGCGTCATCCTCATCTACCTGCTGCACCAGCTCAACACTCCTGTTGGGAGGCTGGAGTCAGGACCTGGGAGCCACTGCCCGCTGCTCTCGACGGGAGAACAGCTCTGCCAGGACCCTGCAGATTACAGCCTTCTGAGCAGTCCTGGAGTGCGTTCCTCACCACTGCACAGCTCAGCAGAACCAGAGGAAGGGGAGAAGCCCTCCAGGATGCATGCGTGCATGAGTATATGCAAGTGCCCGTGCACATACACACATGCACACAGCAGACACAAAGTCCTACATACCCGAGCAGATGTACAGGTACATGCATATGTGTTGACAGAGACTGCTCTTTCATTTCCCTACTGCTCAGACCTGAATAATCACCCAGAAATTGTATTAATTGCACTGTTTGACCAATAGCTTAGGTATATTTCTAGCTAACTCTTAACATCTTAAATTAATCCATCTCTATTAATCTGTGAATCACCACAAGACTGTGGCCTAACAGTAAGGTTCTGACTGGCGAATGGCATCTTTTTCCTTCGGCAGCTACACGGCATGTCCTTGACTCTGCCTACTTTCTCTCTATATCTTGGTCCAGATTTCCCGCCTGACTTTTTCTGCCTGCCATAGGCCCAAACCAATGGTGATAAAACACTCACAGCATACAGAGGGGAATACCACATCACCTTCCCTTTTCTGTCAAATGAAAAGGAAGGTTCTAACTTTAACATAGTATTACATATAACAAAACAGGTATCAAGAATTAGAGTTACAAAAAAAGAATAAGAGTTACAATATTTATATCTACTTTATCTTTTATCATAACTAGGAAAAACTGTAATTATAATTATTCTTCAATTCTATCAAAGACCATAGAAGGATATAATATTACCTAACTTAGCAGGAAGTGCATTGTAAGCAAGTTCCAAAACTCTAGAACTGAGAGACATCTTGCTGCCTGGACACATGTATGCATATACAGAGACATACACAAATATATATAGACACACACAGACACATCAGCACACAGACATGTACTCAAGCAAATACATGTAAACAAACTGGTAGTGTTAATAGTCAACTTGACAGAATCTAGAATCACTTGGGAGACGGGACTCTGGGCATGCCTGTGGGGGATTATCTTTTTTTTTAATTGATATTTATTGAACTCTACATTTTTCTCCGCTCCCCTCCCTGCCTCTCCCCTCTTCCCTTCAACCCTCCCCCAAGGTCCCCATGCTCCCAATTTACTCAGGAGATCTTGTGGTTTTCTACTTTCTACTTCCCGTGTAGATTATATCTATGTAAGTCTCTCTTAGTGTCCTCGTTGTTGTCTAAGTTCTCTGGGACATATTGTGGTTTGTAGGCTGGCTTTCTTTGCTTTATGTTTAAAAACCACCTATGAGTGAGTACATGTGATAATTGTCTTTCTGTGTCTGGGTTCCCTCACTCAAAATAATGTTTTCTAGCTCCATCCATTTTCCTGCAAAATTCAAGCTGTCATTATTTTTTTCCTGCTGTGTAGTACTCCATTGTGTAAATGTACCACATTTTCTTTACCCATTCTTTGCTCAAGGAGCATTTAGGTTGTTTCCAGGTTCTGGCTATGACAAATAAAGCTGCTAGGAACATAGTTGAGTACATGTCCTTGTGGCACGATTGAGCATCCTTAGGATATATACCCAAAAGTGGTATTACTGGGTCTTGAGGAAGGTTGTTTCCTAAATTTCTGAGAAATCGCCACACTGACATCCAAAGGGGTTGTACCAGCTTGCATTCCCACCAGCAATGTAGAAGTGTTCCCTTTTCCCCACAACCTCTCCAGCATAAGTTGTCATCAGTGTTTTTGATCTTGGCCATTGTGTAAGATGGAATCTCAGGTTGCTTTGATTTGCATTTCTCTGATGACTAAGGATGTTGAACATTTCCTTAAGTGTCTTTCTGACATTTTAGATTCCTCTGTTGAGAGTTCTCTGTTTAGGTCTGTACTCCATTTTTTTTATTGGATTATGTGATCTTTTGGTGTCCAATTTCTTGAGTTCTTTGTATATTTTGGAGACCAGACCTCTGTCTGATGTGGGGTTAGTGAAGATCTTTTCCCACTCTGTAGGCTGTCGTTTAATCTTGTTGACTGTGTCCTTTGTTTTACAGAAGCTTTTCGGTTTCAGGAAGTCCCATTTATTAATTGTTTCTCTCAATGTCTGTGCTCCTGGGGTTCTATTTAGTAAGTGGTTCCCTGTGCCAATGCGTTCAAGTGTACTTCCCACTTTCTCTTCTATAAGGTTCAGTGTGGCTGGCTTTATGTTGAAGTCTTTGATCCATTTGGACTTGAGTTTCGTGCATGGTGATAGATATGGGTCTATTTTCATTTTTCTACATGTTGATACCCAGTTATGCCAGCACCACTTGTTAAATAGTCTTTCTTTTTTACATTTGATATTTTTTGCTTCCTTGTCAAAGATCAGGTGTTCGAAGATGTGTGAACTAATATCCGTGTCTTCTATTCAGTTTCATTGGTCCTCCTGTCTTTATACCAATACCAGGCTGTTTTCAGTACTGTAGCTCTGTAGCAGAGTTTGAAGTCAGAGATTGTGATGCCTCCAGAAGTTCTTTTATTGTACAGGGTCGTTTTGGCTATCCTCGGTTTTTTTGCTTTTCCATATGAAGTTGATTACTGTTCTTTCGAGGTCTTTGAAGAATTTTGTTGGGATTTTGATGGGCATTGTGTTGAATCTGTAGATTGCTTTCAGTAAGATTGCCATTTTTACTATGTTAATTCTGCCTACCCAAGAGCATGGGAGATTTTTCCATTTTCTGGTGTCTTCTTCAATTTCTTTTTTCAAAGATTTAAAGTTCTTGTCATACAAGTCTTCCACTTGTTTGGTTAGAGTTACTCCGAGATATTTTATGCTATTTGTGGCTATTGTGAAGGGTGTTGATTCTCTGATTTCTTTCCCAGCCCTTTTATCATCTGTGTACAGGAGGGCTACTGATTTTTTTGAGTTAATCTTGTGTCCTGCTACATTGCTGAAAGTGTTTATGAGTTGTAGAAGTTCCTTGGTAGAATTTTTGGGATCACTTATGTAAACTATCATATCATCAGCAAACAGTGAGTTTGACTTCTTTTCCAATTTGTATTCCCTTGATCTCTCTTTGGTGTCTTATTGCTCTAGCTAGGACCTCAAGAACTTTTTTGAATAGGTATGGAGAGAGTGGACAACCTTGTCTTGTTCCTGATTTCAGTGGAATTGCTGGGAGTTTCTCTCCATTTAGTTTGATGTTGGCTGTTGGCTTGCTGTATATTGCCTTAACTATGTTTAGGTATGTTCCCTGTATCTCTGCTCTCTCCAAGACCTTTATCATGAAGGGATGTTGTATTTTGTCAAAAGCTTTTTCGGCATCTAATGAGATGATTATGTGGTTTTTATTTTTCAGCTTGTTTATAAGGTGGATTACGTTGACAGATTTTCATATGTTAAACCATCCCTGCATCTGTGGATGAAGCCGACTTGATCATGGTGGATGATGGTTCTGATGTGTTCTTGGATTCGATTTGCCAGTATTTTATTTAGTATTTTTGCATCAATGTTCATGAGTGAGATTGGTCTGTAATTCTCTTTCTTAGTAATGTCTTTCTGTGATTTGGATATCAGGGTAATTGTAACCTCATAAAAAGAGTTTGGCAATGTCCCTTCTGTTTCTATTGTGTGGAATAATTTGAGGAGTATTGGTATTAGTTCCTCTTTGAAAGTCTTGTAGAACTCTGAGCTGAAACCATCTGGTCCTGACCTTTTTTGGTTGGGAGACTTTTGATGACTGGGATTATCTTATTATATTAACTGATGTAGGAAGGCCCATCTCAATGGTGGACAGCGCCATTCCCTTGGTATAAAGTGGAAAGCGTGAGCTGAGCGCCAGCATCTGTCCTGCTCTGTTTGTTATTGTGGGTGCAGTAGGAGCAACTGCTTTAAGCAACTGCTTTGACTTCCCCACCATATTGAACTGTGTCTTGAACACTGAGGCAGAATAAACCTACTCTCCCTTAAGTTGCTTCATCAGGGTATTTTATCATAGCAACAGGAGAAAGAAACTAAGACACATAGCGACACAAGAATACAAAAGCTACGTATAAGCATATGCTCGCACACAGGCACACATGCACAGGCACACAGGTAGACACCACTGAACATACTGATCTGTCTCAGGTGCACACACCCCAGGTAGCTCTTAAAGGATCTGGTAGTTGGATGTACTACCCGGTGAGTCCCTAATGTGTGCCAGGTGCTGTACACCTGTGATCTCACTCAGTCTCCCTCCACAGCACTCCTTTGCCATTAACAGTCTCAGTATTCCCACTAAATAGAGGGACTGAGGCTGGGGAATAACCCACCCTGGGCCACAGAGCTCATGAGAAACCAAGGCTGGGTGTCCAACCTAACTGGTGGCAGAGATATAACAAGCCCAGGCGCACACACACACACATGTCCCAGTATTCAGCCACACACTGACTTTGGTACCCACAGCCACACAAGGACAGTCACATGAGGACACAGGACTACATCCACACCTTCCCTTTCTCTCCTCCTCCTCCCCTCTGCTGCACACAGCACTGGCTTGGGGACAGTCTAGCTTTGCAGGGCTAGAGAAGTGTACTGGGGGATCCTTTACCCTTAGGTCACTCACACCCTCAGTGATGCTTCATTGGGTCCATACCAGCCCATCTTTTCCATTTCCTCTGCATAGACACCAGCAACCACCAGTCAGCTCTCAGTTTTCTAGAGCACGCCACCAGCAGCCCAGCTTACCCAGGCAAAGCATTTTAAAGCAACACGGTTCATTCTCTCCCCCTCTCCCCTTCTCTCTCCCTCTATCTCTTGCTCTTGCTCTGTGTCTGTGCATGCATGTGTGTGTGTGCACACGTAAATATGAGTGTTTGTGAGTACAGATATTCATTTAATGATGCATTGTGGACACCAACAACCTCAAGTATTGGTCATTGCTATTCACCTGTGTGTACCCAGCTAATTGGTCCTAGAAGTTCCAAGGAATCTGTCTCCTCTCTCTGTCTCCCATCTCAAAGAAGGAATTGCAAATATGAATCATATGCCCAGCTTTGCATGGCTCCTGGGGTTCAAATACAAGTTCTCATGCTCTGCTTGTGAGCCATCTCCCCAGCCCAGCACAACCAGGGCTACAAAGAGAGCTTAGACGGAAAGCCTAGGTGTGAATGGCTATGAGCGAGCGCTCTGCTGAGGACAGACTCAGGAAGAAGGAGCAGGCCACTCGTGGAAAGTCAGCTGGCAATAAGCAGCTCACTGAGTCCCCAAGTCCATCCAGTCTCCTAGGGGAGCACTAGGCTCCGAGTGGCCATGGCATTGGCAGAACTGAAAATGACTTCGAGGATCTTGAATAAACACCACCTTAAACATTAACTTTCCCAACCCATGAGTTGGCTCAGTGGGAAGGCACTTTGCCAACAAGTCTCCTGATCTGAGTTCAATCCCTGGAACCCACAAGTTGTCCGCTGACCTACACACACACACACACACACACACACACACACACACACACACACACAAACACACAAATGCCATTTTTAAAAATGTAAGTGCTGGGGAGATGACTCAGTGGTCAAGAGCATTGGCTGCTTTTCCAGAGGCCCTGGGTTCGAGTCCCAGCACCCACACCATCCAGTCCCAGAGAATCCAGTGCTTTCTTCTGGACTTCATGGGCACCAGACACACATGTGGTACACAGACAAACATGCAGGCAAAATAGCCACACACGCTGGGCAGTAGTGGCGCCCACCTTTAATCCCAGCACTTAGGGAGCAGAGGCAGATGGATCTCTGAGTTCGAGACCAACCTGGTCTACACAGTGAGTTCCAGAACAGCCAGGGTTACACAGAAAAACTTTGTCTCAAAAAAAACAAAAAACAAAATACTTGTCCTCATAAAACGAATAAATAAAACTTAAGGGGGGGAGAGGGACAGAGGCTCAGAAAAGAAATGACCTGACTAACATCACACATCCATTTAGAACAGATAAACTCAGGCCTCCACATCCAATTCCAGGCTCAGTTCCTTCCCTAGGGCCTCAACGTGCCCATGGCTTTTACTGCCATCCTGCACATAACTATATCCTAAGGCCAGATCCATCACTGCAGAAGGTCAGCTGAACAAAGCATCATGGGGGAGGCTTAGCATCATCAGCAGGCAATCCCCCCACTAGTCACCTAGCGCCGTCCCCTCACCGGTAATGCTTGTCCCACTCAGGCCTTCGGCGCAGGTCTGAGAGCAGCGTAAAGACTTGGGCAGCGTCCACGTGGACCACCATCTCCAAATGAAATGACAGGAACTCCTCCTCCAGGGTGTACAGGCAGACCTGCGCAGCACAGAGAGTGGCCTCGTTCCTGCACCACACCCCCAGACTAGGCTGCTGGGAGAGAACGGCTCCCGGCTCCCGGCTCCCGAGGTCAGGGCTGCCACTGACGCGCTGTCTGACTAAAGAAGGGCTTGGCTGTCTCTGAGACTAACTTAGTTACAGCCCCGTGAGAATGGACCTCTGACAGAGCTCAGTGCGGACAGACGAAAATACTTCTTTAAGAAGCAGTAATCAGGGGCTGGAGAGATGGCTCAGTGGGTTAAGAGCACTGGCAGCTCGTCCACAGGGCTTGGGTTCAATTCCAAGTTCCCTCGTGGCAGCTCACATCTGTCTGTAACTCCAGTTCCAGGGGCCCTGATACCTTCATATCAATGCACATAAAATAAAGTTAAACAAATTATTTTTAAAAATTGTTTTTTTAAAAAAAGAAGCAATAATCAGAGCCAGAGAGATGACTCAGAGGTTAAGAGCACTGGCTTCTCTTCCAGAGGTCCTGAGTTTGGGTTCCCGTGTGGCAGCTTCTAAGCCCACTAGAGTCTGTAACTCCAGTCCCAGCAGATCTGACACCCTCTTTTGACTTCCCCTAGGCATGTGTGTGGTGCACAGACAGTTCATACAGGCTAAACACCTTTGCCTATGAAGGAAAAGGAAGGTGGCAAGAAGATCAGTTACCTCACCGAACTCCACGGACAGCACCCAGTTGTCTTTGGCCATAAGAGTCTTCAGAGAGGACACGTTGTAATAGCTCAGGTACACCTGGAAGAGGCCACCAATAAATGCTACCTTCTCCTGCCCCAGGGGTCCCTGGATGGGGCTGTGCTTGTATGGGGAAAGGACTGGGCTCTGGGAAAGTTACCCAGGCTCCCACAAGTCCTCCACACAGCCTTGAGCAGCCACAACCAAAGTCTCTACTCCCTCTTGCAAAATGGGGGCACACCCGTGAATAACATTCATGAAGCAGAAAAGGGTTTCCCATGGTCCAGGACCTGTGAATTTCCCTCCAAAGTCACTCCAACCAGAGGAAAGGAAAGGGGCCCTGTAAGCTTGGAAACAAAGGGTTTTACCTGGTTGCTAGGGTCCCAGGGGACAGATAGGGCCTTTTCCGACTGCTTACAGGACACAAGGTACTTCCTGAGAGGGAAGAGAACACCCTGGGTCTCTCAGAGTTCACTGTTCTTAGCAGATGTCATTGTCTATTGCGTGCCAGGCCGGTGCTGAGCCCGGTGGGGTTGAAGACTCTGCCTGGCAGGGCAACTAGGTATGCTGACCCCCAGAAAACAGCAGCTGAGAACATGAGTTCAGCTAGCACCCCAGACAGTTCATAGGGGACAAAAGGACAAGACTCAGGCTCCCTTTCACCCACGCCTCAGTATTCTCTCCTCTGGAATGGAATCCTTGTCATTGTTACCTCTGAGGGGCTTCACGAGGAACACAGTGCTTAGCAGATGGTAAATGTCCCAGAAATGTAAACTTTTCTTATGAATACAGTGTGTGAGACTGGGTGCAGCTACATCATCTACACTTTTGTTGTTGCTGTTGTTGTTGTTTTTAACTTTTTTGAATGATTTATTTAATTTCATACGCATTGGTGTTTCGCCAGCATGTCTGTGTGAGGGCATCAGATCCCCTGGAACTGGAGTTACAGACAGCTGTGTGCGGCCATATGGGTGCTGGGAATTGAATCTGGGCCTCCTGGAAGAGAAGCCAGTGCTCTAACTGCTGAGCCATCTCTTTCCAGCCCCAATCTACAGTTTTACAGAGGACACAGAGATGCCAGTTTACATGTCTGAGCCACTGGGTCTGTGCTCTAAACCTTTCTAGGTTCTATTCTAGTTGATTTGTTTTGGTTGAGACAGATCTCCCTATATATCCCAGGCTGGGCTTGTGGCAATCCTCTACCTCATCCCCACAAGTGCTGAGATTTGACCCTTTCATCAGACAGGCCAAACAAGATTTAAAATCACCCAGATCAAGCCAGGACCAACAGTAGATCTCATTCAACTGTGTGTCCTAAGGACAAGAGGCCTCACCCTCTGTCCTCAGTGTCCTGATGTATAAAAGAGCAGTAAGTCGCTTTACGTGACATCACTGAAGGCAGAAGGGTATGCAGCGCAAAGGGCTAACCCATTAAGACAGAGGAGAGGACTCCCAAGAGTCCAAGACCAGCTTAAACTACTTAGCGAGTTCCAGCCCAGCCTAGGCTACAGTATGAGATCCTATCTCTAAATAAAATCAAATAAAAATAAAGGGGGTGAGGGAGGACAACCCAGTACTGTGCCCAGGAGAATCCCTGGAGGAGCTCAAATGTCCTGGAGTCAGCCAGTGGACCATGTCCCTCCCATTACCCAGGCCCACTCGCCTATCCAAGCGGATCTTCTTCCTGGCACTGGCCTCTCGGTATCGCCGTTCGCCCTCCTGGGAAGGAAGCAGGGACAGGTTGTGTGGTTCAGGTGAGATGACCAGATAGCCCATAGCTCTGCCATCCCTGTCCCCAGTGTCCAGAGGACCCTGAAGTTCATAGAGAAGCCTAGATCTCACTATGGCAGCAGGAGTCAAAGCATCCTTACTGGAAAAGTGTTAGGCCCCCAAGCTGTAGCTTAGGTCTCCATGGAGCCTTTAGGGACCCTGGACACCCTGGGCCCCTTCTGGGCCTCTGGGTTTTCCCCAGTCTACACTGGAATGATGAAAGGACCTCATAGTGGTACTCAGAGTCACATCCATTGGACACTTGGTAGGGACTAGGCCCTCACAAGGGCTCTGCTTGAGACCACACCTGTTCTCTGTTCCATGTTCCTGAGCCTAGAACCTGCGATTCCCAATTTACACAGAAGGAAATTGAGTCCCCATGAGTTGAATGGTTCCCAAGGTCATAGAAGTATGTGATAGAAGGCCAGCTTCAGAGCCCACCTCCTCTATAGTCTTACCCCTACTCAAAAACACAAAGACAGCCAACTGGCCCTCAGCAAGCCAAGCCTGTGTGTCTTCACTGACACAGAACCCAGGCATCCATGTGCCCCTGCCCTGTCCCCATAATGCTATACATCACAACTTCTCAAGGGCTCCAAGGCTTTGTAGCCAGTTGGTACCCCACAGCCACGACTCAGCAGGCAGAATTTGCAGACACACTAATCACACAGATAAGAACTGAAACTCACAGAAATACATGTCTAAGAATGTGACAAGGGTGAGTCCCTATCAGCTTAGGGTTCCCAAGCCAGGGATCTCTGCAACCTGTGGGCTGTTCAGGTCCATGATCCCCCAACATCAACCAGACCCCATTGTGTTCCAGTTCTGGCAGGCAGAGTAGGTGCCCAGCTTTATGGGGGAATCTCTGAGTCAAGACCAGGACGCTCAGATCTGGTTGTGCGTCAGTGAAGAGCCAGAGACAGGACTGTCACAGTGACGAACTTGGAGATAGGGCACTTACTCCAGGCTGGGGACGAATCCAGGGCAATTTCTGAGGCTGGTCATCTTTGTCCAGGACCACAAAGGTCATGAAGGCACTGTTGATGTGTCGTCGCTGGGTCTCGGCCTCCTGGCGATAAGCCTCCACACATACGCCCACCTCCATGCTAAGGTCAAGTGAACGGATAGGGTCAAGTTCAACAGACCTTCCTCAAGTCATGCCCTTCCAATTCACACACTCACACACTAATACGCAAGTACACTCACAGGCAGGCAGGTGTGCACAGAGTACGTACACACTCTCCTGCAGCTCTTCTGGCAACTGGACCCAGATTCCACTGACCAGAACCACACATGTCCTCTTCAGTAATCTTACAGAGCACCTAGTGTGTGCAACACACTGATGAATGAACCTGCCCAGCGGGCTTCAGGCTGACAGCCCAGGAAGTCAACAGAGCAAAGACACCCAAAAGTCACCAGAGGGCAGGTGACAGGACTCAGCAGGAAAGGCATTTGCTGCCAAGTCTGATGACCTGAGTTGGATCCCAGGGACCTTCACAGTCAAAAATAGAAAACTAATTCTCACAAATTGTCCTCTGACTTCCACGTGGGCACACTCAGGCATCACACACACATACATACACACACGCACGCGCGCGCGCACACACACACACACACACAAAGTAAATAAATAAATATAATTTCTTAAAAATTAAGTCTTTGGAAATTACAAAGGAAGCAGGACATGCTAGCACATCCTAGTTATCTCAACATTGACGACGCTGAGGCTGGAGGATTGACATGAGTTGAAGGCCAACCTTATAATCCCAACCTTGGGGATGTGGAGAAAGAGATGTTAAATAACTTGCTCAAAGTCACACGGCCTGTGAGAAGTGGAGCCAAACTTGAACCCAGGCTGCCCGGCTCCAGATTGCTCATCCTTAATGAGCACACAAGTTCTCAGAAATAGCCTTTACTTAAAGCCAGCTGTGGCGAGAACAGACATCAGAACTCATGCCAAGGTGAGATGTTAGAATACCTGTTTTAGAACAAGCGTAGGAAAGGATCGGGGAAACATGAGCAAGAAGAGGTCCTGTGACCTGTGCACCCCCAGAGCTCAATCCTCTGGCCAAGCAGGAGAGAGATGGGGCGTACAGCACAGAGCAACTTCCCAGCTGGTGGGGGACACAGCACCTATGAAAAACCTAGAGGAAAAACCCCAATACTGCCATTGGACAACAATGGGAGTCATAGAACATTCCAGAAGAGGGACTACTAGCTAAACTTGGGCCATGTGAACAACTCAGCAATTCAGACCTCGTCTGCTGGGGAAGGGCTTGCATTAGGTAGTTTCTAGAGTCAAGAAGAACCCTCGACCCTTGGTGAACCAGTCCTACCCATGCTGACACCTCACCTATGCTTGAAGGCATTATTCACGATGGCCTTGAGCACCAGACGGTCCCCCACCTGTGATGGGCCTCGGAAATGGAACATCTCGATGGCCTTGAGTGTCGGGTGGGCATGACAGAGCCGGCTGGGAGGAAGAACAGGGAGACAGAAGAAATGGTCGGTACTGCATCAGGGTGCTTGGGCCGGCCTTCTCCAGTCCCTAGCCCCTCACCCATCCTGGATCAGAGAAATGGTCCGCTGGCCCAACCCAGGGACGATTCTGCTCCGTGCATCGCACTAAAGCTGTTTCCAGCTTAGCATGCTCGCCACTGTGCATGGCTAGAAGGGAGCTGAATTCGAGGCCAGAAGGAAGCAAGCGGGAGTATGGCCTGAAGCAGACGCCTTCCCTGCCTTCCCTTGGCATTTTTGCCTCAGTGCCTGTGTCTCCTGATACCTTGAGGCCCACCCCTCCCAAAAAGGCTTCTTGTCAAGGAAGGCCCCAGTGAGGTGCTCCTCCACCAGGTAAGCTTTCCCTGATCATCCAGGCCCTGGCTCCTCAAGTCTCACACTCACAGGCTTCTCAGATGCTATTGCTTGGGCACCATTCTCAACTTAACATCAGAGAAGAGGGAGCCTGAGCTGGGCTCTACAAAAGCTAGCCTAGAGGAGGAAGGTGGCTTAGGGGATGCCGAGAGAACAACAGAGACACAGTCATGGAGGCACAGGAGTGTCGATTGATGACCACCGGTTATCACAACTACTTTTTTAAGCCCTGACAACTGGAGTGCCGTGCACACCAGTCCACAACAGAGGCTATCAGAGGAAGTAGAACTTATTTTCACCATTAGAAAGGGGGCGGGGGGAGCGCAGGGGCTGGAGAGATGGCTCAGGGGTTAAGAGCACTGGCTGCTCTTCCAGAGGTCCTGAGTTCAATTCCCAGCAACATATAGTGGCTCACAGTCATCCATTATGAGATCTGGTGCCCTCTTCTGGCCTGCAGGCAGACATGCAGGCAGAACACTGTATACATAATATATATATAATAAATATATAATAAATAAATTAATCTTTAAAAAAAAAGGACAGTCAACAGTAGCGTTATGGTGGGGCTGGGCAGTATGCTGAAGAGTGGGAAGTCACACCAGGAGCAAAATGAGGGGCTAGAAAAGTGGGGGAGGGGGGCAGGGACAAAGCCCGAAGGAACAGTTACTAGCTGAATGAAGTGCAGGCAAAGCCAGATCAGGGAGAGGCTTCAGGATCAGTCTGCTGGGGAGACTCCCAGTGGCCACAAAGAATGGGTAGATAGAAGAAGGCATGGCCAGAACACAGAAATGGCTGCTCTCTGGCTCGGTAGGTGTGAAAACCCAGGGTTATCCTCACAGAACACCCAAGCTTCTGGAGCCTTGAGTGCTAACATAGGAAGGGTTTCTCTTGCCAAGGAAACAAGCAGAGAAGACACAAACAGAGGCTCTCTCACCTGGCTGCAATGGTGGCCACGTTCTCCATCCAGGCCATGATCTGGCCCCCAAAGGTATTGCCCTGATGATTGGCATGAGGAGGCAACACCAGCTCCACGCTCTCCACTCGGGTCTTCTCTGCGGGCACCATATTGCTGCAGTCCTTGTCGGGGTCTGGTCAGGGAGGAAAGCAGGATAGACTGTCTGTGGAAGCCTCAAGACACCAAGTCCACCCTGGAGCATTAGTTTAATACCAAATGATCACAAAGCCCTAGCCTGGCCCTGGGTAAAGAATAGGAGGACATGCGGGGAGGGGCATAAGCCCACCACAGGGAAGCAGACAGCGTGGCTGTGAGACAAGGTACACCTGAGCCAACCCCTGCTCCACCCAACACAGGCTGTATGACCTTGGATGCGTCAAGGAAACTATTGGACCTCAGACACCCATCTGTAAGGAGCAAGTGTCAGCCCTAGCCAGACAGGACGGTGTGTCGGTGAGGGATGGTGTGGCTGTAATGTGCTCAGCTCAGTCAGCGGCCACACTTTCAGGACGGTCCTGCTCCCTGCTATCTGACCAGCCCCTATTCCTTGCAGGGGTGGCATTAGGATACCCAGGGTAGGAAAGGGTCAATGTGCAAACAGGGGGCCAGGGAGATGATGCCAACATGCCTGACCGAAGCAAGGCGCTGTTATGTGTCTACAGAATCCTAAGAGAGTCCTCTGCAGAGCACCCAACAGAGGGATGACTTTCTCTCGGGTGAACAGCCTGATGAGATGTCACCGGAAAGGAGGGCAGGGAAGCAGAAGCTGAGGCTTGGATGCCAGGCAGAGGTACCTAGACTGATCCTTGGAAGCAGGTTGTCGGGACAGCAGGGATGGGGGGGGGCACAGAATGGACAGCTCCATAGAAACAAACCACCTGGAAGCGTTGGGCTTCCTCTAGCACCCCCTAAGTCCAGAACAACGGGGTTCAGGGAACTCAGAGCTCAGCACACAGTGAGTTCCATCTGCTCTCTCCCCGTTTTGGCAAGGAACGATTACCTGGCTTGTGGGTTTTGTTGTTTCAGTGCTGGGAATTGAACTCAGGGCCACGTGCATGCTAGTCAGGTGCTCTACCAGGGCCTCCGCGCTTTTTGTTTGTTTTTGAGACAAGGTCTTTCCTTGTAGCTCTGGCTGGCCTGGAACTCAATATGTAGAACAGGCTGGCTTTAAACTTGTGATGATCCTCCTGCCTCTGCCTCCCAAGTGCTGAGATTATAGGGAGTGATACCTTGTCTGGCTCTTTCTTTGTTTTGTTAATTTTTTATTTTATTATTATTGTTATTATCATTATCATTAATGAGAAGTGGGGTGGTGATGATAATGTGGGGGTTGCTCTTTGCCACAGGATGCATTTGAAAGTCAAAGGACAATTCTGTGGAGTCAGCTCTCTCCTTCCACCTTTAAGTAGGTTCTGGGGACTGAACCCAGGTCATCAAGCCTGCACAAGTTCCTTTCCATGCTAAGCTAGCTGACTGATCCACTCCTGAGGTTTTTGAGAGAGGGTCTTTATCTGTAGCCCAGACTTGCCTGAAACTCATTATATGGGCTCAGGAACAAACTCACAGCAAGTTCCTGCCTCAGCCTTCCAAGTGCCAGAATTACAGGAATAAGCCACCACACCAGGTGTTCTTGCAAGTATTTTGAGAGGAGGGAGGTGTAAGGGGATGAGATGGGGTTTCATGTCATGCAGGCTGGCCTCAAACTTGCTGTAGAGCCAGGCTGGTCTTGAACTCATGATCCTCCTGCCTCAGCCTCTCTGTTATATCACTGTTGGATTGGAACCGCCAGTGAGAACCACTACGCCCAGCCAAGGCTCAGGCTTAGTTTGTTTGTTTTGAGACAAGATCTCACTACGTAATCCAGGGTGGCCTTGAACTTCACAAGCCACAGACTCCAGAATGTTAAGATCTGGTGTGTGTCACTCGGCTCAGCTGAATTACTTTTTATTTGTCTGAAAATTGGCTTCTTCAATTTCAACATGAGGAAAAACCTCACATAAGACCATGGAGATGCATAAAGAAATTCAAGGTTCCTGTTCATATCCCCCAGGGCCTTCGTCCTCTGTAGAACACCTTCCTCACCTCTCCACCTGCCAAAATCCCACCCAGTCCAAGGCAGATCATCCCGTACCAACAGAAAACAACCATCAAGAGAGATTTTTAGCTGGGCAGTAGTGGTACATGCCTTTAATCCCAGCACTGAGGGAGGCAGAGGCAAGTGGATCTCTGTGAGTTTAAGGTCAGCCTGGTCTACAGAGCAAGTGAGTCCCAGGACAGCCAGAGGTACACAGAGAAATCCTGGAGAGGGAGAGGGAGAGGGAGAGGGAGAGGGAGAGAGAGAGAGAGAGAGAGAGAGAGAGAGAGAGAGAGAGAGAGAGATTTATAGAAAAAAAATGAATCAAGATAAAGATACACAACACAACAATGTATCCTATGTGTTCCCTTTGGGGTAAAAACAGGAAACCAAATAACACACATGTTACTTAAATCTACAGGGAGCCTCCCTAGAAAGATATTCAAAACCAGGTAGCAGTCTTTACCTCGGGAGGGATGACCTGAGCTCTGGGATGGAAGGAGCCTTGCTTTTTATCTTTTTTATTTTTGTGGGTGAAAAAAGAAAACATACACACTTGTGCACAGACACTTTAAAAGTCCTCTATGTCTTCAAAGCCTCGCCCAACACTGCCTTCCCACACTATCATCCCATACATCTCCAAAGGCCCAAACAGATTGTGAGTGACAGGGATTTCAGTAAGTCCCCACCCCATCTCCACTGCTGCTGGGCTGTGACTGAGTGGCCCCAGCACCTGCTTTCCCTGGAAGGGATCGGAAGGTCCAGGAGGCCAGAGGAATCTCAGGCCACCAGGGATACAGGTCCATAGGGGATCCCTTCCTCCTTCCACTCAAAGGAGGTTTGAGGACACCAGCTGCCCTCCTGCGTATACCCAGCTGCCCTCTTATGCATATACCCACACTCACCATCCTGGATGGCACAGTGGGCCAGGAGGTCCTTGATGGTGTCTGCGTAGACTAGCCGCATGCGCCGGCGCTCAGCTGCCACCCCGTGTTCCGTCTTCTCCTCCTCCGTCAATGGTATGACCTGCTTCAGTTTCACCTGTTGGCCAAGAGACGGGGAACAAGTTTCCCGAGTCAGCACAGTGGCCTGCCTGAGGCTAGTATGGATTGCTGGGGGACAGGGGACACTCCAGAGATCTCTCCCCTCTGTGCCCACCTTCCTGTCCCCATTCTCTCTAACGTCTCCAAGATCCTTTCTTGGGCAAAGGCCCAGAATATAGAGGGATCTGTTTAGAATGCAGTGTTCTGAAGACTCCTCCTGTTGAAATATGCAGGAAGAGACGGGGAAAGGAGGAGGAGACTCCTTGGTAGGATCACAGAGGGTCCCACTGGGGGAAGGGTGGTTATAACAGAGCAGAGGGGACAGCTGTCTACCTTGGAGAGCTCCCGGTGGGCCACAAAGGTAGCCAGGGCTTTGCACACGCTCCATTGCTTCTCTGAGCACAGGTCCTCAGAGACCACCTGGATGCCCACCTGGAGAGAGAACAAGAAGGATGTGGGGGGAGGGAGGGAAGGAAGCTGACCACTCAAGGCCTGTAGCTTGGTGAGACTAAGGAGCCACCCAGGCTGGGTCTTTGGAGTTTCTATGTCGCCCATCAGGTGTGGAACACCAGGGACATGGAGTTGGTTCCCAGGAAAACTTTAGGCAATTCCCTTCTCTGAGTCTGTGTCCTCACCTATAGAATGGGAGTGGTCACTGAAAAGGGTTAAAATGTGCCCCTGTCCACTGTTGATACTGAAAGGAAAGATCTGTAGGATGCCTAGGGAAGAACTGGACATCTGTGTGCTGCCCAGAAGCATGGTCAGGACCCTGTTCCTCCAATCTCTGGGGCTCTCAGGAATCAATGGCTCACCAGGTGAAGTTGCAGGACCTAAATGAAGCCCAGGAGAAGAAATGAAGTCCTTGGTAGCTCACAAAGCTATCTGCTGACTAAACCTTCAGGGTCCTGAATGCAGGAGCCATGGCCTACTGTACATACGGATGTGGGAACAGAGGCCACTGGGGTGAGCTAATAGGAGAAAGCCCAGTCTCTCCCACTGTAGCACCATGACTAGATACAGTACTGCCTTCCTCGGCCTTCACCACCTGCTACTGAACGTGTCTGGCCAGGAGTGGAAGCCCTGAGCAAGCCTGCTCCCCTTCCTGGCCTCCCTGCTCCCTCCTGGCAATGGGATATTATTAAGGAAGGCTTAGGGTGCTCCTCCTCTAGTCAGCCATTTTGGAACTCTAGTCAGGGTCCTACAATGTGAAGGGTCTTGGGTTTGGATCTTCAAAGACAGAGTGGAATAGAAATGCCATCCCACCCCCAGCAGGGCCAGCCACACACACCTCCATGCTGGAGTTGAAGGCCCGGTTCACCTTGGCCTTGATATTCACCACTTGGCCGACACTGGGGAGAGGAAATCAGGAGGTGAGCCTTCCAGAGGGAACGAGGAAGAGGACAGGGCCTCAGACACCCAGCACCTCAGAGATGGGGGATGGGGGTAACTGACAAAAGCACTGAAGACTCCCAGAACATATTCACATCTGCAATGTCCCCAAGCCAGCAGACAACAGGAGCACTCATTCCACATCAGAGGTTCCAGGTGGCGACATTAGAGCTTCCAGAAGTGCCTGGTTTTACATGTCTCTCGATTCCTCCTGCCCGCAATGTCCAGGGGCTACGTGGCCTCATTTTGCCTACAGCTCCCTCCATGAGGCAGCTCCCCTACCCCCACAGTGTCCAGAGCTCACCTTCCAAAATTCCTCCTGGAGTGTGACCTCTGCCTCCCCAGCCCTTAAACCACACTGGGCCAAAGCCCCTGGCTTTTGTTCTCTCTTCCTCTGTTTCATTTCTGTGGTTCATAAAGCCGGGGCCTGTGTGGGGCAGCCACATGCTCACCTGGGAGCCACATCCCTGCCCAGGGAGCATATGTTTTGCTCACCAACACCCCAAACCCATGCGGCAGGGCGAGACCCCCATAAACAGTGACCGACTGAGTCAACACATCCACATTTACCAAACGCTGGCCAAAGTGCCGATGGCTAAAGCGAGGAGTGCGGGGGGGGGGGGGGATGGGACACTTCAAAATGCTGTGTGTGCATTGCCACATTTGAATCTCCAAGGGGTTGAACATCAGAGATGTTAAGTCATTTGTCCAAGGTCACCCATCTAACAAGGTCTCCCAACTAATGCCAAACAAGGCCAGGATTCTAGATGGGCTGCGTTGACCCAACCAGCCCAGTTCTTCTCATCTGTAGCCTGTCCTTCAGGGAATACTTCACAAGTCCACATAGACCTCCAGGGAGCCACCTAGCTTGCCCTGCACCTAACTGGAGGCAGCAGAGCATGCCCAGCTGATGGGCTATGGGGATGAGGAGGGTGAAAGGCTGGAAAGCTGGCCCAGTTCAGTCACTGTGACCTCAAGAAGTCCTTTGACCTCTCTGCACCTTGGCTCATGAGTATGCAGAGTGCACTGCCCCCCCACCAAAGCCTGGAAGTATCAGTTCCACAAGGCATTCCAGTCACACAAGACTAGGTTTGTCGTGGTCTGCTTTAACTGTCATACCACCAGTTGGTGACCTGGGGTAAGTCACGTCACTTCTCTGAGTCCATTTCCTTGTATGTATAGTTCTGGGGGTGCATGGGGACTGCCTATACCTCTACAGCCCAGTGAGAGGCAGGGTGGCTCAGCCCAGCACCTGGCTAGTCAGTTCAGGGGCTTGGTGAGTGACCTTTCTCACAGTGCTGGACATGTCACCTCTGTTACTGTTTTCAGCAATACTGACACTCAGGCAGGAAAGTGTCCTCTGTAACGTGTATTTTTACATGCAATTGTCCATGTGTAGCTAAAGCAAGGCAGCAAAGCAGCAACTGTCAGATCCTAGCAACAATGGCATGTCCTAATTCCCATGTGCTTGGAAGTTTTCATGACCAGAAGTTAGAAAAGAGCCAGGCGGTGGTGGCGCACACCTTTGATCCCAGCACTTGGGAGGCAGAGGCAAGTGGATCTCTGTGAGTTCAAGGCCAGCTTGGTCTACAGAGTGAGTTTCAGGACAGCCACCGGGGATACACAGAGAAACTCTGCACTAGCTGCTCCTCCAGAGGACCCAGGTTCAATTCCAGCATCTACGTGGCAGCTTGCAACCACCTAAAACTTCAGTTCCAGGGGATCTGATGCCCTTTTCTGGCCTCTGTGAACACTGCATGCATATGGTACACAGCCATCCATGCAGGCAAAACACCCATACACATAAAATTAGTTTAGAAGTTTAAAAAGAGATAAATAACCTCAAAGTTTCTAGTATTTATGAAAGCATATTGTTGTAATTGATCAATTTTATTATAAGCTCCCTCTTCTCCTCTACCTCAATGCTGGAGATTGATCTTACGGTCCCAGGTTCTACCACTAAACCAAATCCCAAGATGCCCAAGTTCAAGGTTGGCCTTGAACTCACTCTGTAACTCATGCTGGTCTTGAATTCATTATCTTCCCACTCTAGGCTCCAGCATAGCTGGGGTTATAGGCTTGTGCCACCAGGCCTGGCTCTTCTTTGTTAAACCCTGATTGTACCTAGTTTTGAACTAAGCTTCATCATGGCTGTGTACCTACAGGAGACATCACGGTGTATAGAGGAATTGGTGCCTGCCAGTTAGGGTTACAGGCACTCACCAGGGATCTGGGAATAGATTCCTCACAGGGAAAAGGAGATTGGTGATTTAAAATTGACTTATCTTTCTGTGGTGCGAGAAGAGGCCAGAGAGATGACTCGAAGCTTAAGAGCACATACTGCCCTTGTAGGGGGTCTGCGTTTAGTTCCCAACATCCATGTCCCATGGCTCACAACCATCACAACCACCTATAAACTCAGCTCCAAGAATCTAATGCTTCTGGCCTCCACCAGCATCTTACACATACTCTCTCTCTCTCTCTCTCTCTCTCTCTCTCTCTCTCTCTCTCAGTTGATTTGCAAACTGGAGGGGAGAAATAATCAGCCATTTTTCAGATGCGGAAATCATGCGGAAGTTGTTTAAAATCAATTCTTAGTCCTTACAGATATGTTTAGAAACATTTTGCTTTGTCTTGTATTGTTTGGCACAGAGTCTCAGTATGTACTCGAGGCTGGCCTTGAACTCATGATTCTCCTGCCTCAGCTCCTGAATATTGGCATTACAGGCATAGGGGTCCCTTGACGTGTTTTTAGTTATTTTTACTTAATTAAATTAGTATATATAGCAATGGCCACGTCTCAGCCTTCCAAATGCTAAGACTATAGGTGTGCACCCCCATGCCTGGCTTGAAATATTTCTAAATGGCAAAAACTAAAACAAACAAATGGAAACCTGCACCTGTGGTCAGGTGCTGCTGCAAGGTCTATCCTGGCCACCAGCATCTTCTATCTAGGCTCTCTACAGTTTACCCTCCTTCTGTACCCCTCTGCCCAGACTCATTGTCACCTTCCGGTCCCCACACCCCATATGCACCCTAGCCCTCTCCATGCTTCCCAATGAGAAGACCCCCAATCAGCAGCAGGGTCCAGAGCAGACCCAGATATGGCATCCTACCCTCCAAAGCACAAAGTTCATTGTTCTCCGGCCAGCTCAGACCACTTCAGGAAGTCCCCTGACAACCTGCCCTGATGCCCCGCCCCCAACCCCACCAAGTGCCTGATAAAAGCATGGACCCTAGGGCCAGACTGCTGTGCCTGAGAGTGAATCCTGGGTCCTCCACCTGCTGTGTGACCTGAACAAGTTACCTCAGTTTCCTCCTCGGCAAAATGAGGATACTAACAACAAAAACCTCATACTGTGGCCCTCATTATTAAATATGCTAACAAGTCAAAAAGACATTCTAAGCAACATATTGATAAAATATGAATGTAAGATGTCGATAAGAAGGGAACTGAGCTGAAGCACATGAGAACTCAGCCCCGCCTTCAGGGATGAAGCCTTTCTGTCAAGGTGAAACTGTTTGATCCAAGCTGGTTTGGCACCCCAGAACTAAGGGGCAAAGTATGACAAAGCAACACTCATAGTCACTGTAGGACTTGCGGCTTTTCTGTTATGGTGGGGATGGGGATTGAACCCAGGGCTCCAGCATGCTGAACACACGCTCTGAGCCACACTTCAAGCCCCACCTTCCCACTACAAATGCAAATGACATTTCTCCATCTGCCCCTCTGCAGACTGGGTAGTCCTGGGCATAAGGATTGTGTTCTGGTGGATTGTGTCCCCAAACCTAGCATGACATCAATCCAGAAAGGCTCTGAACGATCTTAACTAGTGTTTCTATTGCTGTGATGAAACACCATGACCAAAAAGCAGCTTGGGAGGAAACAGTTCATTTCACTCCTGCTCCCACATCACAGTTCATCATCTAAAGCCGTCAGGGCAGAGCTCTGGGGACAGAAACTGCAGCAGAAACCATGGAGGAACGCCACTTACTGGTTTGCTCCCCATGGCTTGCTCAGCCAGCCTGCTTTCTTAGACAGCCCAGGACCACCTGCCCAGAGTGCTACTACATAGAGTGGGCCCTCCCACATCAATCAGTAATCAAGAAAATGTCCCACAGGCTTGCCCATCGGCCAATCTGATAGGAGCATTTTCTCACTTGAGGTCCCTTCTGAATATGACAGCTTGGGTCAAGTTGACATAAAACCAGCCAACACATTAACCAATACTGAGTGTGTAGTGAACGGGTGGTTGACTTGAGTACAGGGACCGGCCAAACATCCTTCTTATTAGTCACACACTGGATGCCAGGCAGCCCTGAACAAGCCCTTAGCTTATACACTGGCATATCTAGGAGTGGGCACTGCAGTAGCAAGAGCTCTGTGTGAGGCCTGTCCTGGGCCGAGGGCTCAGCAGCCTCCTTGTGTCCCAGCAGGATGAGGACAGTGGCAAAGCATGTAGGCTAATGACAAGCTTTCTAAGCTGTACAGCTACTGAAAAAGAAAATGCACCCATGAGTAAGAGCTGAGATGGGTGGGCCCTGGTACCTTGTCAGGGGAGCCTCCCTATAGTCCAGTGACAAGGGACCAAGAAGAAATGTCTGAGATAAAAGAGGTGTTTCCCAGCAAACTCAAGTCCTTCCATTTTTACAGGTAAGGAAAGAAAAGCCCAGAGAGAGATCCACCCAAAGTCATATAGCCCTGAGCTGTTGGCTCTGCCTTGGGCCTCCATACTCCACAGAGACATCTTCCCCACCACAAACCTGAGACAACTTCCCCAGACCCACCCTACGGCACAAAGCAACAGGGCCACTCCTAACCCAACACTATCTCAGGCACTTGCAGAAAGATGCTCCACCCACAAGACACCATGGTTCCACCTCCCAAAACCATCTGTGGACTGAGTCAGCTCCAAGAGCCACACAGCCTGGTAGGTGGGGAGAGAGGGATGCAAGCCCTGTGCTGGAGGTGGGGATGCCAAGAGGGTAGTGAAGTCAGAGGGCCACTTACCTAATGGTGTGGTCAAAGTAGATGTCATCCATGGAAGCCGTGACACAGGGACAGCCAGCATGCCTCTCCGCTGGCTCAGAATAAGAAAACCAAATGTTAGCAGCCTCCCCATGTCACACAGGCCTCTGATCACGTCCCCCTCTTCCAGAGGCTTCTCCACCAGGAGTGTCCATCTTTCTTTTCCCACTTCTGCTTCCTTGCCTCAGTTCTTTGTCCCTTCTGGAGCCCTTTCCCTGACCCCATGACTGGCTAGGCTCTCTCAAACCCTGCTGGTATAGCCAAGTGTTAGACCTAGAGTTAGACCTAGAGGCTGGAGAACACAAGTATGACAAAAGCCAACATGGAAAGGATCGTGCACATCCGCAATCGGTCCATGCTCGGTCTTTACCAGCCAATTGGGAAACAGCTTTGGTTAAGGCTTCAGTAGTGGCAGATCGGGACATCCGCATGGCACAAACACCCAGGGCTAGGGGACTAGAGGAGATGGACAGGCTGCTCAGACAGCTAGGAGATGAACAGAGGCTTTGAGACAAGGGACCAGCAGGAACTAAGGCCAGAAGGGGGACAAGTGTGGTGATCATCAGAGAGAAAGGGAACCTCTTTAAAAACTAAGGCCCCTACCCAGGTTCTACAGGGCAAGCAGTGGGGATGTGAGGGAGAGTCTGGAGCAGAGCCTCACCTGATAGGCAGGCCGTGGTGTCGATCCATTTGAGCAACTGTCCGACGCTCAGCTCCCCACGGTGGTTAGTGTGGCAGGGCAGCACCACCTGGCTCATCTGCACCTCCGTGGGGTTCCGGTACTCCTCACCCTCTGCCATGGCGTCTCTGTGCTCTGGATGTGAGATTGACTTCCGGGATGTGCGGCCAGAGAACATAGAGGCAAAGCCCTGGGGACAGATGAGGACAATATGGTCGGCCAGCATTCTGCATGTCTTTGTTCTGACAACCCTGACACCTCAAGTAGAGGAGGAGAAGCAGTGAGGACCACCTCCCACCAGCCCAAGAATGGCCACCATGACCCATGATCCTCCAGTCCACACTCTCAGAGTTCAGGGGAATGCCACCTATGCCAGCTCCTTCTTAGGGGAGTGTCTACTTCCTTGTTACAACTAGTGGGCAACTTTTACAGTTTCCCTTTAGATTGATGTATTATTTTCTTTCCTTTTGGGGGGGGTTTCAAGACAGGGTTTCTCTGTAGCTTTGGAGCCCATCCTGGAACTAGCTCTGTAGACCAGGCTAACCTTGAACTCACAGAGTTCCACCTGCCTCTGCCTCCCGAGTGCTGGGATTAAATAGGTGCCACTACTGCCTGGCAATCTATTTAAAAAACAAAAAAACAAAAACAGCATCTCACATTGACTTTGAGTTCTTGCTCTTCTTCAGTCTCTAAAAGACTGGAATTATAAGCATGCCACCATATTTCATTTTGAGTTTCTCTCTTGAAAGACTTCCCCTCCTAAAAGAGATGGTAGGAGCCTAGAGAGATGACTCAGCATGTAAGAGCACTGGCAGCAAAGTCCCGGGGACCAGAGTTCAGATCCCAGCACCCATATAGCAAGCAGAACATGATGGTATGAATTAGAATGCCCCCCGCCATGGGCTCATATATTTGAATGCTTGGTCTCCAGTCGATGGAACTGTTTAGGAAGGATCAGGAGGTGTGGCCTTGTTGGAGGAGGTTTCTAAAGCCCATGCCATTTCCAGTTAGCTCTCTGCATCACGGCTGTATCTCAGCTATTGCTCCAGTGCCATGCATGCCTATCTACTGCCATAGTCCATGCCATGATGGTCACGAACTCACCCTCTGAAACTGTAAGCCTCCAAAAAACTCTTCTGCAAGTTGCCTGGGTCATGGTGTCTCTTCACAGCAAAAGCCACTAAAACACTGAGAGCCTTACAAACTCCTGTAACCCCAGCCCCAAGGTGGGCAGAGCCGGGAGGAACCATGTGTGGCACTCATGAGAGGGAAAGGGACCATCCTGCCTGAGAACAGGAAAGGGTACACCAAGCTCGAAGCCCCACCTCTCAGGTGTGGGTCCCAGAACTTTCTCTGTTGGCTCTTCAGTTGTGTCTGATGACTGACAATGACTACCAAGAACCCCAAAGCCAATAGATCTGAGAAACACCAGAGCTCACTGGCTTCCAGCCTAGCTAAGAAAATTTGGGTTCTGGGTTCAGAGAGAAACTCTGCCTCAAAGGAACAGGTGGAAAGTGGTGAAGGAAGATCCTTGATGCCTTCTTTTGGCCTCTGTGCATGCATGCACGCACACACACACACACACACATATTCACACACACTCACACACACACACTTACACAGATAATACAAATAAATAAAGAAATGTTTTAAACGTAGCAGGTATATACATGGAGTGCCATGTCTCTATCTCAGCATTAAAAAGGAAGGAAATTCTGACACATTTTCAAAAATACATGAAAGGTGTGGACATTACACTGAGACACAGCAGTCACCAAAGGACAAACACAAGAAGTCACTCATAGGACACCCTTGGGTCATATTCATAGTACCATGGTATGGCTAAGGACTGAGCTACTGCTTAATGGGGTGGCTAGGGAGGGGACTCTGGTTCAAAAAGTGGAAAGTTCTGGAGATAGGGGTGAAGGGGATCCAATACAAATGCAGTTAATCCCACTGAACTACACATTTTAAGATGTTTAACTTCTAGGTCTGGTAGTATACACCTTCAATCCCAGGATTGGATACAGGAGGCAGAGACACCTAGATCTCCGTAGCCAGCCATAGAGAGTCCTATGCCAGCCAGGGCTCCACAGTGAACAACTGCTGCTTAAAAAAATAAAAATAAGAATGTCTCAAGTAGTGAATTGGAAAACAAATGGAGCAAACGCGCCAAGTCAAAGCAGACGGCCAGGCTGTGCTGGAAATAGTAGGACCCGAGGAAGAGCACACTGTGAAAAGTGACAGCCAGACTCTCCAACGGTCTGAGTGAGAACCAGGAAGGATGTTGGTGTAGTGGACACTCACTGCCGTGACTGCCAGTGCATCGCCGAAACCTCAGAGGCGTGGTGGTTCAGGCAAGCGTCTGCGGGCTCATATTGTTGGAACATTCACAGTGGCCCTGGGTGCTGCAGCTGCCTGTAAGTTTGGTGCAGCTTTGAACCAAGAAAGAAGGCATATGCAGATTTCTACAGGAATTACGATTCCATGAGAGATTTAGGAAGAGACAAGGAAGGCTGGTATCAAAGCGCCAAGTGATTTCAGAATGGTAAAGAATCGTTTGGATGGAGTTCCATAGAGGTTCACCATTGACCCGTGATGAAAACTGAATGTGTGGGCTAAGGAGTAGCTTCTCTCAGTAAACAATTAACAGCTATATGACAAAAGAAAAAAAAAAGTGAGACGTGGGGTTGGGCAGGAAAGGGAAGGAAAAGGGATAAAAGGAAGACTCATCCTCCTCCTATGCAGGAAGCCTGAGTCAGTGGAGCCTGGGAATTGCTCCCAATACGGTGTCCCATGTGTGGCTCCTCATTCCCACAGGCCACAGACTCCTTTCTCAGGCTCTCCTTTTCTTAAGGACCTCGGAAGCAATACTTCAGTCAGCGCTGCCTTCATCTTTCAGATCTACTGACTATGGAGTCCTGGGTATCACTGTCAACTGACCCAGATGAAGAGCCAACATATGTTCTGCACCCCACATATGAGAAGTGGGGCTTCAAGCGTGGTGTACCTTTTCCTACTCTCCAGACAGAAGGGGGAACATACCTGGTAGCCCTTCTGATAAGAGACCTGCTGTCCCATCTCTGGATCTGTCCCTGTTGTCAGAAATGTGCAGAGCTGGGCACACCTGTGCTTGTGAGAAAGAATTGATGGGGGGGCAGCAAACACTGGGTTCTGGTTCTCGCGGTCAGCGGTGACTGCAGTGGTGGTCAGTCACAGCTTGCTGACACAGCACTTAGGTGCTGCGTACTCTCTCAGGGGTACACGTGTGGTGATCTAATGTTATTCCAACCACAGACTTGTGAGGCAGGCGCTCTAGTAACACCGAGTCACAGACAAGGAAACTGAGGCAGGAGGTGATGGCCTAGCCCAGCCGCAGTCCTGGGGCCCTGATTGTGATGTGAGCTCCTTCAGGCTATATACACAGCCCCCAGGATCTCCTAGGACAAGAGGAGGCTAAGGCTCCGGGCCTCGGAAACAGCAGCACAAAACCTCAGCCAGTCACATGACAGGAACAGGTGTGAGCCCGCTTCAGCTATGGGATGAGGACAGAGCTGGCTCTTGGGCCACAGTCTCTCATCAAGGTCCTGGAGCGAACCTGATAAACTCAAAACTTCTCAAGGTAACTCGTTCAAAGCCCAGGACTCCTAGCATGATAGAGATGAACTAGGCCTGTCCAACTGCTGTGCCTCCTAGAGATGCAGCCTCTCCCAAGAGGGCCTGGATGCAAAGCACATCACTAGGCCCCAAGGGGAAGAGGGCAGCAGACCTAGGAACTCTTGGCCTGGGTGGGAGTCCACAGTTACCCACCTTTCAGGCTCTCAAAGGCTGCCTGACGGCTGCTACACTGAAGCAGCAGGGTCCATCACCATGGAAACCATTGCCAAAAGCCTCTCCAGCCTAACTGTGCACTGGGATGTTGATACAAGTGGCTTAGCGTTCTAACGTAGTACCACAGGGAGGAGGCAGGTAGGCTCCATTTTCCTACCCCATTTTCATGGTGAGGAGCTCTGAGAACCTTCTAGACACCCAGGCAACAAGAACAGGGCCTCCAATTGCTATCACGTAAGTGTCTCAGACTCCACTCTCTCCCTGGGCTCAATCCCAGCAGCCAAGATGGGAAGGCAGCCAGCAGGAGGCAGGGATGTGTGCAGCAGGCAAGCTTCAGCCAATGGGGATTCGAGAGCACGGCCACGCCTCCCAGGAGAGCAGAAGTCTGGAATGAAGTCAGGGCCAGGCAGGCAGGGCCAAGACAGCTGACAGGGAGGGCGGCATGTGGAGGTCAGAGACAGACCTTCCCAGACTGCAGCTATGCCAGGCACTGGCTCCAGGCCACCCCAAACCTGGCCAGATTTTAGTCCTGACCTAGGTTCCAGCTGACCATGCCATCCGTGGGCTTGGGTTCCCTCCTCCTGGCCAGTGTCACATCACAGACCTATCGGGTCGGAGAAGAAGAAACTACCTTGTCCAAACCCTCTACAGTGAGAGATGAGATACGAAGCGAAAGGCTGCCCAGTGTCACCTAGATGGGGAGCCAGTAAAAGCCCTCATGATCCAGGCTGCTGCTAGGCAACCTGACAACAGCCTCTCCTCCATTTCCTCCCTTGTACAAATAGCCAAGTCCCAGTGATCCCAACTCCTCAAATGCGTGGTTCAGCCCACTGCCCGCCCACGCTGGCCCCTGTATTTCTCACTGTACATGTTTCCACGGCCTGGCCTCAGGTCCCCACAATCTACTGGCCACTCTCAGACTCCACTAAAACGAAACCCTCAACCACAGCCACTTGCTACACCTTGCCTCCCAGGGAGGCCTAATCAGGTCTCCATGATGCTGTCCCCACCACAGGACTCCTTGTGGCACTCTACCCTTCCTAAAGAGTAGTCCTACCAGGCATGTCCCTTGCTCAAGACCATTGGATGGCTCTCCGCCACTGTCAGGCTTGAGAGCCAGCCACTGCAAGTCCTGTCACTAAGCCCAACAGCTGTTCTCACGGCTCTGAATTACACGGGATCCTCAGAGTACCTTCTCACTCCAGCTCCATTCCCCTGTTGTAAGAACCCACACCTGGCCCTGCCTCCTCTCCTCCCCTTTCTCCTACTGTCTCCATCACAGCATGGACCAAGCAGCGCCTGCCTCCCCATCAGGATAAGGAGAGGAACCCAGGCCAGACAAAGAGCAGGTGCCCAATAACCACCTATGGAAGGGAGAAAGGAAATGGACCTCAAGTTGAGCCTTAAAGCATGAAGGCAGGTCTGGGGTATGATGAGGCGGCAGGGAGAGAAGCAGGAACTTCAGTGGTTCAGCAAAGGGGAGCAGGTAGGAGAATGCGGGGTACACACGCAGGATGGAAACATTGGGGGCCTGAAGGCCAAACGAATGGGGTCTTTTTCAATCCTGAAATACCCAGGAGGAGGGAACGGCCTACAGCAGTTAGTGAGGACAGGCAGCCATAGACAGTCTATGGGCCAATTGCACAGCCCTAGGCAAAAGAGACAATACCCTGGAGGGAGGGGTAGGCAGGAGAGACTTTGAAGTAACTCATGAAACTGGTGTTGGGCCACCTGGTTTGGGTTCAAGTGCAGTTACATAATAAACCTGTAGGATCTCAGGCAAGCTGTTCCACCTCTTTACAGGCCTGTTTCCTTGCCCATGGACATAGGGTCAGAGGCAGGCAAATCTCTGTGAATTCTACGTCAGTCTGGTTTAGATAGAGAGTTCCAGGACAGTCAAGTCTACATAGAAAGACCCCATCTCAAAAAAAGAAAAGAAAAGAAAAATAGGATTGTAATACCTGCTTCCAAGGGTCATCTCGGGGATGACGTTAAAGGAGATCAAACATATTATGATAGTACTCTCCTGGCACACATCCATCCACAGAGAATATTTATTGAGCGCTATCTAACACTATAAAACTGAGTCAGACTTCTGAAACTAAGCCAGGAGAAGCTGTCCTTTCCATCGTGAACTCAGCAGGGCCACAGAGCAGCTGAGGTGGGGTGGAGACAGACACCAATTATCATCCTTCTGGGAGGGATGCTGAGAGGACCTGAAACACCAGCAATCTATGGGCCACTGGACCACAGGGCAGGACTTCAACCCCAAGCACAGACTGCAGTTAGAGCTCCTCTCTCCCCTCCCCCATCATCCTGTCTCTCACAAGGCCATGAGAAGGGCTGGAAGGGCACCCCAAAAGGAGGTGGGAAGAGGACCCTTTGGCCCACCCCGGGAGCCACCGGCCAGGCCCCATGAAAGACCTCATTGTCTGAAGTTGGCAGCACTGCACCATGTAATGGTGTTGCCTACACTGAGTGCTGTCCTCAAAAGGAGGCCACGGCCCCAGCCTCTCAGGGAGCTGGGTGCAGCCAGGACAACCGCTCAGCCACTGGACCCATCAGTAAGTGAAGAGGCTAGCCTGAGGTACACAGAGACACTGTGGTGGTCTGAATGAGAATGTTTGTCCTTTTATCATATCCCACTCCACCTCTCCCACACCACCACACCATCACACACACACACACACACACACACTGTTGGCAGAACATAGGAGGTATAGCCTAGTGTGTCTCTGGGGTAGGTTTTGAGGTTTCAAAAGCCCCCACTATCCCCTGTTAGCATTCTCTCCTCTGCCTCCTACTTGCACACGAGGATGCAAGCTCTCAGCTACTTCTCCATTGCCATACATCACCACCTGCTGCCATGCTCCCCGTCGGGATGGTCAAGGACTCACCCGCTGAAACTGTTGGCAAACCCCTCAGTTAAATGCTTTCTTTTATAAGATGCCTTGGTCATGGTGTTTTTTATCACCGTAACAGAAAAGTAACTAATACAGACATTGTCTCAAAAAAAAATTTAAAAATAAATAAATAAATAAAAATAAAATAAAATTACGGGAAATAAGCAGGGGCCAAGATATGGAGACAAGACACCTTACAGTCCTGGCAGGAGTGTAGAAGTGTTGAACACCTGTGGAAGGCCATTTCCTCGGAAAAGAAAGTTGAACCAAGGGTCTGGAGACGTTGGTCGGTAGTGAAGAGTGTGTGACGTTCTTGCAAGAGAACATCGCCAGAGCTCAGTTCCCAGCACCCACTTCAGAAGGCTCACAAATGTCTCTAAGTCCAGCCCCAGAGACTCTGACGCCCTCTTCTGACCTCAATGAGCAGCCACATATGCACAAGCCTACACGTGTACATATGTACACATAATTTACAATAATTTTTAAAGTTAATCAGAGACAGCTAATATCTGAGCTCTCCTGCTCCTAGTATAGTCCCAAGACTTTTTTTTTTTTTAATTTTTCAAAGAAGTCAAAGTAAGTCCTCATAAAACACAAGTGCAATTAGGGACCCTGTCTCAACAAATATGGTAAAGAGCAATATGAAGAAGACACACGACATCGACCTCTGGCCCATCCACCTGCACACAGACACATAGGAACCCATGTACACACACACGCACACGCACAGCTGGGGCAGCAGAGAGCAGAAAGTGCCAGCATGACACCTGGCACACGGTGGGAGCCTGCGGAACAGGGGTCATTAGCTCTGGGGATCCTCATCTTTCAAATGGCCCTTGGCCAAACTGTCAAGACCTTCCAGCCATGAAAAGCAGGAAGAACTGCCTGTCCAGGCCTCCAAGGCACGTACCCCTCCCCCCAATACTGCTCTCCACAGTGAGGCTATTATTTAACTCTGGGAGCATTAAAGCAAAGAGACACACAGGGCAGGAATCCTCTCTCGACTCCTGGTACCCACAAGGCCTAGGAAGCAAGTCTGGCCTGTCGTGGCATAAGTACAAGAGTTTGTTCAATGGGCCCCCAGTTCCAATTAATGCCAATCACAGGCAGGAAGAATGCGGACCATTCTAGAACACAGCACATCATCATCTGTCTCCCTCCACCCCAAGGATAAAAATAACCTCATCTGCAATAGGATGCCTGCCATCAGTTAGTCACCAGAACTGCCAGGCCCACCAAGAAGCTGTCAGGGGACCAAACATAGGGATATAGTCCAAAGGCGATCCCCCACACATACATCATCTGACCCACGGACGAATACTGGAAGAGCTTTCAATGACAGAATGAACTGGAGTCCAGAGAGGTCCCACATCCTGCTCAAGGAGCCAAGGCTGGAGGCCATGCCTCCTACTGGTTTACCTGTACATTTGTTCTAGCATTTGATGCTGAGGCAGGCTTAGAAATTAATCCCACCTATCGGGAAATATCAGCGGGGAAACAGAGGCACGGGAGGTCTCTGTACTAGGTCTTGAATGAGCAAAGCCAGCAGGTTTTAGGCTCTCTTGGATTATTTTTGTTCCTCTTCAGGGGCTAGGGAGATAGGGGTTGAGATGGTTCTTTTCGCAGCTGGGCTGGCCTCACAGTCAATATCTTCCTCCTGTCTCAGTGCTGGGATTATAGGGGTGTCAGTAGCCCTTCTCAGGGCCATTCACAATCACCTCCACACTTGACCCGACATCCCTGTTAACTGCCGGGAAGCCTCTGGGATCGTGTGACTAAGGTAGCAGACCACCATCCTCCACCAGCCCCAAAGCTGAGACTCTGAAACCACAGACACCGGGTTCACAGTGAAGTGCCATGTTGGGGGGGGAACACTATGTGGTAGAGGCTGGAGAGCAAGAAGTAGCTGGGTAGACCTCACAGAGCCCAGAAACCCATCTCCCACTTTGGGAAACAGTAATGTGGAGAAGGAAGATTCTAGAGTCTGGGTGGCATTTGAGTCTAATCCAGCCCAACCCTCTCTGGAGGGCCTGAGTATCTCTCTTCCCTTCTGTCCAGCCACCCAGCAGCCCCAGGGGACAGTTTCCTTGCCTGTAAAATGAGACTTTAAAGACTTAGTAAGGATGACCTGGGCTGCCAACGAGGGGACACAGTCAAAGGACTTTGTCAATCACAGATGCTCTGACCTCTGTCCATGCAAGGGCCTGCCACCAGGCTGGGTCTGCCTGCCCAGGATGTAGGTCTAAGCAGGCTGCTGTCCCAGAGTCAGGGTTCAGGTGACAACAGACTAGGAAAGAAGTAGCATGGGAGATGTTGTCACACCCAGGGGTGCGGGGGCCATGGGACCAGGAGTCAGCTTTCCCCTGGACAGCATCCCTGCTCCAACTTCTCTGTATTGTTTGGGCACTGGGCCTACAATGTACCAGGGCAGCCTGTGGAATGTGAGCAAGTATTTCACCCTCTGAACTCAGATTCCTCAGTTCATAAAACTGAGAGGGGAAGGTGACACGGTGAGGGGCGGGTGACATGGAGACTAATTACCCTCCCTTAAGGACATTTTTGTTTTCCAGATGTGGGTCTCATTCTATAACCCAGGCAGATCTCAGACTTACTATGCAGCCCAGGCTGGTCTCAAACTAGCCAGGGCTTCCTACGCGCTGGTATTACAGACTTCCATCTGCCATGTCCCACTGTGTTTGCTTTTTTAACCTTCACACAGCCCTAATAGTTGGGTGTCCCATTCCCATTTTACAGATGGAAAAAACAGAGGCTCAAGAAGAATAAGTGACTTGCACATAAATACAGAAGATCACACAGCCGGTAAGGATAGGGTTGGGACTTGGGACACACTTGTGTAGCTTTGCTGTACTAACTTTCATCTAGCAGACAGGAGAGTCAGTTCTGCCTCTGGGCATTTGATACTACCACAGGCAGGTCGGGCCAGCACCCACACCTATATCTGGGTTCCTGAGACTCCTCCTCATGTCCTCCTGCAGAGACAATGTTGCTGTCAGGACCCAGATCAAAACACTTTTGGAAACACTGTCCAGCAGCTCACCACCAGGGAGGGAAATGCTGGAAGCGACTTAATCCATCTGCAGCTCTGGGGAATCGGAGTTCACGTGACATCAGCTAGTCAGACCCTACTCGGGTCCAGTGTTGTAACCCACCACATGCCTTCCTGTGGCTGTCTGGCATGAGCAAGCTTGCCCCAGAAACAGAGGGCCCCACTCCCTCCTGTAAACCCTCTACTGCCCAGGCTCCCCACCTCCCACCCTCTTCCTCCATGCCTCCCTGGGGGCCTCCTGCCTCAGGCTGTTTGCCACTGCCCACCCCATCACCGAAAGGACTAGAAAGAGACTAGAATGTTTTGAGCACAAGCAGTCTGACCTAAATGTAAACTGACCCCACTGTGTGGCCCAAGAACCAAACTGACCACACCCAGCCCCAAATTGCACTGACATCCAGCAATCCTCCACGGGGAGCCCTGGCACTGAGGTGGGCCATTCAGGGGGTTGTGAAGGAAAGCCCTGGCTTCTCCCCCATTAGAACCCTTCGCCCTCCCCACCACAGGGCCAAGAATGCAGCTCAGCCCTGCCTCTGGGTTACCATGGCAACGGGAAGCCAGGCAATGGGCCCAGGCCCTGCCATCCTGCAAGCCACCTCATTTACCCTGGAGCTGGGCACAGCAGCCACGGACATCACAATTCCTTCTGGAGAGGAAAAGAGAATAAGAAGGAAGGGGAAGAAAAAGACAAAACAGTTATGGGGGTGGGAGGCAATCAGTGACAGAAAAGAAAGGAGGCTGGGAAGAGGGAGAAAGAAGAGAAAAGAGATGTGTGGGGAAGCAACAGGCTGGGGGTGCAACAAAACAAGAAAAGAGCACATGCAGAGAGAGGGAGAGAGGGAGAGGAGGGACAGGAAAGAGGCCCCTCCTGATCCCCACTCCACACCACACATTCCTGGGCCTGAGCTGCTTATAGTTTGTGAGACTCTGGGCAGCTAAGATTTCCTGCCCCAGGAAGCTGGCAGCCTGGCTGGGCCCCTCCAGCTGCTCTCCAGGCCCTACAGCCCCCACCCTGCTAAAGGATGGTGCTCAGGCCTCCCCCAGCAAGTGGGGCCCCTTCTACTAACTCTCGGGCATCCTCAAACTCTCCTGCCAGTTTGTCCTCCCCACCCCCACCCCTTACCCAGACTCCTCTGGCTCAACCCAACTTTAGTTCTCCTCTGTGTTTCAGAAGCATTCCCAAGAAGCATTGCAGAGTGGTGGAACAGGGGTCAAGATTTACCGACTGAACACATCCTGTCACTCAGCACAGGGAGTGGCCTAAGTGGCCTCTCTGCAGACAGGAGATGCCAAGCAGGGCCAGGCAGAAGCTGCTCTTGCAGGGGCTCACTCCCCTCCACCCCAGGTGCTCAGGGGAGATGATGGGCTACAAAATAATCTTGACCTGTCCTGGCCCCACATTTTCCCCAAACTGTGTGAGAGGAACCTGAGCCACAAGAAAAGCTTGCTGAAGAAAAACAGAAGGGCAGAAAGAGAAGAAAGACAAACCCAGGTTTGGGGGTGACTGGCAAGAGGGCCGTGGCAAAGCCCAGCAGACTCTTGGAAGTCTGGATGTGTCCCTGCCTCTTGTTCACGGGAGAACCCTGAGCCATAACTTAAACCACTCTGCCCCTCGCTGTTCGCATCTATAAAATGGAAATGCTAGTGTCACGGGAAGGAGTCAGGGTGTTTAGACCAGGACCTGACCCACAGGAAGTGTCCCTCACTGCAACATTTTGTGTTGCTAAAAAAAACTAGGCCCAGTCTGATGGTGGTGGCGCGCACCTTTAATCCCAGCACTTGGGAGGAAGAGGCAGGCAGATCTCTGTGAGTTTGAGGCCAACCTGGTTTACAAGAGCTAGTTCCAGGACAGGCTGTCTGGGAAAAAAAAAAAAAAAAAAGAACCCTAGGCCCACAGGTCCCAGGGGTAAGACATCTGCTGAGAACAGCCAGGTAGTCTGTGCAGAGAATGCTTCGAAGGCAGCTAGGGCCTGTGGCCATAACATTCCTTTTTTCTACCAATTATTTTACCTATTCAATTTTCTTGCCAATTTTCACTACCAGTTGGACACAAAGCCTGTCTACACTTCAGCTTCATTTCAACTGAGAATCATGGCTAGTCAGGACAGAGTCTGTGGTCCTCACAGGCATCCCACACTTAATGACTGTCACAACGCCACGCCACCCAGTTCTAGGAAGGCTCCAGACCCTTGGGCAGGAAACAGGCTCCTGGAATTAAAGTCTGGGATTACTAGAGGGCAGCTGGGGGCTGGTGGGAACAAGGTGGGCCAAGCACTGGGAGAAGCCTGCTGGGCCACGATGAACTGTCTTCAGTATTTCGCATTTGTACAGGACCAAGCGTGGAGATGGAGGCCTGAGGCGTTTCCCATGGAGCCCCACATTCCTTCTCCACTCAGCACTGCATCGAATGGCTTGAATAAAGATGGGCCTGGTCATGAGCAGCTGCCTGGAAGGTTAAACAGACAAAAAAGCCAAGCTGGGGAGTGGAGGGGGGAGGGGAAGGCCTGTCCTCTTGTTTTACGCTGCTTAGGTGCAGGGCTGGCTCCAGCTTAATAGTTGTTGATGTGAAAACAACCTCCTGATCCGTCTGTCCACAAACTCGACTGTGGTTCACTCCCGCTGTTAACCAGAGCGTGGCCCTGTGGCGGCTGAGGCTTCCCACCCCAGTAGGGTGGGAGAGGGGAGGAGAGGAAGGAATGACTCAGTGTGGAGGAGGCAGCCACAGGCTGGGCTTTTGCTTGAGGCCCAGCCCTGTGAGTGGGAAACCAGGAGTGGGACTAGCCCCCAGATAGGACAGACAACAGGCTGGAGGGAGGGCAGGGAGGGTACCTAGCTAGGCATGGTCTGGGCTCAGGCCTCTAGCTGAGCGTCTGAGGGCTGGCTAAAAACCAGGCCTGGAGGGTAACAGTTAAGAGGTAAGGTCAAGAGCACTCCAGGTGAACAGTTAGAAAGAACCAGCTCTACAGATCAATGTTGTTTTATCTCTGTTAAAACTCCCATTTGTGCCAAGTGGTGGTGGCACACGCCTTTAATCCCAACACTAGGGAGGCAGAGGCAGGTGGATCTCTGAGTTTGAGGCCAGCCTGGGCTACAGCGTGAGTTCCAGGACAGCACGGGCTACACAGAGAAACCTTGTTGGGGAGGAGGGGAGGACTCCCATTTATTTCTAGAGAACACTGAAGAGAATGGTCTGTTCTCTCACGACAAGCAAAAAGGGGACAAGACCATTTAAAGAAGGAAAGAAAACAGAGCTAGGGGTGTGGCTTACTGGGTAGAGTGCTTGCCTCCCATTCAGGAAGTTTGGTCCCCAGCACTGCATAAAGCAGTTGTGATACTATCCCAGGACTTGGAAGATGGGGGCAGAAGGATCAGAAGTTCAAGTTCAGTCCCAGCTACAAAGCTTAAGGCCAGCCTAGGCTACATGAGACCTGTCTCAAAAGAGAGAGAGAGAGAGAGAAATAAAGAAAAGACCGGGGAATGTGATGAAAAGAGAAGGTAATTTTCCAGTCTGAGGTGGTAATGGGGGAGGGTTCCTACTGAGATCTGGCTAAATGCATGAATGAATGAGAAGGAGCAATTATGAAAGACATGGAGGGGGGTTTCTAAAGAAGGAGGATGTGAAGCCCCAAGAGGATAGTTGTGACGTCAGAGGGCAGTGGGTGAGAAGCCGAGAAGCCAGCCTGATCCACATGGCCCGAGGCTGGGCAGATCCCCAGAGTGCAGATTTGACTCAAAGTGCTGGAGTCTGTAAGTGGAGGGTGATGGGACCTGCCTTTCAGGTCTGCTCACACTGGGCAGGTGTGTATGTGTGTGTGTGTGTGTGTGTGTGTGTGTGTGTGTGTGTGTGTGTGAGAGAGAGAGAGAGAGAGAGAGAGAGAACCTCAGAATGAAGAAAGTCTCCTGGCAGTGCTGTTAGCAGGAAGGAATGGCACCTGGGTCCTGGGTAGGTCCTGTCCAAAGTGTTGGCCCAGGGCATATTTCAGAGATCCAGCTAGCATCAATACTGCTGGCTGAGAGTCCTTGCTTAGAGTCAGAGATAAGGAGGGAAGGGGCTTGCAACAAGTGGGAAGCGATAGGTACTGAGTTGGGGGAACCCAGAAAAGAAATGAGCAAGGAAAGGGATCAAGAATTTTCCAGAAGGGCTGGAAAGATGACTCAGCAGTTAAGAGTTAAGACTGCTCCTGCACCAGGCAGTAGTGGCACACACCTTTAATCTCAGCACTCGGGAGACAGAGACAGGTGGATCTCTGTGAGTTCGAGGCCAGCCTGGTCTACAGAGTGAGTGTCAGGACAGCCACTGGGGATACACAGAGAAACCCTGCACTGGCTGCTCCAGGACAGTCTCCGAAGCTACAGAGAAACGCTGTCTCAAAACAACAACAAAACAAAACAAGACTACTCTTGCAGAGGACCTGGGTTCAATTCCCAGCACCCACATGGCAGCACACAACTGTCTGTAACTCCAGGCTCCAACACCTTCACACAGACACACATACAGGTAAAACACCAAGGCACACAAAATAAAAATAAAATTTAAAAAAAAAAAAGAATTTTCCAGATATTGTTAAACGTTCACTGAATGTATCAAAGTTCTGATTTGTACCCCTCTGTTAAAAAGGGCTACACACCTGCAAAACAAACAAGCAAAAAAGTAGCCACCAGCACATACTAGCTTCTGAGATTCCCGGGACTCCAGACCTGTATAAAGGGTATGAGGATTTAAGAGGAGGTGGAGTCTAATCCTCTCCCCTGGGTCTGAGTCACCTTCAGTGACATTTCAACCAATGTCATGGGAAGCCGAGGCCTCCTGGAACTGTGGGGGACCTAACTGCCAGGTAAGAAATCTGACCATCACAACAAAGAATCTGCATGTCGCATGAGGGTGCTCTGAATGACATTCCCAGCTAAGCCCGACCTGGCAACCATGCTCACCACAATGCTAGTGAAGCTATACCCACGGTGAGCTTACCCGTAAGTTAGACACCACACAGTAACCTCCACCTGGGCCCCATAGGGCAGACAAATCACCCTGCGGAGCTCTGCCCAGCCTTGTCCAGACTTCCAATTCACAAATCACAATGCATCACTAACGGGTGGGTTCACTAAGCCATGGAGTCTCAGTGTGGTTTGCATTGCAGCCCTAGTAACTACTGCAGACACGGTCCCCGGGGTGCGGGGGAGGATGTAGACAGGAATAAACACATGGAAAGACCCAGGGAGCCATCAGCCTGGTGCAGGGGGAGCCCCTGACAGGCTCCCTGACATAGTGAGCAGAGTGAAGGCAGATGGGAAAGGAGAGGACAGAGACGCGGAGGCAGAGTCCAGGCAGAGTGACGTAGGAAAAGGTTGAGGGGCAGTCAAGGGCAGTCAAGTGGGAACGGGGACCACTCGAGCAGTGCTTGGCAGGCGACCTGGGACCTGAATGGCTTTGCTTACATGGAGGCTGGGGAATCCTGGAACTTGTTCATCTGCTAAGGGGTACAGCAGATGGTGGGAGCCCCCAGAGTTAGAGAGCTGCCCACAGCGTAGGCACCTAGCATCTAAGAAGTACTCAGGAACCAGCTCAAAGGTCCTTTTTAGAAATCCACCCTTTGGTATACGTTTACTGTATGCTGGGCTGAGCCCTTGGGTAACCCTTCAGCTCTACTCCGTAACAGTGACCTGAATTGAGCAGATGAGGGAAAGGGCATGGCACAGAGAGAAACCCCTCCACACCATGACTAGCCAGGAAAGGGCAAAGGAAAACCAGCACAGGTGTGGCAGAAGGATTCCTAGGGAGCCCATCACCAGTGCGAGGCACTGCAGAGACTCTCCAAGGTTGCCTTTTGGCTCCCAGCCAGAGCTAGTATGACCCGCGGGGCCCTCCTGAGTTTGGGGATCTTTTCAGGTAAAAAGCATCAGAGCTGCCATGTTAGGACCATCAATCCCCATCCAAAGGACCAATGCAACAGGCTCAAATTCACTCTCAAGTGAGACACACCTTCCCAGCCCTGCAGCTCTGGAAGCTTGACTTTTATCTTCAAAGCAATGAGAAGGGCTGGGAAGGGCTGACTACGCTGACTCAGAGGGCCTCAGGGCCCTGGGGAGAGGCTGGGTGGGGGGCTGGGAAACAACCAGGGCTTCCCCCCCCCCACATCTGGCTCCTTTTAAAGACGGCCCCTCCCCTTGCCCCACAGTCATTAAACCTTTGGCTCACCACTTGCTCTCTTTTGAAAAAAATTTTACGACATTTTATTTAGTTATTTACGTATAGCGGTGGGGGAGGCGCGTGCAGCGTGCCTGTGTGAGGAAGGTCAGAGAACAACCTGTTCTCCATTCTTCCCTCCGACCACGTGGATCTCAGGGATGGAACTCAGGTCAGAGATTGGTGGCAAACGCCTTTACCTCCCAGAGACATCTCACCAGACCCATCACTCACTCTCTGAAAATGAATCTCCTCCATCATGGAAATGTCAGCTAATATAAACCTGCTCAGTGACAGGGCCCAGCGTGACCCCACATGCCCAGTTATAGTCAGGACGCTGAGGCTGGGAGAGAGCTAGTAGAGAGCCAGTCAGATGGTTGGGGAGGCGGCCCAGTGGATAAGAGTGCTTGCTGCTCAGTCATGAGAACCTGAGTTTAAAACCCTAGTATGCACATAAAACATCAACCATGGCCATGTGGGCCTGAAAGCACAGTGATGGTGGGGAGGGAGTATGATGTGTGTGCATGTGTGTGTGGTATGTGTATGTGTGGTTGTGTGGTGTGTGTGGTATGTGTGTGTGATGTGGTATGTGTGGGGTCATGCTACTGTGTGTGTGTGTGTGTGTGTGTGCGAGTGTGTATGTGTGTGTGTGGTGGTGTGTGTATATGTGTGTGTATTTGTGTGTGTTTGACAGGAAGTTTGTTGCGGCTTTTTGGCTGCCAGCCTCGCTCCAGGTTCAGTGAGAGACCTGTCTCAAGGGAATAAGAAGAGGGATAGAGCAAGACACTTGATGTCCTCCTCTGGCCTCTATCTATGAGTCCTGAACATACATGTGCAATGTACACTCGTGTGCACAGAATTCATGCACACAAGAAAATCACACACACACACACACACACCTCACAGGACTGTAATCTGGGGAAGAACAAGATGCTGGTCCGGTCTCTTCAGGCCTCATAAGGGATCTGAAGGAAATAAGAACCCGCATAGCTTTGGGAAACCAGGGCTGCCTTAATGAGTTCCACAGGCAGCTCTTTTAGTTCTTTGACCCAGGCCAGGCCACACCCCAGGGTGGATCACAACCTGTTCTCAAATCACAGATAGGACAAGGCCAAGGAGTGGAGAGCCGTGAGAAGCAGGACCACAGGTCCCAGTGAGCGTGTGGGACAAAGGTCCAGTCTGGACCGCTGGTGTAGCGCTGGCTCCCAGACCTCTGAAGGACCAAGGCAAGGTTCAGATAGCACTCTCTAAACTGTGAAGTGAATGTACACATGAGGAGGCAAGAAATATCCCGAGAAGCCCAGCAGTGACACGCACCAAAGACCCAGCTCTTGGGAAGGGGAGGCAGGATGATCAGAAGTTCAAGGACAGCCTCAGCCACATAGTTCAAGGCCAAAGTGTCTAAAATACCCCAACGGGGAGGGAGAGAAGAAGGGAGGGAGAGAGGAAAAAAAGGAGAGAGATGCCCTGAGGGCCAGCCAGTGTACCAGCATGTAGCCATTCCTACAGTGTACCAGCACGCAGCCATACCTACAGTGTGGTAGCCCTTACAGACTTCCTACTGGGGTTCTGCACACATAGCCATTTAGATCTCAGCAAGTCCTGCCAGGGACAGGTTTCCCTCCACCACTGGAAAGGAAGTTGAAGCCGAGTTGTCCACAGGACTTGCCTTAGACACGAATATGGCACCAAGGTCCTGCTTTTCTCACTCCCAGAGCTGGCTCTGCCCACTGGGCTGCCTCAAGTAACATTAACTCATCGATATATCATCTACTGAGGACGGTTGTGGCTACTGAGGAAGCTCTTGAAAAGACAGCTGTATCATATGGCCAAGGGGAACAGAAAGCCAGTCGACAAGGGGGCACTCACCTTTACTTGTGGAACAGGCTCTTTCCTGGCTCTCCATACATGTGCCTCTCTCTGCTGAGCCCTGCTTGCCCCCATAGAGAAGTTTACAGGGTGAACTGTCACCTACTCCAGGAAGCCTGCCTGGGCCGCTCTTAAATGAAGGCCACCTCATTCTTCCTCAATATTGCCACAGTCTAGCAATATTGTGCTGTCATTATCAGTTTATGGCCACCTCAGTTGCCCTATCAGACTAGGGGCTCTGAAGGACAGGTCTGGTTTAGTTCATTTCCTATGTCCCTAACTTACACTGGTCCTTTACATCATTGCCATGACTCTAATGTCATGTCCTACCTGCAGGGAGGCTACTCCTGGAATGGCAGGGACACACATAGGCCTGTGGCCAGGAGACTGGCAAGGGACCCAGCTGGCCGTACCATCTGTCCTAGAGCCACGGGACAGAGCAGGCCTAAGGCAAAGACGCCAGGCTGTCAACTCTCCCAGGTCGGCCTAGGACAAGGTGAGAAGCCACAGCATTCAGGGCCTAGCCCAGCTGGAGCCTGGGGCCAGACAAAAATTTTATCTTTAATGTATTTGCTTTATTTTGTGTATATGGGTACTTTTCCTGCATGTATATCTGGGCACTCAGCTGTGCCTGGTTCCCATGGAGCTAGAAGAGGCCATTGGATGCCCTGGAGCTGGAGTTACAGAGGGTTTTTAGCCACCATGGGCGCTGTGACTAGAACCCGGGTTCTCTGGAAGAGCAACAAGTGCTCTTAACTGCTGAACCATCTCTCTAGCCCCCGGACAAGATTGTTTAAACCTCTAACTAGTTCAAAGTGATGTAAAACCAGGGCCTTAGCTTTCTCAGCTGTAAAGCCAGTTGAAAACCAACAGCCATGTAAAACACTGAGGGATTTAAATATGCCTGATATTTAGCAGGGCCTCAGCAGAAACCACCATTTTACCATCTCACCTGACCAACAAGCCCTGCCACTGAACCATGGCAGAAACCCACAGACTGATGAGAAACAGGAGTGATTATTTAACCCGGCCAGTGACATGCAAGTTCTGTGGCTCACCAGTGTCTCTGCTCCCATCAGCGGTTCTAACAACACCCACAGAGGCGGAAGTGGCTCACAGATGATGAGTGTGGTCGACACAGGCAAAATGAGTTGGTGTCTCTGGACCCCTTCACTCTTGGGCAGCTCTCCCAAGTCTCCAGGAGGACGACATGGCAGAAGCACCACACGAGGCACAGGTGTGGAGTGGTGGTCCAGGAGCCCCAGACCCTGGCATGTGTGTTGTGGGGTCAGCTCAGACAGCCTGGGTGCCCCAGCCTACACTGTCAATGCATAAGGATGAGCACAGGAAACGTCACAAGGGACGACAGCAAGGCCACTCACTGGAGTTGCAGATGCCTCATTGTCAAACTGAAGACGGACGAAGGGGCCCAGGCTAGCCACTTCCCAAGCCCAGGCTTCTCCTTTAGTGCCTCATGAGTTCCTGGTTGGTCCTAACCAAACTCCTTCTTGCGAGGAGCAGGGGGTGATAGGAAGGTAGCTGGGACCATTTGGAGCTGGCCAATTAAAGAAAATCAGGTACTAACACCAGGGCTGGTGGTCTATACCTTCAATCCCTCACTGGAGAAGCAGAGTCAGACAGATCTCTATGAGTTCAAGAGCAGCCCGGGCTACACTGTGAGACCCTGTTTCAAAAATAAAATAATTAAAAAAAAAAAACTAAAGCAGGAGACCAGAGAACCCCCAGAAAGCTCAAGAATAACACCAATGGGCTGGAGAGATGGCTCAGAGGTTAAGAGCACTGACTGCTCTTCCAAAGGTCCTGAGTTCAATTCCCAGCAACCACATTGTGGCTCACAACCATCTGTTATGAGATCTGGTGCCCTCTTCTGGCCTGTAGGCATACATGGAGGCTGAACACTGTGTACATAATAAATAAATAAATCTTAAAAAAAAAAGATTTATTAAAAAAAAAAAAAAAGAATAACACCAACAAAGCTCCAGACTCCAGCCCAGACTCCAAGGCCAACTGTAGTCCCTCCAACTTCAGCCAGCTGGCAGCTGCTCCTCCCAGGCTCAAGCCACTCTGAACCACTGAAGTGTCATTCAGAGCTCAAGGTGCCTGGCACTCCCCTGCCTTAAAGCCTGCAAGGGAAAGGTTCCCTTTGCCCAGATAAGACCCACCTCCTCAGCCTCCAGGCCTCCTGCTCAGACCCCACCCCCACCCACTCAGTTCTTGCTCTCTAGATAGCCTGAGTTTAAAGCCGGTCAAACGTCCCTTGACAATTGTGTGACCTCGGGAAGGAGACTTAGCCTCTCTGTCTCCATTTCATCTTTAATAGAGGACACAAGAGCATTCGGAGTTATAAGGACTGAGCCCATGCATGCTCACACATAGGTAAGCCTTAGATGACACTCATTATTACTGTCATTCGCAGTATCTATGGCAGGTTTCCATTGCCATGGCCTGCCTGCCTTCAGTCTCTCCTCTACTAGCTCAACAGCTGGGACCCATACTGTCACAAGTCACAGCACACTCGTACACCTGCCATACCCTCAGTCGACACCCATGTAGGGAGCAAGCGAATTGGGTGCAACATTGTAAGGTGGCATTGTTAATTCTGGGGCCACACGGAATGGGGAGCCAAAGGGGAAGTGATGACTGAGCTGTGTTTGGAAGGATAAAAACAAATCAACTAGACAGATTGAGAACAATGTGCACCCGCCTGTGGCCGAGTCTGGGGTTCATATGCAGCTCCTGAACAAACTGTTGAGCCTCGATTCTCCTCCAGAAAACCTTCTATGACCACGGCAACCCTTCAAGGCCTGGGGTCACTCATCCACTCAGTCATTTTGAGCTCCTCCTGTATGACGGACATTATCATTTTCTGTCTATAGGCCTCCCCTCTCCTGCCACATAGTGAAGACCACCATCAGAGGCGTATGCCAACTCCTCAGACCCAAGGCTGGGGGACTTCTAGGATCGCCCAGCACACAGGGGTTCGGGGACTAACACCTGACCTAAAGTCACACCATGAATAATAGGTGAACATGAGATTTTTTTTTCCTCCGTGTGTGTGTGTGTGTGTGTGTGTGTGTGTGTGTTTGCATTTGAGTGTTTTGTGTGTGTGTGGTATATGTGTGTGTGTGGTGCATATAGGTGAATATGTAGGTATGTATGTCTGTGCACATGCATGAGGTCAGAGGCGATGTCAAGTGTCCTATTCTCTCCACATCATCGCTTTGAGGCAAGATCTCTCACTAAGCTAGAAGCTGGAGATTTAAACTAGGCTAGAATTTCAGCTAGTTCCCGGGAACTACCTGTTTCCACCCTTCAATGCTGGGACGCAACACCCAGATCCACAGCCAGAGGCTAGATGCTAGCCAAGTTGAGTCAGGGCTCAAGGTAGGAATGCTAAGCCTCATGTCCAGAAAAGCTCTGAACCAGGACCACTGAGTTCAAATCCCAGCTCTGCCACTTCCTGCCTCTCACAGCTGTGCCAAGCTTTTTGCATAGATGCTTAGGATTTGAATTCATACCCTCTTGCTTGCACATCAAGTGTTTTTACTCCCTGACCCAACTTCCCAGACCTGAAAATGAGATTCTAATCCAAGCCTGGCACAATGGCACATACTTGTAATCCCATTACTCAGGAAGCTGAGGCAGGAGGATCAGGAATAGGAGGCCATTCTGAGCTACATAGTGAAACTATCTCAAAACAAAACAAAAAAGAAGAAGAGGAAGAAGTAGTAGGGGGAGGGAGAAAGACAAGATTCCAATCCAAGGGCTGTTTCCCAAACTTCAGCGTATTCTGGTCTAGACCCCTAATGAGGCTGAAGAGGATGGAGAAGCTACTTCTGCTGTCCTGGAGTTCAAAGGAATTAGTGGATCCTATGGAGGTCTGCAGTAGCACCCAGGCCTATGAGCAAAGCACAGACGCCCACTGCTGGTTTGGTCTCTTCCAGCTTGCCATTAGTACCAAGTGAGCAAGGAGTCTCAGGAGAATGGGGTCAAATAGCCCATCACCAGCTATAGAGTCAAAACAGCTGCTAAGCCCCATTGGGAGACAAGGCTAGAACTGAGGATCAGAAGTTCAAGGTCATCTTTGGCAACATCCTCATCAAATTTGAAACCAGCCTGGGTTACACGAGACCCTGTCTCAAATATAAAAATAAAAATAGCTCAGTACCAAGAAAAAGAAAGTGTTCCCAAATTATTCTTTCTTTTTTTCCATAGGAGCAAAGGAAATTAAGAAGAGGCCACAGAAATTCAAGATCTGCCAACCAGGCACAAGTTCAAAGGTGGCGATAAATGTCATTTAACTAATGTGAGGTCCCTGTGGCCCTGTGGCCCAATTTCCACACCCAACACCCAGGTCCATAGCCAGAGGCTAGATGCTAGCCGAGCTGAGTCAGAGCTCAGGGTAGGAATGCTAAGCTCATGTTCAGAAAAGCTCTGAACCAGGAGTTCAAATCCTAGCTCTGTCACTTCCTGCCTCTGTGCCATTAAACAGGCTGCTGACCCCTCGGAGCCTGAGTTAACTGGGTTGAGGGTGGGGAGGGAGCAGCAGGGTGGACAGTATTGGTTACTTTCCTTCCTGCTATAACCAAACACCCGGCAGAAGGGCTTAAGGACAGGAGGGCTCGTCCTGGCTCACAGTTCGAGGAAACACAGTCTATCAGGCAAGGACATGATGGTGGCAGGTGGTCACACTGCCACAGTCGGGGAGCACAGAGATGATGCTGGTACCCTGATACTTTCTCTTTTTTCTCTTTTTATTCAGTCAGGGCCCCAGTCCATAGGACTGTACCATCCACATTCACGGTGGGTCTTCCTCCTCACTTAGACCTCTACAGAAACACTCTCACAGACATCCCCAGATTCTGAGCCCAGTCAAGCTGACAGTGAAGAGTAGCCACCACAGGGATGGTAAAACGAGCCTGCCTCACTGAACAGAGCAAGTAAATGTGCATGCGCTCAGCATGCTGCCTGGCAAAGTCAGAGAATGAGGACATGCTACCCAGGGCTCAGGGGACAGAAGCAAGAGGCCCAGTGGCTCAGATTCCACCCTGGGCCTGGCTGAAGAACTGTATTCCCACATTCATTCCCTAGGTATCCTCTGGCCTCTGGCCAGGCCTAGGTACACTAAGCACAGCTTGTAAAGTTCGCTGGGGTACGGAGATGGAGATACAAGCCAAGCTCCCAACCCAGGGAGAGTGGGGCTCACAAAGGGTACATGGCATCATGAAAAATCTAGGAAGACTTTCTGGAGGAGGCAGCATCCCAGCTGAATCTGGGGGGTGAGAAGGAAATTACCAGAGAGACAGCAGGCTAGGGGAGGCACAGGGAGGCTGAGATCACTGGGGGGGGGGGGCGGTACAGAGTGCACAGCAACTGGAGAGAGTCTAGGTGGCTCACTGAGGCAGAGGAAGCCAGTCAGTATGATGCTGCTATCAACACAGAGGGATGGACGATGGGACCTGGAGAGAGACCAGGGCAAACATGCCACCAAGTTGGTGACCTGCTAGGTAAGTCTGAGCAGGTGAGCAGGTGCCACAGTTACTTTACCTTCAGAGGTGCCCTCCGCTGTGAGGGCAGATGGAAGGGACTTTATGAGATACTAACCCCTGGGGCTGGTGATGCTGAGCTGAATGGCAGCTGGCAAAGAGGCGGGTGAGACATGTATTTGCCCCAGGGCCCTTTTTTAAAGGCCTCTTCTGAAATGTCCTCAGTTGGCACCTACTGTGCCCAGCACAGGCTGTCCAGGCTGTTCTGGGTCCTTCTCCAGGCACCAGGCCAAAGGCCCCCAGTGAGCTGCTGAGTACTTGGGTGTTTCTGGGACCTCAGCACCTATCTCTGCTCCAAGTTCCCGTTAGGAGTTTCCAGGAAAATATATTCCCGAAGGTCACTCCACAGGACGTTTTTCCACATGGCCTGTCCCTCACATGGTCGTATCCTTACTCTCCTGTTCTTGCCTGCACACACACACACCCTCACACCCTAAATTCTGTCAGGTCCATAGACTTAGAGTCCTGAGCTAGGAGGTCATGAGACACCGAGCCCTGAATTCAGAAGGGAGGAGAACTGTGCACAGGACACACACGCACACACGGCACCAGGATGAATTCCAGAACTTGCTACAGAGGATCCCATTCCACCCAGCCCCAAACTGCCAGTCTGAGGGCGCCTCCTGTCCCCAGGGCTCTTTGGCGACTCTACTAGTTCTAACTTAAGAAGTCCGTGGGTTCTGTGAGCTCTCCTTCCAGAGAGGACCGCAGAACAGCAGACAGGGAGGCTGGAGATGCAGATCCTGACTTAAGACGGAAGCATCTACTTTCTGGGCCCCACATAAGGGAAGCCCCACATTTGGCTCCCGGTCCACCCTAACCCACCATTCCGTACCCTTCGCAAGTGGTTTCCCACATTCTGGATCATTGCTGCGCCACCTGCTCCGCTGCCAGGCCCTGGGGGTTCTGCACACTGCTCAAGGGCCTCTGGTCACCTGAGCCACAGGCGGCCAGCAGCTCCAAAAGCAGCCGGCTTCTCACAGCTCCTCCTCCCAAGCTCCCGCCCCCTCCGGAGCCAGCTGTTAAAATCTCCGCCCCGTGTCCCGGCCTCTCCTCAATCCACCCTCTGTGCACCCCCCAACCCTAGCACAGAAGGCTCCCTAGCACCCGCCAGCTGGGCCACAGCCACATGGGAACTGGTGCCCATCTACTGGCACCACCAGACTATACTTCTAGACTCAGTCAAACTCCAACCCTCTACCTACTGCCCTTAGTTAACAGAATGGCTCCAAGATCCCACAGCTCCAGCTCTCTTGCAAGGGATTCCATTCATCCGCAAGAGGGCAGGCTGAAGCATGGCAGAATGCCAGAGAGCTGCCAAAGCCTCCTAGAGAGACACCAGACCCACCTGCCAGGATTTCACCTTCCGGAGTGCTGCCCACTGGCTCCTGCGCCCAGGCTGCCTGTATCCAGCAACTGCTGAACTGGGAGACAGTACACCAGCCCCTAACAGCCACTTCCTTATAAACCGGTGATTCTTCTAATAGAGGCACCTGCCAAAGTCCACTGTGCGCTCCACGCAGTAGTTAGCGTCCAAGGCCATCAACAGGTGAAAACCCTCCAGGATTTTTCCTTTCCTTTGTCACTTCTGCAAGAGATTTGAGCCAGAGGGCTTGACGCTCACACTGAACAGGACAAAAAAGTCTTGGAGGCCAAAGGAAAAGGTGAACAAGTGGCTAAGGTTGAGTCCTAGAACACCAGACCCCTTCTGTGATTCAGACTTCCTGCTGGTCCTGCTCCTTCCCCAAAAGGATAATCCTCGGGGTTGGGAAGGGATGCATCCCGTGGCCAGTACAGAGCAGATGGGACGGTCTCGTCTGCCCCCTGCTTCTTCTTCAGTCACCACGCAGCTGATAAAATGTCCTCTGCCAAAGGCTGAGTTCACGCCCAGGCCTCTGAGCAAGTTCCCTCCTCTCTCAAGGCCTCTGCTCTAGGAATCTAGGGCTTTCACACCCTGCCTTGTGAGTTCTTGTCAGCTACCAGCACTCAGCCTCTGCAAGTGAGAAACTGAAGTTATACACTAAAGACAGCAAGATGGGCACCCAACGTGCAACCTCATGCCTGCAATCCCAATACTCTGAAAGCTGAGGTAGAAGATCAGCCATGAGTTCAAGGCCAGCCTAGGCTACTTGTGGGGTTTCAAGCCAGCTTGATCTAAATTACTGTTAGACATTGTCTCAAAAAAAGAAAAAAAAAAGAGGGTGGGGAATGGAGAAATGGCTCAGTGGTAAAGGGCACTTTGCTGCTCTTCCAGAGGAGTCAAGTTCGGTTCCCGCACCCATGTCAAGTGGCTCACAACCACTTGCTCTAGGAGATACGATGTCTCTGAGCTCCAAGGGCATCTGCATTCATGTATACACACTTGGGTGCAGACACACTAAAAGCAAATATCCTCTGAATCGAGGTAGAGGCAGGGGAGACGGTTGTTATTACATGCATGAAGACCTGAGTTTGGCTCCTTGGCACCCATGTAAAAAGCTGGGTGCAGTGGTGGGCACCTGTGATCCCAGCACTAGGGAGGCAGAGATACACAAGATCCCTGAGGCTTGCTGACTAGCCTATCTAACAGAATGGGTAAGTTCCAGGTTCACTAGAGTTCCTGTCTCAAAAAAAAGTGAGACCATGAGGTGGCTCAGCGTGCCAAGGGTGCTCGCTGCCCGTGGTGGTTTAAATGGGAATGACTCCCATAGGCTCATATATCCAAATGCTTGCTCATCAAGGAGTTGCCCTTTTTGAGAAGAAATAGGAGGTGTGGCCTTGTAGGAATAGGTGTGGGCTGTTGGAGGAAGTGTGTCTCTGGGGGGCTGGTTTTGAGGTTTCACAAGCCCAAGCCAGCTGCAGTATTGACCTGCTGCCTTGTCTGTGGATCTGGATGTGGAAATCTACTTCTCCAGCACCATGTCTGCCTGAGGCCTCCATGCTCCCCACCATGATGATAAACTTCTGAGTCTGTGAGCAAGCCCCCAGTGAAATGCTTCCTTTTATGGGAGTTGCCTTAGTCATGCGTCTCTTCACAGCAATAGAACACTGACTAAGACACTGCCCAACAATACCAGAACCACGCAATGGTGGAACTGACCACACAAAGTTGTCCTCTGACCTCTACAGATGTGTGGCACATGTGCCCCGCTGTCATACACATCATACATACATACACACATACTCAATAATAATAAATGAAATAAATTAAGATGGTTTTAAAGATGAGGAAGCAATTGAAGAAAATAACTCTGGCCTACACACACACACAAAGCACACATGGCACTGAGGACTAGAGAGATCCAGGCAGCTTCTAGAGGAGGTGGTACTCACGCCAGCCTAGAGCCTGAATGGGCTTGGGCAGGTTGGGAGGAGGGGTATGGCGGAAGGCCTGACAGGACAGCACAGTCCTGAGCTTTGGGGAGCGCCACCTTGCGGGAAAGCAGGAACCTGTCGCAGAGGGCCTCATGGACCAGCAACAAGGGTTTAAGCTCTGTGGCTCCTCTGCGCCTGGTGAACAGGCACAACACGATGAAGCCTTGCAAGGAAGACAGCAGGTGTCATGAGACCTGGACAGACGATTATTACAATGTTCTTCCCAATAAGACACTATGCAATGCCTATATGGAGAATGGGAAGAAACTGGGAATAGAATTCAGCTCAGAAGATGCAATATTGAATGGCCCCTCAGGCTCTACTGATTTTGGAAATGTCAGTTTTGTGGTTCCTGAGATTCACCCATATTTTTACATTGGGACTGATGCCTTGAATCATACGGAACAGCACACGGAAGCTACAGGATCACAAGAAGCTCAGTTGTACACACTGCGTACAGCCAAAGCTCTGGCAATGACTGCACTGGATGTCATCTTTAAACCTGAATTGCTGGAGGGAATCAGAAAGGAGTTTAAATTGAAGCTTCAAGAAGAACAGCTTTTAAATACACCAGCATAGAAGGAGTGCTTAGGGACTGCTCAGGAAGCATTAAGTTTTGTTTGTTTGGTTGTTTTACCTCTAATACTTTTTCAGTACAAGAGAGCATACTTGTTTCTCAGCTTGGTAAGTGAGGACAGAATATAGTAAAGGCCCTAATGGAGTTTGTGATCTTTCAGGCATTTCTTAAACTAGATGACATGTGAGTCTATAACATGGTAGTGTCTTTTGTATAGTTTTACAAATCCCACAGGTTTCAACACGTCACACTTGTGAACTCTGTATTCAGAGAAGTGAATATCTTCTCAGCAGTTCAAAGTTGGGGGAGTTTAAGTCTAACTGTGTCTGGTTTGGTCTAGAGAAAAACTTAAACACGTGCCTGTAGGACACACCTAGACTCTCCAGCACAAAGAATTATCTTTACTTTAACATTGTTTTGAAAAAGAAAATATTCTTTATTTGCATGAAATTACTCCAAGAAGTGGCACAGGAGCAGTGTAACAGCCAGCAACAGGAAAAGTGACAGAAAAGCAGGGGTGGGCTCTTCTATAGGGTAGGCTACTGTGTGGTAGCCCAGGATGTAATGAGAGTTGGGGGAGGTCAGATTGTTCTCCAGTGTCCTGCACTGGTGCCCGCCCCACAGAAGCCCCCTCAGCCCCTGCTGGCCCAGTGGTAAAGTAAACGTGGAAAGGCGGCCTCTGTATCCTCATGCTGTGACTTAACTATACATTTCTGGCCTTCTCTCTGGACTTTTCCTTTGCCTTCTCAGCTCACTTTCTGTCTTTGTGTCACCAGAGCATTCTGAGAAAGCCAGGATTTTACCTAGAAATTTGAAACATTTTAGTGGTTGTCAGTAAAACCACTGGCAATAATAATCCTGGAAAAGAGAGAGAAAGTCACATAAAATCACCAACATCTCATGATTCTTACTTGGGCATAAATTTCTCTGTTTCAGACAAGTGTTTCCTTCTGCTCCGCTCTCCCCCCTTTCTAGCTGCAGTCCTGCTGCCTCCCGTCAGGTACTGGGGCCGTAGGCATGCGCACGGACACCTGCCGTTAGAGTGAGCTTCTGTACATGATTAGAGATGTAAACCTCTGGTGAGATAAACTCTTAGGCACGAGAGAGCGAGCTTGGGTGTGGAACCCAAATAGAGCTATAGAATTCCTTTATGCATCACGTGCACTGCCGTGTACACATAGCTTGAAGGAAGTTCTGTCCAGTGCTTTTAGTGTGTCTGAGATTTAACAGACCTGTTCGTCCAGGTCAGTTGCGCAGTTATCTGCCTGGGACATACCACTAAAAAGGTTTGGATTTTGAAGCATTTGAGATTTGAGGTTAGGTGTGTTCAACTTGTACTATTACTAGTAAGTTGTTATGTATTCTATGACTGTAGCTAATATTTACCTTGCCTCAAAATTTTTAAACTGATTTTTTTAGGCTTAATAAATTCTTTTTATTGAATTAAAAAGAGAGAGAGAGAGAGAGAGAGAGAGACCTGGACAGATCATCTTACTGAGTCCACACATAATGTAACAGGTACCACTACTGAACTCACAACCTCCAACCCCAGGCTCCCCTCTCTCCGGAGGATCACCTCAGGCTCACTAGCTTCAATCCAGAGCCTCCATCTTAGACATAGACAGAGTAAAGACCAGGGATGGAAAAGGATGCTCAAAAAGACATGCTTGGTGGAAGTTGTCTAGACTCACCCCGCCCCCCCCCGACCATAAGACCAGAGCCCCATGCAGCTAGCTGATCCTGACGCAGGCACACTGTGGGAGAGGCTTCACTTAGACATCAGGCAGGACTTGAGTGAGACTAAATCCTAGGAGTGCACAACAAAAAGCTAGATCTTCCTACAGAGGCTTCTGAGACTCACAGAGCGATATCCTGCCTGAACTGGTTCCTGTGAGCCCTCAGAGGTTCTGCCTTGTCTGTTACTACAGAGATGTTTCCATGGGCATCCATGGTGTCCCAAGGACAGGAACAACATCTCCCTCATCTCTGAGCCCCTTCCCCAACACCCAGACCACAGTCCCATATTCAGACGCCTGTACTAGGTCCTAGAAGGGCTCAAACTTCAGCCTGCATCAGGACACCCAAAGGGCCCCTTAACATTCAGGGTGCTGGGTCCCACCCAGGTTTTTTTGTTTTTCTTTCTAATTCTATATGTATGAGTGTTTCACCAGCATGTATGTTTGTGAGCTACTTCACCACTAGTGCCCTTAGAAGTCAGAAGAGGATGTCAAATCCCCTGGAACTGATGGTTGTGAGCCACTATGTGGGTGCTGGGAATTGAACCCTGGTCCTCTGGAAGAGCAGCCAGTTCTCTTAACTGATGAGCCATCTTTCTAGCCCCCATACTACAAGGTTTTTGTTTCGGAAGAGCAGAAGTTAAGCCTGTCTAACAAAATCCCTAGAGATGTCAATTCTGCTGGACCAGAGAGACAGATCAATGGCACGTTACCGTGGGGATATGATAAGGAGACCCAGAGATGTGACAATCTGTCGTCACAGCAAAAGCAGCTGAAATGTACTATCTCGAGGTAGCCTCCTTGACCCCGCCTCAATAGTCTGCACGGAAGCATGTACCTGTTCACACTTCACAGTCCTGTATCCCTGGTCCTGTGCTGGAACTCGAGCCCAGGGCATTGTGCATGGGAGGAAGACCGCGTCCCTACCAAGTGCTCTTTCTCTTTAGTTGATTTATGTTGGTGTCCTCTCTCTCTTTTTTTTTTTTAACCTCAGGTAAGCTGGCACTGGAAATGGCACAGATTCATCAGAACACCCTGTCCCTTCACAGTGAGAGCCCTGAACATAGATGTTCAATGAACATCTAGCAATGGAGGAATCTTACAAGGGGACACAGTGAATGGAAGTACCTGCCTGCTTAAACCTCTGATCAAATGAAGGCATGCAGGAATACTGTCATCCTCTTGCCGTCCCCAGCCTCTGGGGCCCGCAGTGAGGCCCAGCAGATTAAAGGAAGCTTTGAGATAAAGAGGGGGGTGGGGCATTAGTGAAGGGAGGGGCTAAGAAAAGATTAGAGACCCAGCAGAAGAGGAAACGGAGGTGACTGACTATTCAGAGCCCAGAGCCGAGCACTCGCTCTAAGCCCCACGCTTTGTGGAGAGAAAGCTTGTAAAGGACAGCAAGGGGAAGCCCACAAACTGCCCCAGGGAGAGGAGAGGCAGCGCTCATGGAGGTGGGGAGGGGGTGGAACCCCACAGGAGAAGCAAAGTTTAGCCAGCCCTGAATACCATCCTGTCCAATAGGTTCTGATACGCGGATTCTTGTCTCTGCCAGCTCCTGGTGCGAGTGGACCTCCCACGTGGCCAGCAGCTGAGGGTCTGGGCCCAGCCCAACTTCCCAGATTTGGCTTTTGCTCAGGAATTGTTCTCACCTCACGCTATGCGCACCTTCTGGGGAGTCTGAACCCTCAGGTCCCCGGTGGCCAGCCTGGGGCCCTCCCCCATCCTCATGGAGGCCAGCATCTAAGCAAGCTCGCCTGAGTAAAGGACAGTCCCTACCCTAGCAGAGACCAACCTGAGAGTTGCACAGGGTGGCGACCCACGGAGCTGAGACGCCAGGGACACGTGTGCCCTTCCAGAAGGGAAAGGGTGACACGTGCGGGGGGGGGTTCTTACCCAAGTGCTGGGACAATCCTGACCCCCGACGGTTGGCAGGACGGAGTCCAGGACTCCCTGGGTGCCAGAGCAGCGACTGTGGGGAGGCTGGAGCTCGGCAGCGGCGGAAGCGCCGGCTGCAGACAGAAGGCGGGAGCGGCCAGACAAGTTCCTGGGCCAATCTATGCCCTCCCTCCCATGCTTGGAGCGGGTGGGGCCAGCCAGGGCCGTGGGGTCAGCAGATTCCAGAGGTCTGGGCCCCGGGTGGAAGATCTTGGAGGACAGGACCCTAACCAACTGACAGTATACACTTCAGCCGGGGAGTTGTCAAGCCCTGGTCACAGGACAGAGGTGAAAAAGTGGGCACCTGGTCGCCACTGGAAGCAAAAGCTGACTGCTACTTCTCAAGCGGTGCTTGCTAGTCTTTGTATTAGCTGCTATTCAACCACACCTTTACTATGTGCCCAGTACTGCAGTGTGTGCTGGGATGAGATACTACACAGAACCCCCAGTATACTTGTAGGATGATTGACTGGGGGAGGGAGGGTGCAGAAAAATAAATGATTCAGAACTAGACAAAGGCAACAGCACCCACTGACCTCACTCAGTGAGAGCCACTGATAACACAAAGAGGTGGCTTCCAGATAGACTAGAGCTGAGGATGCAGACCCCAACCCTATCCTTCAACCTCACCCCGCCCTGCCCCGGGTTTGGTATTTACCTTACCCAATATGCAGTACGAACCACATGCTACTGAACACACAAATAGGACTGAGGGCCACATAAAAGATGCCCACCAGTGTTCATGTATGAGACACTGGTTCATCTGTCAAACGCGGAAGGGATCAGATAACTTAATGGCGATCCCTGGAAGAGGAGCAGAAGAGGTGGGGGACTTTGGCAGTCCAGTGCATTCTACAGGGAGGTGGGAACTGGAGGAGCTTTTCCCTCCAGACATACGGCCCGAAGAGGTCCTTGGGAACTTGGCCTGCCCCAGCCACTCTGGGGACAAAAGGATAGCTGTTTATGAACAAAGAGCCACCTTCTGAGGCTACCCACACTGGGTCCCAGAAGCCCTCCAGTGGGAGACCTCTGGTGACAACAAAGGTCTTTCTTTGGTCACTTGTATGACCTTGCTTAGAGCACACTAAGAAATAAGACCTTCACAGTCAGAGCTGCAAGGGCCCACCCATGGGTTTGGCATCAGCCAGTCACAGACCAGCTCTGCCTCAGCTGGTAGCATTAAGGCCCAGCCTCAGCTCCTAGATTCCTAGGTGTCTTTGACAGCAAATGACAAGCGAGACCATTTTCCAAGTGCAGATGAGACACATCCAGGGGCACCAGGAGCCCTGTGGGACTGCCAGATCTTGCAGGGAAGGGGACTTCTCGCTCTGGCAGACTGCCATGAGTCTGCCATCAACCATGGCTTACTTTTAGTGTGACACCAAAAGCAAGTGGTGGAACCCTAGAGAAATTCAGATTATCTCCTTTTCTTTCTTTTTGTGAAGCTGGCAATGAATCTGTGGCCTGGTCCCGTACTCTATCACACGGCTACATCCCAGCCCTCAGACTATCTTGGTATCGTGTTTGTTTTAAGACAGCAGCCTATGTGGGCCAGGACGGTTGTGAATTCTGATTCTCCTGCCTCCACCTGCAAGCTCTAGGATTGCGGGCCTGCCAGTTTGCTGTGGTGTTGCAGATTTAACGTAGGGCTCTGTGGATGCCAAGCAAGCACTCTACCAACTGAGTCACATAGTCAGCCCTCAAATTGTCCTTTTTAGAAGATGACCATATTGGTTACGCTGTTTCGGAGTGGTAGGGTATGTGAGTGGGCACCTTTAGGGTGGTGGAGGTTCCACCATGTGGAGGTTATCCTGGAACCTTGCCAATTGTAGGCTAGGCTAAGGGGCCTTGATCTATAGCAGCAGCTCTCAACCTGTGGGTCACAACTGGGTCACATGATCCTTTTACAGGGGTCACATGTCAGTCATCCTGCATATCAGATATTTACATTATGATTCATAACAGTAGCAAAATTATAGTTATGAAGTATCCACAAAAATAATTTTATGACTGGGGGTTACCACAACATGAGGAACTGTACTAAAGGGTTACAGCGTTAGGAGAGTTGAGAACCACTGATCTATAGTTTAATTAGAAGTGTGAGCCGGGTGGTGATGGCGCACGCCTTTAATCCCAGCACTTGGGAGGCAGAGGCAGGCAGATCTCTGTGAGTTCGAGACCAGCCTGGTCTCCAAGTGCTAGTTCCAGGACAGGCTCCAAAGCAACACAGAGAAACCCTGTCTTGAAAAACCAAAAAGAAAAAAGTGTGTTACCGAGCCAACAAGATCTTTCTTTGAATAAAGACACTGCCACCAAAGCAGATGACCTTGCTTCAATTCCTAGGACCCCCATGGTGGAAAGGAACTTGTTTCCACTTGTTCTTTCTCCTCCACACACATGTTGGGGCATTCACATATCCCCACCTACAGACACACAAAAATAAGAAGGAGCCAGAGAGATAGCTCAGTGGAGAGAGTACGCACCACTCTTTTGAGAACCTGCACCCATGCCAAGACTCACTACCTCTGGAACTTCAGCTCCAGGGGTATCTGGTGTCTCTGGCTTCTGAGGATACCTATGCTCGTATCACATACCCACACACAGACATAGGCACGGACTTACGATTTTAAAATGTAATATGTCTTTGGAATGGTAAGATGACTCTGAGAATAATGGTGCTTGTCACCAAGTCTGGTAACCTGAGTTTGATCTCTGAAACATGAGGGAGTCCCTGCCAGTGTCCTACAGGGAATCGGACCACACGGAGAGATGAGAATGCAAACCTGGTACAGACTGACTTCATCAACCCGGATCAGACTTTGGAGAGTCTAACGCCATGTGGTTCGTTGTCAGCAGATTTCAAACACAGTACCATTTGGGGAAAGGTTTCCAGGCAACAATCAGTCTGATTCCAGGTACACAATAAAGCTTCAGAGGTGTCTCCACAGGGACTCTTTTACACAGTACATGTGATCATGAGGGTAGGTTCTATAGCTAGAAGGCCTAGAACCTAGTATGGTCTCTGACGATAGCATAGAGATCAGCGGGCCATAAAATACTTGTGACATCTCCCCCTAAGGATGAGTAACAGTCTAGGGAGGAAAGAGTCTGGGACAACCATTCTGGGGAATTTGGGTGAGGTCTGCCTCTATAGTAAAAGGGGGTGAGGTCTACCTCCATGAATAGCAGAAAGGTCACCAGGTAGCTAACAAAATCCACTCCCAGCCTTCTGGGCAAAGAAACAAGTATTTTATCTCCTCCATTTTATACTACAGCCTGGTCTACAAGAGCTAGTTCCAGGACAGGATCCAAAGCTACAGAGAAACCCTGTCTCGAAAAACCAAAAGAAGAAGAAGAAGAAGAGGGGGAGGAGGAGGAGGAGGAGGAGGAG
>PVIU01000366.1:284961-340337 GCA_004026605.1 Ondatra zibethicus | reverse complement strand
ACTTTCGTTATTTGCTGATGATATGATAGTGTACATAAGTGACCCCAAGAACTCTACCAAAGAACTTCTACAGCTGATAAATACCTTCAGTGAAGTGGCAGGATACAAAATCAACTCAAAAAAATCAGTAGCCCTCCTATACACAAAGGATAAAGAAACTGAGAGGGAAATCAGAGAAACATCACCTTTCACAATAGCCGCAAATAGCATAAAGTATCTTGGGGTAACCTATATATTTTTAAAATGTCTTAATTTCAAAATAGAAGTCAAAAGATGTGTTACTTTGGGGAAGAGGTTATGCTTTTATTTCTAAAGGAAATGAGAGGCTGTGGATTCATACAAGGTTTAAGATGATCAAGTTTGATCAAGGAAGATCTGTTGAAAATACTGGCTACTAACATAAAAAAAGATAAACCTAGAAAACTGCAAAATGTGTTACACACATTTTATCTGCTCAAACATAAAACAAAAGATCATCTTTGGCTAATTTCTGTACAGTACACAGTCTATACTTGTATTAATACAGCTGCATGTTTTACCTTTAGAAGTTTATGTATTTTCAGAACAAGAGACCAAACACCAATGAAAATAGATAACCCAGCTGATCCAGCATCCAACAGAGCTTCAAGGCTGCTGACTGAGGTGATCCAGTCACACAGAATATTACAGCCAAGACTTAACCACTTTCCTAAATTTTCTCTGAGTCCAAGATTACCAACCCCCCCCCCCAGCAACAGGAAGTAGTATAGAAAATGACACCCACACTCCCAAAAGATGAGTAATGAATGTTTCTTATCATTCAAGAGGGGGTTGGTTACAAGTTGTTATTGGTAGTGGTCAGGAAAAATAACTGAACAAAGGAGATGAGGTTACAACAATCTCTTTCTGGGAATTAAAAATGGGGAGTGTAGAAATAGTAGGATTAAAGGGTGGATTATTGAATATACCTTTAAACCAAAAAAAAAAAAAACCCACAACTACTAGCCTTAAATATTTTACATTGGTAAGGATTTTTGTATATTAATACTAATTTAAAGTTAATTTTGTTATTCTATATGTATATTTATACTCTTATTTGGAGTATTGTGTTTATACAGCTTTTTAAAAAATGTAGTGTATAATTAAGAAATACAGATCAATAGTCATCTTTAATAGTCAAACTTATAGTAATATTACATGTTTCAAGGTCATACCTAGATAAACTGACATAGATATAAGCTCTTAAAATACTTCAAAGGCCTACAGAATATGGCATTTAATATGTTTAATAACCTAAGGCTTTTCATGACAGTGAAATATACCTGCTCCTGACAGCACCACTGTACTTCAGAGAAGATAATGGGTATTGAAGAACTCCATAGGGAGTTTGTTTTCTTTATGGTCAAAACTAGCCATATGAACAAAGAAATTGTCCTTACCTCAGTTGCTGAGAGTTACTGGTCAAATTGGACCAATAGGATGAAAAAGAAAAGGTGACTGCCAAACTTTGCCAAACCAAGGTAAGACAGTCCTTCAAAATTACCTGCTTCTTAAAAAAATCTTGCCAGGTATTCTAAGTCTGTAGGTCAGGGAAGGGTACCCAGCACAACAGAGAAAACTTGGGTGGCTGTCCTGACAGCCAGCTGTTTCTGTCATTTCAATTTTTGAAAATCACTTGCTATAGTCTTCCTGTTTACATAGGTAATATTATATCTTTCTGGGGTCTTTGATGGAGTTGAATACTAGATAGTTATTATAGTTTTCCTTAGTTATGATAAGGTGAGTTAGATATAAAACTTTAGACTCACAAAGATAACATAGATAATAAAGTATTTTCTCTAATGTTGCCACTGGATATTGTTACTTGAAAACTTTTTTGTTATATATAGTTTTATTATGTCAAAGTTAAAACCTTCCTTTTTAATTAGATGGAAAGTTCAAAATGCTGTGGAATAATCCTGTATACTGCAAAAATGTATTGGTCTCATTGTTAATAAAAAGTTGATTGGCCAGTAGCCAGGCAAGAAGTTTAGATGGGACAACCAAACTAAGGTTGCTGGGATGAAGAGTGATAGATTCAAAGGACACACCAGCCAGACCCTGAAGAAACAGAACATGTAGAAAATGAGTTAACAAACTGTGAGTAATTTGGCAAAACATAGATAAGAAATATGGATTAATTTAAAATGTAAGAGTTAGCTAGTAATAAGCCTAAGATATTGGCCAAGCATTTATAATTCATATTAAATCTCTTATTTCTTATATGTAAACTGGTGGGCAGGAAAAAAAAATCTACCTGCAAAATGACTCATTTGTCTAGTGGTTTACAGAGTCCTGGAAAGACAAAAACAAAACCATGCCCCAACACTAAATGTGGGGAGTTTCTTTTCTGTCAGATTATATCTTTGTTGACAAAATGTTTTGTGGCAACAGAAAAAGCATTGTCTTTTACCAATAAAAATTATTATTCATGTTTAATAATGAAACACATTTGTTAGTTTTATAAGTTAGCTTGGATTGAATGGCCACACTGATAAACAATGAATTCTCCTCATCAGGAAGGCTATCCTTTTTTAATCTAATCTTTATCAATCTTAATGATATCCATAGCTTTTCTTTTCCTGTGGAAAGAAAGGCAACACCTCTTCCTCAATGTAACAAATATAGGAGAATTCTAAAGACTGGTTGATTCTTCAATATATGGAGCATTTAACTGCTTCTATATCATCTATTCTAGTGTCTGTAATTTTTCTGATGTCAAAGGCCATTGTTCTACCCATACAGGTTTGTCAGTTAACCATTTTAAAAGTAGGGCTATTGGTACCTTTGAAATACCAACAGCTGATGTTCCCTGGTTATGTACAACTAGAATGGTCTATGACTGTCCTTGATAATACCTTTTAGTATTTCTCTCAGAAGCTTCATGTTTTATAGTTTGTTTCTGAGATTGGGGATTTTCTATTGCTGCAACAAATCACATCCCCACAAACTCATTACTATGTTACCCACATATGGTTTTAATTTTCCTATCTGTCCTTCTGGTCCTATATACTTGGTGTACCCTGCACTTTACTTTACCTGAGATAAAGTTCCAATCCCTAGAAGATGAAAACCTACCTTCTGAAGAAGCCAATCTGAATGCCATGATTTTGGTAAAATTATTGTTACTTCTGTACCTGTTTCTACCAAACACTCAATTTATATGGCATTTATTCTTACCTTTAGTTTTGGTATTTGATAATTTATAGAACTTTGCCAAAATACTTGCTTTATGGTTTCTCCTGAAAGCCTTACTTTATCTGATAATGTTGTTCTAGCATCCAGAGCAGTATGGTTTTGTTGTTGTTTTGTTTTTTTGTTTTTGTTCATTTGCTTTTGGTTTTTCAAGACAGGGTTTCTCTGTGTAAGAGTCCTAACTGTCATGGAACTAGCTCTTGTAGACCAGGTTGACCTTGAACTCAAAGAGATCTACTTGCCTCTGCCTCTCCTGGAAGCAGTATGGTTTTTAACAATAGTTATTAAATCTTTTAATTGCTCTATGGACAGATTTCCTAAATTCTTTTGATATCAGGGGGCCTGTGGGAGGCTCCTCAGGGCATTTTCCAATGGCAATGGGTTACCTTGCTTTTCTTTGTTGATCTACACTCCTTAATCCAATGCTGACCTTTGCCACGTGCTATACATACTCCAGAAGGCTGGGGCCCTCTGTTTGGATTATTTCTAAAATAAGCATTGTTTCTAGGAGCATCTTGCCTATAATCCCTTTTCAGATCACCTTGTCTATAACAGTTAAAACAGCTAACTAACATTTTTACTTTTCTTGATATTTTTAGAAAACTGTGTTCCTATCTAAGTATCATTAGAAGTGTGGGGTCCAATATCAACTGTATCTCAGATCCATTCTTCTATGGGTGGTGCTCTTGCATTTAAGGGACTAATGGCCCTTTTGCATTCTTAATTAGCATTTTCAAAAGCCAAAGATTCACTTAATATTTGTCTGACATCTGTATCTGGTATCATTCTATTTATAGCTGATATCAATCTTTGTAAAAAAAAAATGAAGGCTTCTTTCAGGCCTTGTATAATTTTAGTAAATGGTTCAGTCCTCTTTACCAATTCTTCAAATCTGTCCAAATCATTCAAACCTGCTATAGGGCATAGAATCAAGGTATAATCTGTGGAGGCCCAAAAATGTGAGCCTATTTTTACCTTGTCTGATAGTCAGAGAGTTTGGAGGTTGCTCAAAATTGTTGACAAGTGTAGCTACACATGGCAAATCAGGATGTGGTTACTTAGTTCTTTTGACATTAAGATGGCTCATACAAGTAGATCCATTTCATCCTGACAGATGGCCAGGATATGCAAGCCTACTTCTGCTCCTTCTTTTGTAATCTGAGGTTACCTGGGGAATGACTGCCTTTAGGATACTTGGTCTAGTGTGGCTTTACTGCCTAAACAACAGAATGCTAATGACTTGATAACTCAACGTGTTAAAGCAACTAACTGTTCAAGTTGTCTTTTGCACCATGTTAAAGAAGTCTTTTGTTGCACTCTTTTACCTTTCTGTATTGAGGTATAAAAGCATATGGAAAATTAAACATGAACAATTTCAGTATTCACTGGAATTCCCTCCCAGTACTATTCTGTTTTTTGTTTTATCATTTCTTAATGCATCTTCATATTTTTTAACTTATATTTCTGATTCCCAGGCCCCTACTCTGCCTGATAAGAGGTGTTTTTGTAGAGGCTGGTCCTTGACATGATGCCCAACATGGGGCTGACCAGTGAACCCTGAAATGCACAGAAGTGTGGTTAGGCATACAAGGGAATGTTTGAGGGACCCCCACAAAAAATTGCACCACAGGTGGAGAGGTGAATAATGAGTGTTTGGAAATAAATAGTAGATAAAACTAGAAAGAGAAAGTCAGGGCAAAAGAATCAGGAGTAAAACTGTAAATAGTTGTAGATATGGGACAAAAAAAAGTAGTATTCAACTATTTGTACAGTTGCTTGAATGTATTTTGATAGCTAGAGGAGCTAAAGTGGAGCAAAATCAAAGGCAGAGATATTTAGAGTTTATGAATACTATATTACCACCCGCATGATGGTGGTGTACTGGCCAGTGCCTTCAGATTGCTCCAGGACTTGGAGAGGTCAAAGTATGACCTCGCCTTTGCCCCTGCAAGTGGTGATGCTGTGATCACTGAGCTGCATCCTCTATTGCTGCTGAATGGATGAAAAGAGTAATGAAAATGCAGCATTTGACCTAGCAATGGCCCAGGTTATTGCTGAGATTGTGGCAAACAACGCATAAGTGCAGTAGTCAGCTGAGTCTGATCCACGCTGTGTGGTGGAGCCAGGAAAGGCAGGAGACAAAAGACATTTAAAGAGCGGTACTTCCCACAGTCAGTGCCCAGAGCTGGTCAATGGAAATGCATAGAGGCTATTTGGCCCATGAGCCAAGGATCCTATAATGGATAAATTTATGACTTTTAATAGAGGAGAGAATTCAGGAGTTCTCCCAATTTGTGATTACAAAATTCAAAATAAATAAGCAAGGATAGTAAAAATTGGCATGGCTGTACCCACCTATGCTTGTGGTCTCACGCTGTAGTCTCAGAGCTGCTACAATGGCCTACAGCAGAGAGCCTGTAAATTTGTCAGCCACCTCTAACACTGGCTTCTGATGGTACTGCTAAGTTTAAAAAGCATGGCCTGAGCCCACAGAAGGCAATGAGGGGCTGACACCTCCTGGTCCCAAGTCCCTGACAGGATACTGCCAAGCAGAAAGCATGACTTGTGCCCCGCTGCATGGCCCAGCTTCATCTGCAAGCCAAGATCCTGAGTCCTGACCTGACATTCAAGCTGCAAAAAAGTAGCCTCAAAAAACTATAGCTTTAGTCCACTCACGTGCAAATGTGCAAGTTAAGCCTATCAGCTACGCAGACTTGCAACTTGGTTTAAAAAGATATCTTACAAACTTTCAATAAAATATCCAAAGGTAAAAACCTTATTTAAAATGTACTATGGGAGATCTTGAGCCACTAAGTAAAATTCTTAAAGGGAACAGTGATGCAAATTCCAGTAGACATCTTACAGAAGCTGCCAAACAGGTACTCACCTAAATAGAATATGCTATACAAAAACTGCAAGTACATTATATTAATTATGATCAGCCTTGGCAAGTATGTATATTACCTACTAAACTTACATCTACAGCAGTATTATGACAAAATGGTCTGCTTTTATGGCTACACCTCTTTGTTTCACCAGTTAAGGTATTAAAAACCCTTATTTTGAAGTAGTAGCTTGCTTAGCAGAGAAGAGCAGGATGAAATTTAGGAGACATTTTAGCAGTTGGTATTGACCTGTTAATGTTTGTAACTGCTTTAGTTCACTATAAAATGTTAAGAAAAGTTTGACATTTCCAATGAGTTTATGAATTTGACATATTTGATAAAAACTTTAAATTTTAATACAGCTAAAAATTGTTTAAAACAACTCTAGACCAATTAAAAAGGGCATTCCCAGCCTTGGTGATCCTCCACTCCTTCAATTAGCAGATTGTAGCCATAGGAGCACATATATTCACAAAACATTATCTAATTGCAGATGAACTCTCTTGACAAAAACTTGGCTCAGAGACAGGGAGCCCAGAGGTAATTTCTCCCTTTAAACCTTTGCTTACAGGGGTTGGCTGTCAAAGACGGGTTTGATCTTTTTTCCCCACAGGCACCTAAGACATGTACATGAGTAATTTGGAATGCATGTACCAAGACGGGTAAGTCTGGGAAACTGGAAAGTGTTCACCTAAGGCAGACACAATCTTCTGTCCTGTTGTAGAAGCACAGGCTTTATTAAAATTAATGAAAAGGGAAGAATTGTGGAGGCCCAACAATGTGAGCCTATTTTTACCTTGTCTGATAGTCAGAGAATTTGGAGGTTGCTCAAAATTGTTGACATCAAGTGTGGCTACACATTGTGAATCAGGATATTGTCAGTTCTTTTGACATTAAGATGGCTCATACAAGTAGATCCATTTCATCCTGACAGATGGTCAGGATATGCAAGCCTACTTTTGCTCCTTCTTTTGTAATCTGAGGTTACCTGGGGAATGACTGCCTTCAGGATACTTGGTCTAGTGTGGCTTTGCTGCCTAAACTCCTTTCCCAACGTATCTTCATAAGTTGTACTTGTTCACATGACCAAGGTCCCAGGTCAAATGGCATCCCTAGAGGCCTCTGCTAAATTATTGTCTTTATCTCACTTGAGAAAGATAACTCCACCTGAGCATACACTTCAACAGAAAGGAAGTGATCTATTTTTCTCAGTGCTATGACCCAGTTGCCTAGAATGGTATCTGGCGTACTGGGTGTGCCGAGTCTACAGTCCAGAAGGGAACTGGTCCTGTTATTAATGCATACTGGGCCTTTGAGTCATCCATGTTTTCAATTCAGGAAATTCCCCTGCCCCTTCCAGTTGGAGCTCAAAAGCTATGTCTTTTTGAGGACCTCTATTAAGTCATGACCCTCATTTCTTCCCTTCTACAGCCTGAAGACTTCTATGACCACACTTCATGGGCTGCGTTTCATACCCTGTCAGTGACTCTGCCCCCACAGGAGTACCTCTGTGAGGAGTGTTTGGGACTGTGCTGTCTCTTTACTGCTGTATTCTCACTGCTTGGCACCATACCTGAAACATACTATAGATGCCTATAATTGTGTGCTGATTCCTGTGAGAGACAGCCAGGTCTCATCTGGCCATCAGAGTGAGGGTGCACATTTCCCTAGATGCTTCCACTCTGAAAGGTCTGGACTTTTGCCTACCAGTTTCTCATATATAATGGTGACTTCCCAATACAACCAGTGGTCAGCTCACCGATCTCCCTCTAACATAGAGGAGAAGCAGAAGGACTTTCTCTGAATAACATATATCAGGACCTAAACTCAGCCCACTTTGTTTATATGCACTTTCTTCCTAGGGTCTCTTGGGCTGGATTATGACCCCTGTGTGGCTGATAGAACAAGTTGAAGGATGGGTGATCCCAGATAGGTAGGAGATATCATCCATGTTCCCAGTCAAGAGTTTCTTTTCCTTACAGTCTGTATTGTTGAGTAACAAATGAACCCCAAATACAGCAATTTGAAATGACGCATTTCTTATGTCATGGTTTCTGTAGGTAAGAGGTTCTTATGCAGGTTGACTGTTCCTCAGCTTTAGGTTACATACAGGCTGCTTGCTGTTGGGTTCCAGTTGAGGCCATTGTCATGTCTAAACTCAATAGGATAATGGCTAGATCTGTGCTCACTAACTCACATGGTGTCTGATAGGATTATTATTTTTTTTTTTTAGTAGCTTGCTTCATCAAAGCCAGAAAGCTGAGAGGACAAGACAGTGGCAAGAGACAGATGCTCGGGTTTAAGAATGCTACATAGAATTGCCTTCCTTTGCTTTTTAAAATTATTTTATTATTTATTGTCTTGCTGTGGGACAATGGTCTTTTATCCTGCCACTTGTATTATTTTTAATAAAATGCTGATTGCCAGTAGCCAGGCAGGAAGTATAGGCAGGGCAATGAGAACAGGAGAATTCTGGGAAAATGAAAGCTCAGTCTGCAGAGGAGGCAAGATGTGACTGCTTTGCCAAATAAGGTACCAAGCCACATGGCTAACATAGACAAGAATAATGGGTTAATATAAGTTATAAGAGTTAATAAGAAGTCTGAGCTACTAGGCGAACCAGTCTATAACTAATGTAGACCTCTGTGAATTCCTTTGGGACTGAACGACTGCAGGACTGGGTGGGACAGAAACCTCTGTCAACATGGTCTTAGGTTTTTTTTTTTTTTTAATTGCTGTGAGGACACCATAACCATGACAACTCTTATAAAGAAATTATTTAATTGAGGTGGCTTGCTTACAGTTCAGAGGGTCAGCCATTGTGGCAGGGAGCATGGTGGCATGCAGGCAGGCATGGTGCTGGAGAAATAGTTGAGTGTACCACATCTTGCAGGCAATAGGGAGTAGACTGACTCACTGGGTGGTATCCTGAGTATATGAAACCCCAAAGCCCACCCCAGAGTGACACACTTCCTTCAGAAATTGGGGCCCAGATTAAAGGTGTGCACTCCAGCCTCAAAGTCTGGATTAAAGATGTGTGTCATCCAGTTTCCTCCACCAAGGCCACAGCTCCTAATAGTGCCACTCCCTTTGTGCTTATGAGGACCAAATGCATTCAAACCACCACAATTATCATCAACAGCACCATTATTTGGCTTTTTCAAGGCAGAGTTTCTTTGTTGCCTCTCTTTGCTTTTGCTGAATTCTGTTACCTAGGTAGATGTTCAAGGTCTAGAGTATACTCAGGGGAGGTGCTGACACCAGGGAGTAGCGAACAGGGCAAGGAGGCTCGCCACCTCACAGCCTGATCCTTTGTAGACAGCTATCAGCTCACCGACCCATGCTAATATTGCCGTGTTCACTGAATCTAAGGGTGGGTTGCACATTACACACGTTCATTTGTGTGCAGACTAATTGACATTTATCAGCCAATGTTTACTGAGCCTTAACTGTTGAAGCTGGGAAGCTGAGAAAGCTCATTTCTACCGGGCAAGAGACATGCCTCTGGAGAGATGTGAGACACGAGAGTGCCTTCTCATGGCGCATTCAGGAAGCAACAGTGTTAACGCCCACCAGATGTTAGTATTCGGCAGCCATCAGTCCAGCAACTTTGCACACATCGCTGCTCTCCGTCACCTCCAGTAGTCTGGAACACCATCACTTCACTTACAGAGGAGTACACTGGGACACAAAAAGCTTAATTACTATTTGCTCACTGACACATAGCTTCAATGTCCATACACTTGGTCTTTGCCCTTACACCCTGAGACTAGGGTTTCATGAAGCCCAGGGTGGCTTCAAACTTTTTGTGTAACTGAGGATGGCCTTGAACGCCTCATCCTCCTGTCTCCGCCTCCCGAGTGCTAGGACTACAGGTATGCACCACCATGCTCAGGCTCACTCCTGTTATTTTGGGATACAGTCTCACCCCAGCTCCCACTCTGGCTTCTAACTCACCCAGGGTGGCCTCAAACTCACTTCAATTCTCAATTGCAGTCCTGTGCCAGCAAGCCTTGGAAGACGGGGTCTGTGAGATTCTCCTTAGCGGAATGGCAATTCTTAGAAACTCCCCTCCAGCTGTTCGGGGCAACAGTTACTTCAGGGGTCCCAGGTGAAGCTGCCCACTGGATTATTTGAGGTGGGAAAAGTGGCAGGGAAAGCCACTCAGCAAGCAGGGGAAGAGAGTTGTTTTGGTTGAAAAGATTGACATTTTAATAAACTGCTCTTAATTAGCAGCACTTTGAAATTCCAAGTGGCGCGCGCTACATCTGAGCGCACGCGGGCGGCTGGCTTCTCGGAGACGCGATGCTTGTGGGTGATCTCCCTCTCTGAAACAAACCCAGACCCTCCAGTCACAATTTATTTTTCATTCCAAAAATGATCTTTACTGAAAATGTTGCTTTGGTTCGAGCGAATTAGGAATCCTTATTACACAGGCAGGCACTTCAAACAGTGCCGGCTTGCCTCGCCGGCTGCGGCATCAAAGCTTGTGCTAGAATCTCTGATTACCACCCACTTGGGAGCTGACAGTGTCTGAGGCTCGGGCCTTTGGCTCTGGGATCCAATCGGCTCAGGGGCCCAGGAACCAGGTGGCTTCCATGCCAGCTGTGGTGTCTTCCTGATTTGCAGGGCTGAGAGGGGCTGCTAGGGGTAGAGAAGGAAATGAGCGTGGCAAAGCCCGACCTACTCTGGCTTGCACTGCGCACTTCCACCTGTGATATCGCACTTGAGTCCGGCAACAGGCACCTACCTTCTGTGTGAGGGTACAAAAGAGCTTGGTAAATACTACTGTCTTGCTCCCATATTCTACGTCAATTGGGAAGTGAGATGAAAGGTCAAGGTAAGAAACAGACTAGCAGCATCCTGGTGACCAACACCGTGGCCAGTCCTGTACAAGATGGCTGGAGTCTACAGGCCAACCTCCTGCTTTGCCCCTTTAACTTCCTCCTCTCCTCAGGTCCCTGTGCATGGTACAGGACAAGCTGCCTGGTGAAAATCATGGACTATTAAAGCATTAGGAATGGAAAGTAAATATATATATATATATATATATATATGTGTGTGTGTGTGTGTGTATGTGTGTGTGTGTATGTATGTATGTATGTATGCATGCATGCATGCACATGTATGCATGGCTATTCTCTGCAGTCATATTTAATCAGCTGAGTGAGAATGAGTGCACATGAACCCTAAGCCCTCAGACCCTTGGAGGCCAGGGAAACACATCCAGGGGTTTTAGTTAAGGCTGGTGGATTTTTATCTTCTAGTATGATTTTTGACCCCACTTAACATCCAGAACTGTAATGGACTTTGCAGGGGGCATTAGGAACCATACTCTTGGTCAGCCTTCTTGCAGATATTAGCAACGGTCAGACACCTTAGAATGAGCCCGGCCCTAGGGTACCCTCCCTGCAGAGAAACTGTTCCCAGGATGTCCAGTTCGACTCACATCGAGTCTTGGCTGCATTCTTGGCTCGCCGAGGACTGGCCTCGACAAAAATACTTCTTACCAGGGTAGGGGTGTGGGAATTTTATAAATATAAGCAAAGACTATGAAGACACTTAAAAAGTAACAGTCCAGAAACCACAGAAAGTATCAGGAGGAGCCGGGCGGTGGTGGCACATGCCTTTAATCCCAGGACTCAGGAGGCAGAGGCAGGCGGATCTCTGTGAGTTTGAGGCCACTCTGGTCTACAAGAGCTAGTTCTAGGACAGGCTCTAAAGTTACAGAAAATCCCTGTCTTGGAAAAAAAAAAAGTATCAGGAGGGCATTCCAGTGACTGAAATCCTGAAATTCACCTGCATTTATTTTTCCACAGATTTCACACCCAACATAACAAAAGACTTTATTAACATGATACAAAGGATCACTCACACAGTCAATGGCTTTATCACTCTGAGACATCAAATCATTAACATTCTGTTGTCTAGGTAGCAAAGGTGCTCTAGATCACTTGTATTCTGAAGACTGCTCCTCCCCAGACAACCTCATAGTTACAAAAGAAGGAGCAGAAGTACATTCACATGCCCTGACCACCTGTTAGAATGGCATGGATTTATCTTAATTTCAAAAGAACCAAGCAATTGCCGTCCTGAGTTAGGCGCAAACTCTCTGCCTTCAGACAAGGTGGAAATGGGCCTGCGTTTTTCAACCTCTACATTGGATCACACTTAATAAATGTTAAAAGGGATATCTTGAGACCATTTGCCCTAAACTATGATCCTAAGAGTGATAAGATTCATACATCACTCCAGATGGGGTAAGTGTGCTTATTGCCATGGGAGTCACACTGCTGATCATTCAAAGAGGTCCTAGCCACCCCAAGAGCTAGCTTGTGTTCAGGAAGATGCTTTGTATAGTATTTCCTGAACTTTTGATTTCCAAGTCCATGTGCAGATATGGATTCCACATGACATAACCAGCCATACAAAATCTGTTGCCTCTTTCAAGGTAACCATGGACACACTGGCAAGCATTGTTTAAATACAATGCAACAACATAGGGACTAGGGCCACGGCGGGTGTGCGTGTGCGTGTGCGTGTGCGTGTGTGTGTGTGTGTGTAGAGAATGAATTATATAAACCTGAATTCTGCCTGGCCAATTCTCCTCCTCCCAGGTAGGCTGTTGGAGATGTGACCATATAAGGAATAATAAAAAGCAAAACCAAAACACTTTCTTATAATCTAGCATAAGTCTAGTGATTCCTCACAAGAACCCTGGAAATTCAGGCTCAGAGCACAGGGGGATCTCATTCCCTCCACTGAGGCTCAGCTCCAAGTTTTAGGGATGGCTAGTCACCGTGTCTAAAGGACAGGCCAGAGCGAAGAGAGATCCGGCATGGGCCTTTCCTCTGTTGCAGGATAATTGTCTTGAGGTCCTTTCAACAAGAAAGTTTAGCTAGGAAAAAGAAATGTTAACAGAGCCAAACTGTACACGTGGTGACACAGTCGGTTTCCGCCCTGGTGCAAGTTCTTTGCTTCTCATAGGCCGGAACTAAGCAGCCCACAGCCTGACTGAGACATGGACCACACTGCCAGCAGCGTGGCTGTGGCCTGCCTAGGAGATGAAGAGAGGAGACTAGGAGTCTGTGATGGTCACTTTTCCATTGACTAGATTCAGAATTCACCTCAGAGACAGTATTTGAGGAAGGAAGACTCAGAATATAGAAGGCACCATCTCACAGGCTAGGGCCCCAGACTGAATATAAAGCAGAAGTTGAGCTGAGTAGCAGAATTTATCTTTCTCTGCCTTCTGACTGGACAAAACAGACTCAAACTCCTATGCCATTCTTTTCTGCCAAAATGGACTCTATTCCCTCTTAACTCATGAGCCGCCTCCCATCAAGATGCCCTCCTATCAGGTATTTGATCCCAGTAATGTGAAAAATAACGAATACACAGAGATGGCTCAAAGCATGGTAACACTGATGCTCTACCGACCTTGTTACACCAAGTAGCCCTGGGGCCTGAAGGGGGGAGGTATGGGGTTAGGATTCCACAAGGTGACTCAGTTGCTCAGGCAACAGCCCCCAGCCAGCAGGCAAAAGTGGCTTTTTCTGTGAGGGAGACCTAGGAGAAAGCTAGCCCAAGTTGACTCGTTTCCCCACAGAAAGTCTTTTTGCTTGGTCTCTGGAGGGTTTGCCACACCTCCAAGTGCCATATCTGGTGAACATTGTGGTCCTTGCTTATTTCTGGGTTCGCAGCTCTTGCTCATCCACTGAGAAGCAGAGCCCCTGTGGACTTCCACACGCCTGTTTGCAGGTTGGGGACTGGTGAGAGCTTGAGAAAGCTACGGAGGCAGGCTGGGATCAGGTGTTCAGCAGGCCAGCATCTTGCTCCTGGTCCTCAAGATGCCCCAGAGGCAGGAGAGAAGCCTCCTCCCCTTGATGAATGTAACCTTTGCAGCATAGACAGTCAGGGAGAAGAGAAGAAGGCAAGAGAGTGAAAGGGAACAGGGCAATCTGAGAGGCATCTGAGAACTTGGTAGGAGTCTCTGCTCTTTATGAATCCACGTGATGAAATTCTCTAGGTGCTGGAAGAGGGCATGGAGGCCAGTGTGGGAGTGCTGAGGGCCTTGTCCCTCAGCCTCGCTGCCTGGAATCCTTTGGGGTTGGGCAGGAGGACCATGAAACCAAATCTCTGAGGAAACAGGGAGGGAAAGTGGTAGATGTGAGAGCCTGTGTTTCCTTGAATCTTTAATTGCTTCATAGAGCTGGTTTGGAAAGGGTTCCGGAGCGGCCCAAAATGACCAGCCTGACGAAGGAGGCCAAGTTCTCAGGGAAGGTTCAGGAGTTGACTGGAGGAACTCCAGTACAACAGTCAGTCCCTAGGGGGCTGTTTTCCTGCATATACTCTAGCTTAGCACTCCCTGTCTCACCAAGGATAGCAGGTACACCGTGTTTCAGCAGCTTGGGGGTATGCCTGCATGTGCACCCCTCTTGCTGGAAGCCTGGTGCCTATGACCCGCTCTTCCCATAAGTCAGCATTTCCTTATCCCTTCCTGTCCTTCAAAGCCACAGAGCTTGGGAATTTGGGCCACCTGAAGTAACCGACTATAGTGCTGGTGGTGCAGAGATTTGAACTCTTCAATCAAGCTCCTAGATCAGTGGTTTGACCTTGGTCATTACGAGCATCGTCTGCAGAGCTTTCTAAAATCCCTTGTCTTGGTGACACAGTGTAATCTGCCCAGGACGTTCTTCCCTTCTCATCAGCAGTGTGAAGAACCTTGCAGGATAGAGTCCAACCCCATCCTCCTTGATTCATGTCATGCTGGAGTCATGCATTGAGTTACTGGAATGCTACTTAACTCCCTAGCTGCCATAGCTAAGGCACATGTAGCACACAGTAGGTGCTTTAAAATTTAGAACTAAGTCCACCTGGGGATCTAGAGGCACAATGCCAGAGTAAGGCAGACGAGGCACAGTGAGAACCGCACTGCTGTTGCTTGCTAAGGCGAGGGGCATATTCCATGGGCCACATGGCCTAAGGACAGCACAGAGTCTGAAGAGGAGAGAGAGGGGCTAGGATTCCTACTCAGTGTCTCAGGGACCTTAACTTAGGGCACTGGATCCTGGAATATGTATCAGTGGGCTCTTGGGTGAAGGCAAGTCATGGATTCCCCATGACTGCAGGCAACCCCAGACTCCTGGGCCAGCCAAGAGGAGGATTACTTTCTGGTTTGGTTGATTAAATGCTGAAGTTTCTGTGAGTTAAACCCAAATCGGCTTTGGAATGTGTTCACTCTCTCTCTGCTGAGAGAATCGGATGCTTGTCATATGCTAACTCTGGATAATATACACTGGGCTGCTGGGCGGATTAGGATGAGATCCTGACCATCAAATCCCTGGCCGCTGGTGCCTGGACATGGTGAGGCCTCCAAATGCTGGTGCCTGGACATGGTGAGGCCCCCAAATGCTCGTTGCTGGTGCCTGGGGACATAGTGAGGCTCCCAAATGCCAGCTTGTAAGTAAACTGAGGCAGACTTGAGGGTTGGGCAAAAGCTGGTGGAAGAAGAGAGCGTCTTAAGCGGTAGCTCTTTATTGTCTTTTTGGTCTTCCAGTTTTGGGACTCCAAGTTTGGGACAAAAGCCACTCATGCACAATCTGTCTGCAGTAATTGGAATAAAGCCAATTCCTTAATCTCTCCTGCTCCAGTGACTTCATTGTAACAGGACCCATCTGATACAGTTGCTGATGATTTTACCCACTCATCTGCCCCTTCCTTAGGCCCCGGCTTCTCTCTCTCTCTCTCTCTCTCTCCTCTCTCTCTCTCTCTCTCTCTCTCTCTCTCTCACACACACACACACACACACACACACACACACACACTACCTTAAACCATCGGCTTCTTGTTCTTCATTGTTCTCATCTCTGCTAAGTCCTTGATCATATGTTGCTGACCAGGTTTCTGCCTCAGGACCTTTGTCCCTGCTATTCCCTCTGCCTAGAATGCTTTCTCTTTAGCAGATGCATAGGAAACCCCTACACTTACCTCTGCTCAGCTGGCCCCTCCTTAGGGTAGGTCATCCTGACTTCCCTCTCACATATCTAGCCCCTCCGTATTTGTCTCTCTTGTGCATTTTTCTTTGTGATGCTGTGGGCAGTAGGGGACACCCTCTTATATATTTGCGTCCTATTGGTGCCCTGGTTGAGATGTAAGATCCGGGACACTGGGGAGTTTGGCTCAGCAGGCCTGTAATTGAATGTGACAAAGAGACACATGAGTCAATGCCTGCCACTCAGGAACACTCAGGATTTTTAGCTATTCGATCAGATGACCTCAAACCTGTAGCCTGAAGTGTGAGTATTACCCCCTGTATCCTTACTGTGCAAAGTCAAACAATTCATTTACCTTCCCCGGCCTTTGGCAGAACAAAAGGAGAGCCTGGTTCCTCACTCGGTGAGTGACATTCAGGGTCAAGCAGAGGTCAGCTGATAGGGAAACAATTTGCCTGGGACAGAGGGACCTGGGAATACAAAGAGAGGCCTGTTCCCCTAGGAAAGCCAGTGTGTCTAATTTCTCACCACACCCCAGCTGAGCTGTGTCAGGTGGTCCTGTGTAAGGTGGGGGGGAAGGGTAACTCCTTTGACTAAACTAGTGAGAGATTTTATGGAGACCACTTCGTTTTTCTTTCAAATAATTTCTTCAGGGCTCCCAAGTGTCTTGGTGCTGGCACTCATTAGCAGGCTACAGAACTTAAAGAGAGAGAGTCTAATTAAGGAAGCCTTTCCCATCACTTACTGGGAGGGTAGGGAAGGGGTGCCCCAAGGCCTGCTGGGACCCTTCTGCCTGCACATGAAGGCCCCTGGGCTTCAGGCCTCAGAATTGAGCTCAGGAGCAAAAACCGAAGCCACAGGTCAGGAGGACTCTGCCATTTGGAGGAAGCCGTCATTATTCTATTTTCTTAAATATAAATTCCGGAAAAGTACACAGAACTGGGGCATCTGGGGTGCCTGGGGATGGGTCTGACGCTTACTTGTCAAAGAAGTGCAATTATTGACTCTGCTGTTAATGAGGGACATGGAGTGTGCAGTCTCAGGGCATAAGGAGAACAGTGGGGACAGCCGGAATTGGCAGAGAAGATTCCAGAGGCTGCTCTGATGTGCCGTCTAAATGTTGGCAAGCCCATTCCTGGTCCCCTTGGAAAACAGTGGAAAAGAAAAAAAAGAACAAAAACAAAAACATTTACATGCTTGTGGGAGTATTAGCTTAGTACTTGCTGGCAGTGGAGGAAGGTAGCTTAAAGGGCTGCTTTGGGTTGTACCAATATAGACAGACCAATTTAGACAGACCCTGCTGCCTGAGGGAGGAGCCAGATTTGCCCACCTCCACATAGGTCATAACCACTGAAGTCAGTGTGATCCCCATAGCTAAATGAATAGGGGGCTAGGCTTCAGGTCCTCAGAACTTTCCTCTCCTGAAGAAGTAAGAAGGATTCCAGAGAACGCATGGAAGCATTGGGTGAGACAATCCAGGTGGTCCTGGATCTGGCAGAGGGTACTGCATTGGATGCTTCTGTGGGGTATCTGTTCTGGGACAGGAGGCAGGATGGTGCTCAGTGTGGACCTCCAGCTTCCCTTGGCTCCTCCCCACTGTGGTGACCAGGATATAGCACTGTGTGCGTGATGAAGACAAGGATGCCCTGGGAACTGGAGCTGCCAGTTCGACCCAGGAGCAGACTGCGTTCAGCCTCTTCTACTTGTCCTTTGGTTCCCTCGGTACCATCTGCCTGGTGTGGGTGGCTTCTTACCTGGTGCCATCAGGATCCCACTGCAGATGTATTGTCAGGGGCCGGGGAGAGAGGGCAATGCTCAAGTCTGGGTTTGAGGTTTGGAGGTGGTTCCCGTCCACCTCCTTCCTAACCAGTGGCTGGTGTGGCTGCTCTCCGCTGGGATGGGGAATCAGCTCTGAGAGAACCGGGACACAGGACAGTGACTCCCTCCCACCTGTCATCAGTTTGGAGAGAAGTCACAAGCTGAGTTGATCCTGGTGGCAAAGGCATAACGACACTGAGCACGGTGCTTTCTTGTGGCCTTTGCTGGCCCCCTCACTCACTCCCAGGAGGCATTTAGGACTGTGTTCCACCTTGGAGTCTTCTATACTTGAAAGTTCACAAGAACACAGGGGAATGGCTAAAGCCTGGAGGCCAGAAGGGGACCCGTGAGCTTGCATTCTGACATCCTCAAGAGGCTGACACCTATCCAGGGCCACCCTCTAAGTGATACTGTTCTCAGCCTGGAGACTCCTACCAACATGAAACTGATGGAACCAGGGCAGGAGTGAAGAGAATGGAGCTGTCTCCTCCTCTCCTCCCTCCCCCCCAAAGCTTGGCTCAGCAGAAGACTGGTACCATTGCAGGGGATCCTTGGCCCCTACTTTTCTTTATAATTTTTTTATGTATGGGTATTTTACCTGCAAATAAATCTGTGTATCACTTGCATGTTTGGTACCCACAGAAGCCAAAAGAGGACATTAGATCTCCTGGAACTGGAGTTACATATGGTTGTGAGCTATTATGTGAGTGCTTGGAACTGAAAGACCTGGATAAATCCAGACCCCTCTAGCAGGAAGAATAGAGCCGAAAATCTGGCAGGAAGAGTAGAGCCAAAAATCTAGGTTAGTCGGTTCAGTGACTCTGTTCCAGGAACTGGATGACCACAAAGTTAGATTATAATCTTGAGAACAATCTTGAGAAACGGGGAGTTATCCCCTTGTGATTATCACTGGTATTTTCAGAATTTTCCAATGGCGCACTCCTTGCCCCCTTTGGGTTGTGGTTTCTTCCCTTAAATACTCCTTCTCCCAGCTACTCAGGCCAAACTCTTCTACCCCTGCGTGGGATATGAGTCTTGGCCCCAGCGCGCTGGTTCTTGTCAATAAACCTCGTGTGATTGCAGCAAGGACAGTCTCTCGTGAGTTCTTGGGGGGTCGTGTTATCTCGAGACTTGAGTGAGAATCTCCCAACTCTGGGGGTCTTTCATTACCAAACCTAGGTCCTTTGCAAGAGCAGCAAGCACTCTTAATTGCTCGGCCATTTTCCATCCCTCAGCTCCTACTTTTCAAGTAGGACTCGGCTAATGTGTCCTGCTTTTCAAGAAGTCTCTACTTTGAGTCACATTGTCTCTCCGGTGTAGCGAAGGGTCTGAACAAATGCTCTGGGGTTAGTTTCTGACTCTGCCTGGAAGACCTTGGGCCAGATATGTGACCTTTTCATGCTATTTTCATCAGGTGCGGCTGTTGAGAACACTAGGGTACTGGGTGAGGGATGAGAGACACGCTCATCAGCAAAGCTTAGGGTAAGCTGTTAAAAGTCCTCTTACGTCTTTCTTCTCTAATCTCTTCATTTAGTCCTGCTGGCCTTCCTCTAGGCCAACCTTGTTCCCTCCAGCTCCCAATGCCAGGATGGAGATGTTCCCCCAGAGCCTAGCAGAGTCTCCATCCACACCAGGCAGAGTAGGGGTGGATCTAGGCAGAAGATTTACCCCTGGGTTAGAGGCTGGATTTCTGGACCCTTGTAGCAGCCCCGCCCTTTCTCGTCTTATCTAGTATCTCACAGGAAACCAATACATAGTCTCACCTCCAACCTAGTCCAACAGTGCTCAGCAACACTGCCACAGCCTGGGGCTGGGATATTTTGCTTGTACCTTGGGTTTGGTATCATGGGTGGGGCTATCCTGTAAACTAAACAAGACTTGATGGTGATGGTGGTGATGATGATGGTGGTGGTGGTGGGTGTATCCAAGCTACCAAGACAACATGTGACTAGATTGTTTGTCCTACCCACCCCTTCTCTTGCTAAGCCCTAGTGTTGGGTCTACAGGGTGAGTACTATACAGCCACAGCCCACAGATCCCTAACTAGGAAGAAAAACATCAGCGCACAGAGCCAAAGGCCTATGGGCCAACAGGAGTTATGGCTTCCTGCTCCCAAGTGTGGCTGGTGCCTTGTTCAGACAATAGGAGGACCCTAAGAGATTTCCACTTTCAGACACTCTGTCTCCCATCTTGTGCCCTTGCTTGACTCAGGTGTGATTGCCATCCTGGCCTGGCTTAGCTTCCTCCCTGATGGAGACTCCAGCTGGTATCTTGATATTAAGGACAGACTCAAACTTGAAAGAGGCTTTGTTCCCAGGCCAGGTTGGTAGCACTGCCTGCCTGAGCCAGCAACCCAAGACAGGGGGCCATGCAAACCACTCAGGGGCCCTCTGGTTGCTGGGCTCCATCCAGTCCCAATCAGCAATCATCATCCACACGCAGCTTCTTTACTCTCCTCCTGCCCAGCCCAGGCTGTATAGCTGTGGGTTACAGGGTTGAGCGCTGGCAGCCTGCCCTGGGGTTTCCTGAGACTGCATTAAGAGACTGGGCTGGAGGCATCCGGGAGTTTCTACCCTGGGTGCCTTCTCTTGCTCAGACTTCTTAGCCAAAGCAGAGGGTTGGAATCATGTCTTTTGATGGTATATTCCCTTCCTTGTGACTGGGAAATATTCTAGAAATTTCCCTCCAATCTTGAGCAATGACAAACCCCATTCTTTTCCCAGAACATGGACTTCACCTGAGATTTTATTTTTATTTTTATTTCTTAAGCCAGAGAGGCTTAAGTACAGAACCACAAGATGGAACATTTTAGAAAGTCCCATCCTCCTTAGGAGTTTTCACCCTCTGTCTTTCTCTTCTTTAGCTGGTGGCATCTGCTCATAAAAGCTAAAGCCCGAATAGACCCCTTTGAGCAGTCAGACCCAGCAGAAGAACAATGAGACCTTGGCTAACAAAGTTCCAGCTTTTGCCAAGCCAGTTTATCCTTTATGTATTATTTTCATTGTGGCTTAAAACACAAAGGCCTTGGAGCTCGGCCTATAAAGTGAAGCATGTGTGGTAGGGGGCCTCGCCCTGCTCAGAGGCCTCAAAGGGGCTCCGAGACTTTCCCCTTTGCCTCCCTGGCCAGGGACTGAGACTTGACACAGCATGTTTTGAATTTACAGAGAGATCTACAGCTTTGGGCTCGGTTTTAGTACTTTTAAAAAGCAATCAATAATGGCCAGTTTGTAATAAGAAAAATTTATGAACTGACAGTCAAAATGTAATTACAGAGGGGATCCCTTGCAAGAAAAAAGAGGTGATGTGAGCAGACATCTCGACAATCTGTTTGCACTCGTTTTCACTCACATAAGTGATGGAGTGCTTCTGGGTTGTGCTGGTGCTCTCTGGGGGCTTGTCTGGAGCCTGGAAAAGTCGCTGCCAAGGTTTGCGCTAATGAGAGGGTAATGGCTCCTGCGTTAACTTCTCATTGTTACCCACCAAATGGAGTTTTCGCGGTGTTACTTTTATGGATGAGGCTGTTACCAGGCAGTAACTTCCACACCTCATCTTCTGGGTCCCTCAGGAGATGCGGATGCTGGAACTTTCTGGAAACCAGGGCAGTGCTACAGCCTACCTCAAGCCACCTGTAGTTCTTTCTTTCCCTCTCCCTTTACTGCCACTAAGTACTTTGAGAGCACTGCTGAAGACGGACGAACACTCTGCCTGTCCAGGAACTGTCCTAGGTTGCTTTCTGCTTCCGTGATAAATACCGTGATCAAAAGCAACTTGGAGAAGAAAGTTATACTTCCAGGTCACAGTTCATCACAGAGGGAAGTCAGGGCAGGAACTCAAGGGGAGAACCTTGAGTCAGGAACTGAAGCAGAGACCGTGGGGGATGCTGTTTATTGCTTTGTCCCTCGTTCTTAGCTTAGCCTAATTTCTTACATATTCCAGGACTACCACTTGCCTATGGTTGTTGATGCTGCTCACAGTGGGCTGGACCCTGCCACATCAACATCGACCATTAGTCAAAAAAAAAGTGCTTCTCAGATCAATCTGATGAGGCACTTGCTCAATTGCCTCTTCCCAGGAGTCTCTAGTTTGTGCCTAGTAGTCAGAAAACTAAGAGTATAGCATTTTTGGAAGTTTCTGGGCCCCATCCAATTTCAAGACACAGGGCATTGAGCCTAGCCTTACACCTACAAAAAGGCTCAGCTAAGACTTTGAAAAAAAAAAAAACAGAAGGAGAATTGTAGCAGGCTTTCTTGGGCCACCAGCTCCCAAATCATATAGGGAGACTTACTTTTAATTATGAATACTTGGCCTTAACCAGCAAGTTTTTTTTTAACTAAACCCACTTCTATTAATCTATGTGCTGCCCTGAGGCTTGATTACCTCATCCACCTGCTGTCCATCCTGCTTTCCTGCTTTCTCTGAGCCTGGCTGGCTAGCTGGCCGCTGACTGACTGGCTGGCTCCCTATACTCTCTGTCCATCAGCCCCGCCTATCCTTCCTCTCCTGGCTATTGGCTGTTCAGCTTTTTATTAGAACAATTAGGTGCCTTAGGCAAGCCAGGTAAAACAGCAACACATCTTTACAGTTAAACAAATGTAGCACATCTTTACTTAGTTAAACAAATATTCTAGTCCACAAGAGAGAATGACACCTGTCTATCACGTTTGCTTCAGTTCACCAGGTGCCCTAGTGTTGGGTGGTCCCTGAAACTTTTGGCATTGCCAGCCATCAGAGGCTTCTATTCTAAGAAGTTTAACCTTTCCTGGCTAAATTTTATTTATCTGAACTATTTCTTGAAATACTGAGATTTGAACCCAGGCCTTTGTACAATACCAAGTTCCAACCCTAGCAACCTCCACGGCTATTTGTATCTATTGTTCACTCCATTTATGTTCATTAGCTTTACAGATACCATTAAGGATTGTGGGGGTGGGGGTGGGGGCCAAGTGTTGTGGCTCACATCTTTATCCCAGTGACTGGGAACCTGAGGCAGGAGGATTGACAAGAGTTTTAGGCTAACCTGGGCTACATTGAGAGACATTGCCTCAAAATAATAAAGGCAAGGACTTCATAATAAATATTTACCAATAACTCTACCATTAAGGGTAAGCTGTGACCACTCTGCTGGGGCTTCCAGAATTACTGCTTTACCATTACAGTCCCTTGTGAACCCACTCTGGTTTGCTACCCTTTCCCCATCTCTTTGGCTACTGTGGATTTTCTGCCATTGGCCAGGCTATCTGTAAGTGGGGAAGATAAAATTCGTGGTGAATATCCCTGGGCCTGAATGCTATTCTTCTCCTCAACAAATGGGCACTGACTGGCCCTGACTCTCTGGGCCCAGAGACCAGAGAGATACAACTTACTGAGGAGCGTGAGGAACCTCAAGCAACTGAACCCAGAGCCCTGGGAGGCCCAGGGACACTTGAACTAGCTCTTCCTGAAGCAACTGAGGAAAGAATGGCTGGGTTTCCCAGATCACCCCAAAGAGAAAACGGGGAACTTTGCTCAGTATTTCGAAAAACCTGGAACTATGGGTCAGGTAGGGGAGAGCAAAACCAAGACCACCCTTTGGCTAACTAGCAGGAGGCTGGAATTTGCTGCTTACCTATAATCTTTATGTTCCCTTTCCCTGGACTTGTCTGTTTATAGGGGTTGACTTGTCTTTCTCAGGGGTTCTAAGAAAGATATCCCAGAGTGGGTTTAACTATTTGGCTTCAAAATAGTCCAAGGGCCTGTGTCTTTTAGACACAACCAGCCCAGCCAGGTCTCTGTGCTTTTTTTCTAAATGGAGTTGTCCCCACTTGCACAAAGCTTGCCTCGTGCTGGGGTTGGGACATATGACTGGGCAGGAGCTCCAGTCCCACAGAGAAAGCTTTCTAAGCCATTATCTCCTCAGGAACCAAAGTAAGTGTCATTAGTGGCTTGTAAAGGGGTAGGCTGCATTCTCCAGGGTGAGCTGGCTGGACAAAGGACTAAGGGTAAGATGTTATTTAAAAAAAGGGGGGGGGGGAGAAGGAGGCGAGAAAAAGAGGAAAAAGTGAAGTCTGGTGAGTTGGGACTAGAAGACTGTACCTCAAACAGGAAACTGGAGCATGTTTCTGGTCTCCCTCTGTGACTATGGAGGCAAAGACAGAAAAGGAAAAAGGCTTTTAGAATACAATTAAAATATGAATCTTCAAACCATGGCTGCTTCTAAATCCTGCAGAGCCTGACAGAGAAAGGGATTCCCCTGCACTTCCTCATATAGCCTGCATACTTTTATCTCCCTACGTTTAAGGAAAATGTAACTTTCTTACCCTTTGAAGTCAGTCAACTTAAGGAGAGCCGCTAATGGTGTTGCCTCTCCTGACTTAGCCCTGTGTGGCATTTGTGGTAAGAACTTGTCTTAACAATTGCTTCAAACACATCAGCAGGACAGAACAGGCCAAGGACTGTGCCAACAGGTGAGGTTACGTATGATTATTAGTAGCCTACTAACTGGACACAGGAGTACACACTTGTAACCCTGACACGCTCACACAGACAGAGTTCGGACAAGCAAAGAACTGAAGGCTAACCTGGGTTACATAAGGAAGCTCCTGTCCCCAAAAGAATATCTAGGTTTACAAGAACTTGTGTTTAAACATCAGCCTGGCCACTTACAATCTGTGAGAGGGAGAGTGCATCCTTGTCTTCCAAGAGACTCCATTTTTCTTCCCTCTGCAAAGTGGGGCAAGTAAAAGACAGTGGAAGAGAAGGAAAGGGCTTCTCTCTTAGCCTCACCATGGGTCTGCCTGCCTTCAGGAGCTCCACCGTGCCCCTGCCGAGGAAGCTCATTGTTGATGGTGCTGAGGGTGTCCTCTGTAAGGTAGGAGCATGGCTGTGTGCTCCGCTTTATCCTCCCAGTTAAGATATCACACTTCAGGGAACTTGACAGAGCCGGTGTTCAGACAGGGCGGATTGATTAAACCACAGTGTCTTGGAGCAGTCACCCGGGTCCAAGCAGCCGGTAAATGTGGCTATCCACACTTTCACTGATCAGTGATTCTACAATGGCTGTCTAACTTTGAGATGTCTCATGGATCGGCTAGACAGTTGATTTCTTTGCATGTATTTATCAATGTAGGTCACTTACTTCCTAAACTGTCCAAAATACTGATAGACACATTACGGTTATTTCTAAAGAAGGAAATGGATATCTATATAACGAGATTCAGGCAGAGATAAACTCTAGGGATTCAAATTTTGTTTGCAGCCTAGTGGAGGAGTTTTACCTCTTTTCCCCGGGAGGTATGCAGACACACAGGTGCTTTTATTTTTTTTCCTCTTCTTGGATGCAAATCATGAACTTCACTGGGGGTTTGGAATTGATGCTAGCTCTGCCTGAGGTCAGTTTGGCTTCTACTACTGAGAAATACCTGTGACGTCCTCAAGCCTGGTGCTGGTTGCAGTGGTTACACGGTAGCCTCCCTCATGACAATACCTGTTCAAAGCCCCTCTCTTGCTAGGGTTGTATAGCAAGTCATTTGTAAATATGACTTTATTTAGAAAGGGGTGTTTGCAGATGTCACTAAGTCAAAATACGGAGATGAGACAATTCTCTGTTTCCTGGGTAGACCCTAACTCCAATGACACATGTCCGATGAGGGACAGGAGAGACAGAATAGGGGTGATGTACTCAGAGAATGTCCCATGACCATCAAGACCAGAAAGATAGGAAGGACTGTCTCCTGGAACCCTTTTTGGTGGGAATAGGAGAAGGTGGTCCCAGACTTCTTTAACTCTGGCTTCTGGGTAAATAGTAGAGAAAGAAATTAAGGCCCACTTTTTAAAAAATTATTTATTGATTTTATTGAGTTCTACATTTTTCTCTGCTCCCCTTCCTGCCTCTCCCCTCTGCCTCAACCCTCTCCCATGGTCCCCATGCTCCCAATTTTCTCAAGAGGTCTACTTCCCATGTAGATTAGGTTCATGTATGTCTTTCTTAGGATCCTCATTGTTGTCTAGGTTCTCTGGGATTGTGACTTGTAGGCTGGTTTTCTTTGCTTTATGTTTAAAAACCACTTATGAGTGAATATATATGGTAATTATCTTTCTGGGTCTGGGTTACCTCACTCAATATGATGTTTTCTAGATCCATCCATTTGCCTGAAAATTTCAAGATGTCATTTTTTTTCCTGTTGTGTAGTACTCCATTGTGTAAATGTACCACCTTTTCCTTAACCATTCTTTGGTCGAGGGGCATTTAGGTTGTTTCCAAGTTCTGGCTGTGACAAACAATGCTGCTATGAACATAGTTGAGCACATGTCCTTGTGGTACGATTGAGCATCCTTTGGTTATATACCCAAAAGTGGTATTGCTGGGTCTTGAGGAAGGTTGTTACCTAATTTTCTAAGAAATTGCCATACTGATATCCAAAGGAGCTGTACCACCTTACACTCCCACCAGCAATGCAGAATTGTTCCCTTTTCCCCACAACCTCTCCAGCATAAGTTGTCAACAGTGTTTTTGATCTTAAAAGCCCACTTTATTTTAAGTCACTTGTTAAATAGCAATAGGAAGCTGGCACAGGGATCAGGGCTGCTTCCCACAGACCCTGATATCCCCATCCTATCTGTTGCATCCTTTCAATATTCCTGCTTAACTGATATAGATATGTATAATTTACATTGGTATAAATTTTACTTTATTGATATAAATTTAAGGTCAATTTTGGTATATGTATTTCTGATCTTGATTAAGGTATTGTGATTGTGTAGTTAATTTAAAAATGTAATGTATAATTAGGAAATATAGGTTGTTAATGGATAATCATTGATAATAGTCAAGCTTGTAGTCATGTTAGTTAGATTTTCTAGATATATAGAGGTCTATTTCAGTTAGATAGACATTCTTCATATCTCTCAAAGACTACAGAATATGGCGTTTAAAATGTTTTAATAACTTAGAGCTTTTCATGACAATGAGATATGTCTGCTCTTGGCAGCACCAAGCTACTTCAAGAGGAAGATGGGCATCGAAGAGGCTCCTTAGCTATTTAGGCAAGAAACTGCTCTTACCTGGACTGTTGCATAAACTGGACATGAAGAACCCACAGAGAGAGGACTGCTGAACTTTCCTAGGGTGAGATGATCCTTCGGGGTTTCTGATTCATGAGGGAGTCTGCGAGACATTCTACAGGATACAGAAGAAAGTGACTGAACTGTCTTTAAAATTTCCTGCTTTATGAAAAAGTCTGCTGGATACTATGGGCCTGTAGGCTGAAGATGGATGCCCCAATGGTACAAAATAACTTTGGGTGACTGTCCAGGAAGCGAGATGTCTCTGTCACTTCTAGAGTTTTGCAAGTTGCACTTCCTGTTTACTTGGGTAATATTATATCCTTCTGGAATCTTTGATGGAGTTGAAGAATGGATAGTTATAGTTATAGTTTTCCTTTGTTATGATAAAAGATAAAGTAGATATAAATTTGGTAACTGTAGTTCTTGCTTGATAACTGTTTTGTTATATATAATTTTACTATGTTAAAGTGAAAGCCTTTCTTTTTTGTTTAAATAGAAAAAGGGGAAATGGTGTAGGAGGTTCTTCTGTATTTGTGTTGCTTTCATTGGTGAATAAAGAAACTGCCTTGGCCTTTTGATAGGGCAGGACTTAGATAGGCAGGGAAAAGAGAACTGAATGCTGGGAGAAAGGAGGCAGGCAGAGAGAGCCGCTATGGAGTCGCCAGAGTCAGACATGCTGAATCTTTCCCAGTAAGCCACGATCTCGTGGTGACATACAGATTATTAGAAATGGGTTGAATCAAGATGTGAGAGTTAGCCAATAAGAAGCTAGAACTAATGGGCCAGGCAGTAATTTAATTAATACAATTCCTATGTCATTATTTCGGGTGTAAGCTAGCCAGGCGGGATGGAACAAAGGGGCCTGCTCACTCTCCTTACTACACTTAACTCAGAAGGGTGTTCTTCTCAGTGTTCTGTTCTGTGTGCATACACACAATTAAGAGTCTAACACCTTCCTAAAGCTTTGACTCATTTAGTATGGTTCCTCATGTTGTGGTGACCCCAACCATGAAATTATTTTCATTGATACGTCATAACTGTAATTTTGTTACTTTTAAGAATTATAATTTAAATATGTGTTTTCTGATGGTCTTAGGTCTTAGGTGATCCCTGTGAAAGAGTTGCTTGACCCCACTGTGGGTCATGACCCACCTAGAAATGACAGCTATGCTTGGCCCTGGACATCACCAACCTTTCTCCTTTCTGACTCTCCCTTCAGCCAAAGTCATGCAGATTGCTTCCTTTGTGACCCCCTAAGCATCCTTACTGTGCCTTGGCTATTTGTAACTCTTACCTCCAGTCTAGGGTATCATATTTTCTTGTCTCCTAGAACCTCATATTTGGATTCTGCATCATTAGATTTCTCTTGCAAAGGGGTGCCTCATTCCATCCTCAAGTTCTTGTGTTCCTTAAACACAAAGGGAGACCCTTTGGTCTAGTTGGTGTCTGTTTCCCTTAAATGGGAGCCACATGACTGAGCTCTGAGGAAGCTTGTACATGGACAGAGGAAGGACCACCTTCATTCAATCCAATTTAACTAGAAGAATAACAGTGTTGAAAAACAATCTTTAGCAATAAATGGTATGTAGCAAATCATAAGCATTGCCTCCAATATTTTGCCTGTAGAAAATGGTCTTATGTAGCTAATTGTTAACCAAGAAACTCTTTCATTAATTCAAATGGGCCAATGTTTTTACATGATACTGTCATATAAATGCGATGTGAAGGTTTATGTACAGATCACTCGAAGGTGTCTTTTTTCTTTTTTATTCTTTCTTTTTTTCTTTTTCTTTTTTTTGGCAAAGCAGACTAATGCTGCATTATGTTTTATTGTGCAATAAAATTATGTGCTAAAATTATGCTCATAAATGTACGCAAATGTAAACCAAGCTATTAGTTATGTTTTCACAGATAAAAGTCATTAGCATAGCTATCAAACTCTTCTCCCATTTGAATAACAGAATTATGTCTAGAGTCTCAGGCTGTCTGGCTGGGGCTCCGTCTCTCCGAAACAAGTGTAAATCTTGTTACTCCTGGGAGCAAGTTCCCTGACCTGACTTCAATGCCCAATGCAGAACCAAGGCCTACAGGAAGCCCTCTGGGGTCCCTAGCTGAGAAGGGAACCACTCAGGGACTCTCAGCATCTCACATCGCTGGGAAGTCATTCTTAACACCTCCCCACCTACTTCCTGCTAATTAGACTTCTCAAAAAACAATTGTGGATCTTTGGAGATCTCAGGAGGCTGACAGCATCTTTTAGCAACAGTCACAGGGAAACAGAGTTTCATGTATAATTCATGAGGTACGTGGTCATCCTGGTGGGAAATTATTTCCTCTGACAGACTCGGGTGGTGGCGGTGTCCTGTCAGAATGGCCTGCAGTGTATAATTAAAACCTGAGCAGAACAAATTAATGCTGATTACTTTACAAACAGTCTGAAAGCTTGGATTCTGTCCCCTGTCTTACAAGAAGAAAACAGATATTCAGAAATGTGGCGATCTGCCTACCCCTCCCTGCACTAATGATCCCACTAATAAAGAGCCCTTGAAGAGGTGTTACACTTAATATTCTTTGTCTTCCAATTGGCTTCTGGGATATTCAACAACATGGGGATCAAACCAAAAATATGACAGACACTAAATCTCTCTGCTGGGTGGGTCTCTTTCTCCTGAGATACGGTTTTATTGTCTGACGGATCATAGCTAACACATGCAGAGAATATGAGGGCTAAAAGGTCCACACAGTCAGTCATTCTTCTGGCTTTTTTTTTTTATAAGACCAGCAAAAATGATTGTTCAGACTCAACCAGAGCCATGGTGAGGTCATGAAATTGCCAATGTAAGGCTCCTTCCAAGGTTTTGCATTTGAAATAACAACAGCAATAACTGTTGAATACTATGTTTCTTCAGCCTTTAATTGCATTTGCTTATTTTGTGTATGCATGCCGTGTGTGTGTGTGTGTGTATGTGTGTGTGTATGTATATGTGTGTGTGTAAATATCCAACTATTGTATGCCTGTAGAGGTCAGTGGATAACTTGCAGGAATCTGTTTTCTTTCTTCTACCATGTAGGTTCTGGGGATCAAATTCAGGTTGTCAGACTTAATGGCAGATGCTCTTGTCTGCTGAGTCATCAACCCTGAAGACTATTCTACATTCTGAGTATGTACTGAGCTTTGAGCCAGGATCTTATTTGACCCTCCAAGCTCTATGAAATTCATGCTCTAGTTATCCCCATATTACAGGTGAAAAGATTCCCAAGGCATATACCTGGTCCAGATGTCACTTGACTGAGTATGTGACCGCTCAGTGCAGGGGTTACTTTCCTTCTCTCCATCCTTTCAGACAGGAACCTGGCTCCCTGCTGCTTTGGCTAGGACTGGATCTTCCAACCAGTCTCTCATTGCCTCTACCTTTAATCTCTTCAGATGATCTCTCCACCCTTCCACCAAGGCTAGGCTGCTCTAGGAATTCCTACAGCCAGTAGTAGCCTTTAAGTTACCCGCCCACTTGGGCGTGGCCTCTTACACTATAAATGCCTATAAATTCCCTCTCTCTTCTGGCTTCTGGATTCGGTTCCTGTTCCCTGTTCATGCAGAGGACTGTGATCTGTGAGTCTACCCCTAGATAAATAACCCTTTATTATACTCAATTCTGAGTCAGTGTGGGATTTCTTTTTAGTGTCCATCTTCACTAGGCTTTAGAAACAACCCGAAATAACCAATGGATTTAATACCTCTTGATGTAGTCTCTGCCACCTAACATGGGTAGGGTGTGCACTGCAAAAGAAAGGCATGGTGCTCACCTTCTTGAGCATGCTCACTCGGAGGGAGGCAAAGAGGCGGTTCCCATGACAGGCTGTCCTCATGTTGAAGTTCAAATTCTTAAGCTTAGATTCAAAGCATCATGCTCTCCTTACTTTCTCCATTTTCACTTCCAGCAACCCCTTCCATGATAGGCCAGTGTAGGGAAAGAAGGAGATGGTTCTCAGTTGGCTTTCTCCTCTGCGAAGACCTGTGAGATTAAACTTCATGCCCTTCTGCCTTGTCTGAAGTACAAAGTACCCAGAGCTAGAATCCTCTTCCCATGGGAAAAACACATATAAGAGTTTCCCATCATGCCCTTGTGGGTAAGTCATGTTTCTGTACAGGTACTTGACAAGGTTTGTTTAAAAGGAATTTGGAATAGAACCTGATATGGCTTCAAATTCTACTTGGACGTATTACTTTTTCTCTATGAATATTATTTTTTCCATATATGTGGAAGAAGGGCTCATCATACCTTCCTTTTATGACAGAGTTTTAGCATGCTTTGAAATCTCCCTGGCTCTAAAACAGACTTCTAGACTCTTCCTATGGCATCTAGAAGGTCAGTGGTGGAGTCCAGAAATTTGGGTTTCTTCATTGATGAAATTCTGGAAACCATGAAAGGATTCTTGCTGTCTGGTTCTTAAGAGTTTTTCTCTTTTGTTCTTTGATTGAGGTTTAACAGAGCGTCTCTTTATTGTGTATAGATCCATGATGGATAACTACATATATACACACACATGTAAGCACTACTCAGCCCAGCATTCCAGAAGGTTCCCTTGTGCCCATCTGTAAAGACAACAATGACAGTTTCTAGTATTCCATCACCATGGACTTGCTTGTCCTTTAATGTCTATGACTAAAAGGGCATAGTATGTGTTCTGTGCCCGATTCTCTTACTCATTACTAAGGCTGTGGAATTCTCCCATGTTGTACATAAACAGTCCATTTTTCCTCATTGATGTGCCTTATCCTGCTGCTTGCATAGCCCACCCCATTCCATTTTAGAAGTTTAGATATTTTCCCCGGTGCTCAATATATGTATGTGAGTGCATGTATGTGGATGTGGAGATCAGAGGTCAAACTCAAGTATCTATTTCAATTGTTCTCCATTTTATTTTCTAAAACACGATCTCTCCCTGGCCTGGGGCTCACAAACTCAACAAAAAAGCCTGACCGGTGAATCTCGAGACGGACCTGTCTCACCCATTGCTGGGATCACAGCAGGTACCACCGTACTGGGAAGCCCAAGGAAGGAATTCAAGTCTTTATGTTTGTACAGCAAGCACTTCACTGCTTCTGCCCTCTTACCAACCCTGTTTACTATACTTGGCTGTCAGGTACCTAGCAGCTAGCTGGTTAGCTATCTTGATGAAAGGGTTCTCTTTCTAACTGACTTAGAGTCCTAGAGGATGCTGCTGGGGCTGCTTTTGACATCTCCTCCCATCTCTGGCTATGGAATCCATTCTGCACTCCAGTTCTGAGTCTGATGGGTGAACTTCTTCCCCCAAACACAATGCCTGACTTTGATCCACCAGGGCTCCATGTCCCTGGCCAATGACAGACTCCATAGAGTCCAAACAGTGCAAGTTAAATTCCCAGCTGTAAGATCTCAAAACCTTGCCTTCTCCCAGCACAGTGTGTGGATGGAATGTCAGCAGCTAGCTCACTTCTCAGCTTCCCCAGGAAAAGGATTTTTCACGCTGAGTCTTCTAGACATATGGAGTAAGACAGGCATTCCTCTACTTGGACTCCCTTCTGGATCCTGTGTCTCTCTATTTCCATGGAAAAAGCCCTGACCGTGTCAACAGGAAATGATTCTGTGGACAGTTTACCTCACTTCTCTGGGACTTGGTTTCATGTTGATGGCAGCCGGGCATGTGAGTCTCAGCCATCCTTTCCTTTTCTGTATTAAATGACAGCCATGTGCCTGTTTCATTTATCCCTCCAAACTTTGACTCTTTGTCCAGTGCCACATGTCAAAAGGTCCTGCCTTGGCCTGGGTCCTCTGATTTTGAGGCTGTAGTCCCTGTTAGCCTCTAACTTCATCTTAGGGACCTGGGTAGAGTCAAGGCTCGGTTAGGTTCACGTTCTCAAGTGTATCTTCTGGTCAATTTAAGTCTTGCTGTAAATTCTTACATCCCTTGACAATCAATCCTTACTGGCACTTGAAGTGAAATCCTCAGGTTACTTTAGTCTGTTTTCTCTTTTAGAGTGTGAGGTCTTTGGCATTGTAGCGATTTGAGGAGTCCCACTGTGCAGTTACAGAGAAAGCAACAGCATTCCTGTGCTTGACCAGAGCCAGGAATGGAAGCATGGGGTGGAGGGGATCTGTCCTCTATTTTCGCAAAGAGGAAACAGAGATGCACGCCTACTCTTTATAAGGAACGCAGACTTATAAAGTCTGTCTGTAGAATGCCTTCCCTGAACGCCAGCTCCCCTTGAGGTGCCATTCTCTAAACTCAAGGCTAGGCCTCTAAGTCTGGAGACAAACGAGCCTCAGGGCATGCCTTGCCCCAATCCTCACAGAATTCAGTGTCCATAAGGGCCAAATGAAGGGGGTGCATAATCTCCATGTAAATGACTCTGTAGTTAAAAATAAGACATAGATAATTTATATAGTTGAGGAAATTAAAAAGTTTTAAGTTGATGATCCAAGTTAATGATAACCAAAGTTCAGTAGACAATGTGTGAATTGTCTATCTAATTGTGTGAATCCTTTATCACACAAGGGGTATTCAATGGTGTTGTGTAGAATGCCTATGAATGAAAAGGTAGGGGAGGCAAAGGCTATGCCCTTGTTACCTAGGACTATACAATAAAGCATTTGTCCCATTGTCTGCAGGGTGGAACCTAACCTGACTTAGCTGTATCTTTTTGCTTCATGTCTCCAGAGGGGCTGCAGTGAAGATATTGGCCAGGGCAGTGATGACCTTGAGGTACACTGAAGAAGGTCCCTTTCCAACTCTGTCACTTGTGGGCCACAGGATTCCACTGCTCTCAGGGTGCCTTAGGGTTTCTATTGCTGTGAAAAGATACCATGATCCTGGTAAGTCTTACAAAGGAACAACCTTTAATTGCGATGGTGGCTTATAGTTTCAGAGGTTTAGTCCATTATTATCATGGTGGGGAGCATGGCAGCTAGGGGTATGGCAGCATGCAGGCAGACGCAGTGATGGAGAATTCTACATCATTATCCAAAGGCAACAGAAGTGAACTGAGACACTGAGCATGGCTTGAGCACATATGAGACCTCAAAGCCCACCTCCACAGTGACACTCTTCCTCCAACAAGGCCACACCCAGTTCAACAAAGCCACACTTCCTAATAGTGCCACTTCCTTTGGGGGCCATTTTCTTTCAAACTACCACACAGTTTTGGACTGAGACCCTTAGTTCTTTGTTGGTTGCTTCCTAGGAGCCACATTTGGTTCTTGGCCTTGTGAGCTTCTCTAGAGGACAGATCCGAAGGCAGCAGTGGCAGAGTACTTGAGAAGTGTGTGTAAGGTCCTGGTTCTAATCCCAGGTTTTAGCACGCCAAAAACAGAAGCAAACAGTGGCACTTTGCCTAATTCAGTTGAAGATGAAACAGAGAGACAGTGCGGAAGCACATCCCTTGTAAACCAACCTCTGAAGCACAAACTGGCATCCCTCATTTATTCTGTCCCTAAGAAGCAAGCCACTAGGTTGAACTCATCTGCAAAAGAAATGATTACACATAAGAGCATCACTACCAAGAAGTCAAATAACAGGGCAATTGCTGTTCACCTACAGTGGGGTGAAATAGACCAGCCATAGTCTTAAACTCATGAGACGACGCTCAGCTTCTGTGATAGTTTACAAAAAGGAAATTAAGAGGAGAAAGCATGCTTTAGCCATGATGCTAAGAGCAGTTAAGTACTGCTGATTTCTAGTTTTGATAAGCACAGTAGGACCCTGGTACTACCTTACAAGATGATAGAAGAGCATATCAATGCATCGTGTTGCCCACAGGCTTATTTTTCAAGTGCTTGGCCCCTAGATGGTAACACTATTGAGAAACTCTGAAAACGTAGGAAGTAGGACTGAGGGGGAGAAAGTAGGTCACTGGGGGCAGGCCTGTTGGACTCTCTGTTCCCCGGCTGCTTTCTGGATGGCCACACAATGAGCAGCTTGTTCCTGCTGCCACAACGTTCAGCCCACGCTTGTGGTAACCAGTAAACATACATTTTGCCCTCTGAAACCACGAGCCAAAATAAATTCTTTCCCCTTTAAAATTGTTCTGTCAGGGATTTTGACTTAGTGCAGCAAAACACAAACACACACTGAGTGTAAAGATGCATGAGTCTTATACACAGCAAGTGACCTAAGAATTTACTATGGATTAATACAGATACACAATGAAGGATGTTCCAGAAGGAGCCTTGAGACATGTTTTTGTGAGAGTGAAAAGCATATTATAAATGGCAGTAGTTTTAACACAAAGTTTTCAGATCTTATGCAAACAATGATTTAATTTCAGGAAGTAAAGACTTGTTATCTTTCTATTATCATTCCATAGCATAAAATAGCAAATTAGTCATTGGATTGGATTGAAATGTTTGGTTTTTAAAAACTGCTATTTGACATGCTGACTTGAGTTTCATTTACATAAAAAAAATCAGAACAAAACAACAAAAGAAAGCTGAGTAAGTGAATTTTGGCTTGAGATTAGGACTTTGCAGGGACTTCTGAAATGGTTCTCAGCACACCTTTCCGTCGCTGTGAATTATTTATGTGCAACAGTGAGCTCAGCACTGACTGATTTAAAATCATAATACTGATCAACTCTGAAGAGTGTTGAAGATGCTCCATGTTCCACATTACCAAATATTCACCAGAGGGGCTCTTTGGTTAAAACCAACAAGCACACCCATCTAATTAGTACATATTTACTTTTATCTTTAATAAATGGTAAACCTGTGTCTGTGTTAGTTGTACTTGTCATTGTTGTAAAAAAACAAAACAAAAAAAAAACAACTTGAGGGCTGGAGAGATGGCTCAGTAGTTAAGAGCACTGACTGCTCTTCCAGAGGTCCTGAGTTCAACTCCCAGCAACCACATGGTGGCTCACAGCCATCTATAATGAGATCTGGTGTCCCCTTCTGGTGTGCAGGCATACATAGAAGGAATGCTATAAAATAAATAAATAAATAAATAAATAAATAAATAAATAAATAAATAAATCTTTAAAATAAGCTTGACAAAAGCAACCTAAGAGAAGAAGGATTTATTTTGGTTAAAAGTTCGAGGCTGCAGCCCATCTTGGAGGGGACACCATGACATCAGGAGTTAGACTCAGGGGACACCATGGCATCAGGAGTTAGAACCAGGGGACACCATGACATCAGGAGTCAGAACCAGGGAACGCCATGGCATCAGGAGTTAGACCCAGGGGATGCCATGGCATCAGGAGTCAGAACCAGGGGATGCCATGGCATCAGGAGTTGGAACCAGCTGGTCCCATTGTACCACAAGGGCAGCAGAGAGAACAGAAAGGGTACTGACTCACTCCCTCCTAATCAGTCTGGGACCCCAGCCTATGGGACAGTGTCACCTGTATTAATATAATTCTTTTTGGCTCATTTAACATAATTTAGAAAATTCCTTTGAAACCCTAGAGGTTTGTCTTCTTAGTGATTCTGAAGGGTTTCACGTTGACATTCAATATTAACCATCATAATACCTGTATCATAAAGGCATTTAAATAAATTGATGACTTATCAGTAAGCATTTGGCTTTTATAACTGCTTGATAGATCTATATGCCCAGGGTCATGTAAAATTTTCTTAAGTTGTAAGGGGCTGCAGGTAGAACATGTTAAGAAGCCCTGCTTTATAGTTGACGATATGCTGGGCCCAGGCATAGGGTGAAGGACATGAGAACCATCAAGAATGCTAGGGAAGTTATGGGTTCATGCTGATGTCTCTTCCTTCTTCCTTTCTTATGGCGAGAGCTTAGAGACCTTATTATAGTATTGGAGGCCATGGAGAATCTTAGACCTTTTTTTTGGACAGTCTTGGGCATGTCAAATGATAGATTACAAGTTAATAGCAACACATCTGAAGATACTTTTTAAGAAAATAAGTTAATTAATTTTGTTTAAATTGTGTGTATGCGTGTGTGCCTGTGTAGGGGGTATGTTGAGGTCAAGTTAGGTGTTTGTGGAGGCCAGAGGAGAAAATCAGATCCCCTGGAGCTGGAGTTACCAGAGGTTGTAACCTCCCTCAGGTGGGTGCTTGCAATTAACGTTGGGTCCTCTGCAAGAGCAATACTTGCTTTTAACCTCTGAGCCATCTCTCCAGCTGCCACAGATTATTTGCTGCGAACCAACTGAGACAGAATAGTGGTGTAATGCAGGAGCACCATGATGGAAGGATGCAGGTGCACTGAGTATAAGTGCAGCCCAGAAAAAAAAGGACAGTCTGGGGACTTCCTAGAGGAGTGGTCTAGGCCTACTGGGCTCAAAAGGACAAATAGGCATTAAATAGTCAAAGGGGAGAAAGCAGGCAAGGAGGAAAGGGACAAGAAAAAAAAGTATTGCAAGAGAGGTTTAGAGGCTTGGAGGGGTGTGCAGTATGGAGTAGGGGATGCTGGGTCTAGAGGTGGGAGACAGGTGCCGGTGGGGGATGTCAGTGACGTAACTAATGCAGGGCAAGGGTCAGAATTACACTGCTATGGCTGTCAGTCAGGGTGTTCTCACTCACCTTTGCTTTGTCTCGATTGCTCCTCTTAAAATCAAAGTCTGTCTGGTACCTCTTCTCCCCACCCCGCCTTGTTTCTCGCACAGAGGCACAGCAGGTTGGGAATTAGAGCAACAAGGGCATTCACAGTGTTTCTGCAGAGACTGGTGATGTTTGCGGGATGGCCCACGTGGGATCTCTGTGGCCCTGGACACTCAGTAGCGAACAGAAGATGCCTGAGTCTGATAAATGACTGCAGACTGAGGGCTTCTCTGTGTGGAGGAGCCTCAGAAGAACGCCCTCCATGAGGATGCAGAAGAATCATGGGGGTTAGAGTCCTGAGGGCTGCCTGCTATGCTGCCTCAGAGTTCAGTCTTCCAGCCCCCAACTCCCTCCTCTGCCGGGACAGCGCTCAGGCAGGCTCTTACAACGAAAGCCTGGGGGCTGGGACCTGTCACTTACAAGCTGCATTCAGTGGGCAAAGGTTCTAAGTGATTTTGTATCTCTTGGTTGTTAAACAGTTATAGATCCCAGAACAGTTGTTTAAAATCCTCCAAACCTAAGATTTTTGTCTATTAATGAGAGAAATTCTATCCTTGGAAGGTAGAGCCCCTCTGTCTCTCTGCACACAGATCATCAGTTTCCCTCCTCTACTCCCCCTCCTCCACTCCCGCATCTAGATAGGGTATCTGTTCTTTTGATCTTGGACAAGCCTTTGATGTTCTTCTGAGTTATGTAAAGACAATGCCCAGCTCCTATTTTTCTTTTCTTTTTTCTTTTGGTTTTTCAAGACAGGGTTTCTCTGTGTAACAGTCATAGCTTTCCTGGACCAGGTTGGCCTCGAACACACAGAATTCACCTGCCTCTGCCTCCTGAGTGTTGGAATTAAAGGGGTGCGCCACCACCTCCCGGTCCAACTCCTATTTTTAAAAAGCAGAGGTCCAGATGACAGACAGATACCCTGCTGTGCCTGGGAAATGGGTGATTGTCTTGGTTAGGGTTCTACCGCTGTGATCAAACTCCCCCACCAAAAGCAGCTCAGGGAGTGAAGGGTTTCCGTTTGCTTACAGCTCTCAGGTTATACTCCAGCACTAAGGGAAAGCACAAGGAAGGGAAGGCATGTGTCTTCCTAATACCTTGGTGGTGCAAGAGATTGGTTCCTGGAATTGAGACGAGGGATTCCCCTGAAAGGAGGGAGGGCAAAGTATTTCTCTGAATTACAAGACACAGATGTGAATGCAGACACAAGTCTGCCTAGGGTTGATGTGTGTCTCTACAACACAACAACTCTAGTATCCTGAGGATGTTATCTAACCCCTCTGGGGCTCAGTATACCAATCTGTGAAATGGAAATGTGATATTGAGACCATGTTTTTTTTTTTCTTGAGATGAGGAGGAAGCATATTATTCAAGCTAGACTTGAACCTGATATGTGGCCAAGCATGACCTTGAATTTCTGACCCTCCTACCTCTACTTCTCTCGTGCTAGCCTTCCATGAAGAAATCACTAGACCTAGTTTATATGATGATGAGGACCTGGCGTGGGGCTTCCTGAATGCTGATGAGCATTTGACCAATGAGGTACATCCCCAAGACCTTGACTGCAGTTTGGGTGTGGCTGAATGTCCCTGGCTGTAAGAATTCGGAAGACACCTGACCTGGAGCTGCCAGCTTTGCATCCCTCGGGTAGATGTTCAGGGGGTCAGTCCACCTGCAGCAAGCCCACCATTGGCAGCCAGGGGGTGCAGGTTGAAACCACTGCTTTATCTTTGGGGTGAAAATCCTCACTAGATGCTCCGACAGTGAGTAGAAGTGGCCCGTGGGTGGAACAGTGTCTCTGAGCACAGTCAACTTTTCAAGGAGAATGAGGAATTAGAATAGAAAGGAATGCCTAGGCAGATATGCCTGGTACTATATTCTCCGGCTGAGTGTTTTAAGTTGTTCTTCTCACACACGGGATTCCATCTCTTCCAAATACTAGTGCCTGTAACTCTGGCAATGGCCAGTCCCACCTTAATGTCTGGGGAGAGAGTGAATTCCTCTTGTCCACACCATGGCTCCATCAGGAAGCAGCAGCCCTAGGTAGAAACATGCGTTCAGAGCCTTTGGCTACAGGAGGCCGGGCGCTGCTGTCTCTCTCTCTTACAGAATGCAAACTGAGGCTGAAGGCTGAGGTGATTTTCTCTTTTACAACATCATAAAAAAAGCATCTCATTCTTCAGATGACACCTCTTAGGGGCTCATGTCCAGGCCACAATTAGCAGGTAATCTTGTAGCCTGTGATCCTTCAAGGCCTGCAGCCTGCTTGTCAAGACCCAGGGCAGGAGGAGAGAATGGGTTGGACATAAGTGTGCTCCTGTCCTATGACCCCAGAATGAAACTGCCTGTCTTTAAGTCTTTCCTTGCCCATCTGGAGTTAATGCCAGCAGCCTCTGGCCTCTTGCTGGCTTGGCTCCAGCCATTTGCCTTCTCAGAGAGAATGCTATCCCCAACCACCTAGGCTGCACAAGGACAAGAGAACCTCTTTCCTCCGTGAAATCATGGAAACGCTGAATTTGCCCCTTCGGAGACTGCACAGTTTCAGTTCACCAATGGGGGAAATGAGTCTTAGAGTCATTCTGTGGCTTCTCTGGGGTCACACCACAAGGATGAGTGGCAGGGGAGGAGTGGAATCTAAACTTCCCAATGATGCCCATTCTTGGACTTTTCTGGGTGTTCACTGTGCCATGGATACCTATCAAATACTCACTGAGGTAGGTCCTAGGTTCTCTGGAAGCTGGCCCTGGGGCCACCTTAGGAAATCATCAGAGTTTCCCTTCGGTGGGTCCAGCTCAACCCAGATGTCCTGACAGTGGTAGGAAGCAGCTCCTAGTGGGATCCTGACTCTCCCTTATCCTCCTTGACCATCTCTTACCTTCCGGACTCCTCCTGATCCTCTTTGACCATCCCTCACCCTTCCTCATTCTCGCTGACCTCCTCCCTTGCTCCTCGTCCTTCCCTGGCCTCTGAACACAGAGAGCCCATGGGTCCTGCTGCCACAGTATTCCATGGTAGCCAGCGCAGGCCACTCTACTTCCAGCCTAGGGAAAGCGGAGTAGAATAGCAGAAGACCGGCTGTGAGGCAGACTGACCTCCAGTCCTGACACGCCTCTTCTGGGCTGTGCAGCATTGTGGCACAAGCTCATCTGTCTGGCTGTGCTTTAAAAAAGAATAAGAATTACTGACATTTAACTGTTAGGAGCAGGAAAAGAATTAGTTCTTCATAGACCTACCTAGCTTGGGGCCCCGCTCACCGCAGCTACTTATGCAGTAGTCACTATTATGTCCATGAATCCAGGCAGATCTCAACCTTGTCGAGACTGTCTTCTATGCCAAAGAAATGGTTCTCATGCCATGATCTTTACCAGGAGTTTATAGGAAAGTACCTGCTGGGCTTCTCGGGTCAGTATTGGTTTCCTCCCTTCTGTGTAGAGAGTCCAACACAGAGTTTTGGAGGGGGTCAAAAAAAAAGGGAGAGGTGGGGAGGGGGCGCGTGAGAGAGCTGAAGAGGAAGGCTCAAGTTCAGTTGTTTGTATCATGAGTGTCACATGTACTTGACATTTGTGGTTCCTTCTGTCCTCCCCACTTCCCTCCCTCCCTCCCTCCTCCTCTCTCCCTTTCCTTCTTAAGGCAAAGCCAAACCACTTCATTATGTTTGAGGAAAATACGCTTCTTAAAAGCAATTAATAAAAAAATATTTAAAAAAACAAACAAAAAAAGAAAAAAAGCAATTAATAAAGTAGAAAAAGTTGAAAGATGAACATAGTGAAGTAAGAAACAATCCACTGAGAGCAAGAACACACGAAACTATGGCTTTTGCATATACATAGACAGAAAAATATAGACCCCTAAAAACACTTTAATAAAATGAGCTCATAATTCTAAATACTATTTTAAAACGTGAAAGCACCACTTTCAATTTCATTGGAATTTAACAGAGGAAAATATGCTCAAATAAGACTGCAGAAGTTGTTGAGGAAATACGTCTTTATCGTGGGGTAGTATTTCCTGAAAACACGTCTAAGGTTAATCCGAAGAGGCTGGCACCATTTTCTTTAAAAGGTGACGATTCCGTTGTTCACAGGCCAATATCACCTTCTCACAGAGGATGTTCCTCCAACACCAGAATCTTCACGGAAGAACTTCTCAGGCTATCAAATGCCAGGAAAATTTTGGAAACTGTCCAGTAGTAACACCTATTTTACTGCTTGGTAAAATGATGATCAGAGATGTCAAATGACCTTGGTAGGGTTGCAAAAGGGAGAGGAGAAAGCCAGATCTGCTTGCACCCAGGAGCGGGGCCATGCCCACATCCAGGTGTGTGGCGGTCCTGTTTGATCTGTAAAGGAAGAGTTCGTGAGCACTCTGTGACCTCCTCCTGCTCCCTTCCCTAGACAGCTGGAGTCTTACTGGTTACTTTACTGGCTTTACATTGCCCAGACCTATGGCCCTATGACTAGGATAATTCTATTTATGCAACTATTCCATCCCCTGGCCCATTTGCTCTTGGTGGGCAGAAGGGGTGTATTTGTTCCTGGAAAAAAAAAATCTCTGAAATCTCTGACCAAATTCCTGACAGAAAGTGACTTAAGGAAGCAAGAGTTTCAGGGGATCTTGTCCACCATGGCTGGAAGATGCAGTGTCAGGAGTGCAGGGTGGCTGGTGACCCTGCGTCTGTGGTCAGGAGGAAGAAAGAAATGAGTTCTGGGTTTACCCTGCTCTCCTCTTCGTATTCAGTCTGGCACTCCAGCCTAGGGGATGGTGCCACCACATTCAGGGTAGGTCTTACCCCCTTTGGAAATTCTCTCTGAAAACCCTCTTCTAGACACGTCCAGAGCTGTGTCCCTTGGGTGACTCCAAATCCAGTCAAGGTTAAGTAGCACAGCTGGGGGGGGGGGGGAAGAAGGATAACAGTATCAAGGAAGACAGACAGCCACATGCTATCTCATGAGTGGAGCAAAGGAGATAAGGATGCTGCCGGTGGAGTTCTGCCAAGTACATGAGACAGAGGAGGGTCATTGAGAGCGGTTGCTTAGTGTTAGTACAAGTACCAGGTGGATGTATTGCTTCCTTTAGAGCTTCCTTACAGGGCTCCACTACTAAATTCTTCTCTTTCTTTCTCAGTTGACTGACCACCACTGTCACAGAGTTTTGCTCAAGAAGGGCTTGTGGGTATTATATCACTGGGTTTATTACATTTGAGAAACGTTGTTTATACGTAACATTATTGTATGCTATCCTATGCCCTCCCTGTTCATTTTCTTTCTCCAAGTACATTGTGCATATTGTTCTTTTGGCTTTGAGTGCTGCCTGGAGAGCGCTGAAATGAGCCAGGATGTAACCCCTTTGATGCCTCCTCTCCATGGCTGTCTGAATGCCTGAAGTATCATCACTTAGTCAGCCTGTATCTTGAATGGTTTTGTGTTTTGCCTTATAATTTCTATATTCAATTTTTTAAATTTGGATAATTAAAATATTTTATTTTGGATTTGGAGTCTTATCTTTTTATAATTAAGTGCTTTAAAGTCAACTAGTTTCTCTATCCCAGCTATAATGTCTTTCTTTTAATCTGCATTTACTCTGTCTCAAACTTACATCCACATAAATAATATACATTCAGAGGCTCTACCTGTTTCTTTTCTCTCTGACTTTGGTGCTGGTTCAGTAATGAGGTGGCTTGGGTCCTTGGTTTGCTCTCTTAGATCCTCCATCTCTGTTTTTGTTTTTAAACTCATTATCTTGTCTTTCAGGCCTTATGCTCCTGGATTTATGTTCTTATTAAGATGGTGTACAACACGAAAGAGTGGTGACCAATTCCTGTTTGTTCTTTGCCGTGTTTTCTCCAAGGTTGCTTCTCATTTTTCCTCTTTTTTTCCTCCCTCCACTTTCTATCTCTCTTTTTAGAAACTAGATTAGCGTAGGTTTTCTCTGAAGAAAGGACAGCTGTTTTGTGGCTCCCTTATCTCAACCATGTCACCTTTCCTGATGTTCTTTCTAAGTTTTGATTCTTTCTTGCCTTGAAAGTAACGTTCCTATTCAGGATGCAACTTAGCCTAAGATGCTAGAGGAGCCTGAAGAACCATCCTTCTGTCCATGTCTCCTTCCATCCAGCGTAGTGGAGTAAGGCAGAGGACATTTGGGTGTTTGAAGGCTGATGGGGGAATGAGCACAGACCAGGGGAGACAAGAATAACCCTTTACTGCCAGAGTCCAGAGAAACCAATTTGAGAAGACAGACAGCCACATTTACTGTCCGTGTAAAACTTAGAACCACTTTCTACAAGTCCAAACAGCTTGTGCTCTGGAGACAGACAAATTGGTATTTGGACATTCCAGATGCTGGAATGTCCTGGCTTTAAAATCTTGGACCTCTATTTCCTCTTCTGCAAAAGGGAAATCATAATAAAATCATTTCTTGCAGAGTGATGACTATGGTTTGACGAGTCAATGAAAGTAGTCATTACCTCAGGACCGAGAGCTTTAGCAAAGGCTAGCTCTTCCTCTCATTATAATTAGCAGCGTGCATAGTACTTATACACACTGAACAGGGGAACTGATCAGAAGGGATATTAAACAGCAGAAATATGTACTAAGGGCTGGGATGTGGCTCAGTTGGGAGAGTGCCTGTCTAGTATGCAAGAAGTTCTGGATTTATCTCCAGCACCCCATAAAACAGGCATGATGTTGCATGCTTGTGATCCCAGCACTTGCGAGGTAAAACTGGAAGTGCAAGAGCATGCCCAGTAGTGTAGAGGGCTTAGAGCATTCTAGCATAGACTGGGCTACATGAGCCCTGATTTTTGAACATGACCCAAAATTAATTGGGTGCGCAAGCTACAGTTTTAGGGCTGCTGGTTAATCATTCACTAAAGGAACCTAAACTCAAGCTAGGAAGCCCATCGAACCAACCTCACTCCTCCATGGCATGATGAGAGGTGAAGGAAGAGGGGTGGACTCATGAGACACAGAGGGTATTGCCTTAGCCTAGTAGCTTTAAAGACGTCCCCGGAGCATTGCCACCAGCACTTGTCTGTGTACTACTTAGAGATGCAAGTTGTCTGGCTCCAGTTGGGACCATTGAACCAGACACTCAGAGTCTAAAACTCAGGCTGGGGCTTTCGCAAGTTCGTCGGGTGTTTTAGACGGATGCAGGGTTGGAGACCCATTCTTCTGTTCTCCAGCAGAGCTGGTACTCAGGAACTCTGTCAGGGGAGGATCACAGTAACCCTAGGGTGGGCTAGCAGGAGACAGAGTTGAAAGAGTCGGCGAGCGTTTTCATAGGCGTGCAGCCAATCTGTATTTATTCTTCTAAATAGACATCTTGCTCCATGGCATCATCTGGATAGATGGGGAACACTGCTGTGCTGAGCTATTTGAACTGTAATTTTGATTATAAAAAGATAAAATATAGAAAAAATGTGGCTCATTTTTAGTTATGGTAAGAGCCTGGGGCTCTCTGTGGAAGCCTGTATCATCTGCCATCTGGTGGCAGCATACCTCCCTGGCAGGTGTCAGCAGTACTGCATGTCAGGGATTCTGTAGAGACAGGAATCAGCAGGAAACCAGAGGACTGGGGAAACTGGAGACAGTATCCTATCATGCCAAGCTGTAGGAGTCGGTCCTGAGAAGGGCGGTGAGGCAGGAGTAGAGAAAGGACTGTAGAGAGTCAGACAGAAGGGTTCACCAACCTACTATCTCTGAGGCTCGGTACCAACGCTTCCATCCCCAGACGATTGTGGGGGTCACACAAGGGTAGGAAACAGCTGGATGTGTTTGGAAAACGGTAACTAGCTGCCCAGATGTGAACTGTTTATTATTTATGCTTTAACCTTGGTCTTTACTCGTGGAATGTAACATTTTCTGTTGGAGGAATTTCAGCTATTAACATGCAGGTGGAGGAGGTATGTGGGTGTTTGGTTTTGTCTTTTTTTTTTTTAAGGATGTAAGGGAGGGGGAAAACTGAACCTGAGATCACCCTAACTGTGAGTACTGAGCGAAAAAGGAAAGACCATATCCAGGGTCCTATGAGGTGATGGGCAGGGGGATCAAGAAACCCAGCCATTAGCTTCCAAGCTGCTCCTTGTTCATGTGTTGTTTTGATATGAGAAAAGGCAGGTTAGAGAGAATGAGAACAGACTCAGGACGGTGGTGGGGGGAGGGAAATAGAAATAGGGGAGGGAAGGAGGGAGGGAGAGAGAGAGAGAGAGAGAGAGAGAGAGAGAAGAAAAGTAGTAACTAAGAAAATCGGAGAGAGAGAAGGACTAGAAATAAGCTAGGTTAGAAGAGAGCAAAGGAATGGAAGAAGAAAACGCGCCCTGGTGCCACCTCGCCGGCCATTTAGATCTTTTCACCTGGCATTTAGATCTTTTCTCTTTCTCTGTCGCTGGGATTGTGTGACTAAGAAGGGTCTTTCCTCAGAGACCTTGGGCTTCCTCCATGTGAAGTGTTTAGATCCCATGTGCTAGTGAAAGAGAAGAGCCTGGCATGCTGGAAAAAGAGAACAGATGTCTTTGAAATCATCTAAATTGTCTCTATTTTTAAAGAAGTTACTCTTCCCATTGCTGCCAGATCTGAAAGTCCAATTTGCCAGGATAATATATCCGGTGTGGATAAAGATTTCCAAGCTTGAAGTGTTTGTTGCTTAGCAACCTGGAGGCATGAAAGGCTTTACTGGAGCTTGATCATTTGACCTTTTGGGGGACAAGTCTTCCTCAGAGGGTACTGTGGGCTGAGAAATCCCACGGACTCACCTAGACTCCTGCTCTTCTGAGGTGCCCTCTTTCCCTCACCTTCTGAGGTGCTGGGGAAAGGAAGCCAGAAAATAGTCCCAGAGGTTGCCTGAGGAGGAGAGTCTCAGAAACAGAGGGAACAGAGAGGAGGTAAGGAAGAGAGAGAGAGAGAGAGAGAGAGAGAGAGAGAGAGAGAGAGAGAGAGAGAGAGAGAGAGAGAGTGAGAGAGCGAGAGAGCAGCATCTGTGCCCATGAACGGCTCCCTGGCCATCAGCACAGATCTGAATCACTACTTCTTGAGTGGTTTGGATAGGACAATGGCATTTCTGTCCTTTAGAAAAGACTATTTTTAATGCATGTTTCACTCTGTACCTTGTCATTATTGCCGTCCCTGTTGCTGTTTGAGGAAAACATTTTCAGTCACTACGTGGTGGGCTGAACACGCCTCTCCATGCTGCCCCACGATCTCTCCATACTTGAAGGCCTGAAGCTGCAGTGAACTTGTGTTCTGCTGGGGAACTGGATAAATAGGCGTGTGTATTGTGGCTGGCCCCCTCAACCATGTCCCCTTCTGTCAGGAATGACTCAACTTGGTCTAGTTTGTGCCCTTCTACCTCTTTCCAGTTCTGGCCCTGTGTGTCTGTTTGACTGAGAAAATGTCCCCTATAGGCTCAAGAATTTTAACACTTGGTCCCCAAGATTGTGGAGGCAGTGCAGCCTTGCTAAACGAAGCACATCACTGGGGGTGGGCTTTGGGGGTTTATAGCCTCGCTTCACTTCCAGTTCAGCTCTCTGCCTTATGTTGGATGCTGAAGATTTTGTCTCTCAGCTTTCTGTCCTGGCTGCCACGCCTGCTCTGTCTCTTGCTTCTATGGCTTCCTACCACAATGGCCTCTTATCCCCTGGAGCAGCAGAAAAGTAACGAATGCACATAGCACGAAGGCTGTTTCGGTTTTAACCGTGAGGCTTGTGGCTCATCCAGTTAGCGTGTGCAATCCCGTTTCCCTCCCTAGCCCTCATGGCTGTTTCAGAGATACCCCTCAGGAGATGCATGCTTGGACTTCTCAGGAGAGCTCTTGTTCGACACCTGGAGCCATGTCTTTTTCTCCTGGATGCTTCAGACTGGTTGGAACTGTGAAATGAGGACCGGGACAGCTTCTGGGTGAAGTTGAGTGTGATGAGGAAGGAGGAGAGAGATGAGGCAAAATTAGGAGCCAACATGGACAACATGAGTCCACTGCTCAGTAAACCACCTCTAAAGTAGCTTTTCCCTGGGTTCCCAGTTATTTCAACCCCATAGTTACCTTCAGTGGCTTACCTGGCTTGAATTGAGTTCTCTGCTACTAAGAATCAGACATTCTTTCTTGATACAGTGCCATTTATGAGGCTTTGTACTCCGTGCAATGCTTCCATGTGGTTTATGCTTATGGGAGGGTGGGAGGGATAGCCTGGCATCCCCACTTCTCCATCTGGAACCGAGTTGTGCTGTCAATCCAGGGCAATGTGACTACGGAATGTCAGCTGGTAGTAGAGCAGAAGCAAGCAGGAAAGATCGTGTGGTAATTTGAATAAGAAATGTCTCCCATAGTCACATGCATCTGAATATTTGGTACCCAGTTGTTGGCATTATTTGGGCAGGTTATAGAACCTTTAGGATGCAGAGCCTTGCTAGAGGAAGTACATCACTAAAGGCTGAGGGTTTATAACCACACCCTGCCTCCTGTACTTTCTCTCGGCTTCCTGTGTTTAGATGAAAATGTGATCAGTCAGCTTCTTGCTTCTGTCATGGCTTTCCTGCCATGATGGATGATGTCTCTGGGACTATAAGTCAAACCAACCCTTTTAATCCTTTAGTTGCTTTAGTTCCTGGGATTTTTTTTTATAATAGCAACAGAACAGTTATACTGAGTGACTATCTGAACCCAAAACTGATCTGGCAGACAAAAGCCAAGGCCAGGATGCCAAGCAGAATCTATAATAGCTTCTAATGAACTCAGACTTGCTTATAATCCTCACATAACATCACGAGGCCCTGCTATGGCCCCACATAGTCTTCCTTAAAGACCTAGCATTGTGAATCTCAGAATGAGAAGGAATACCTTCATGGTAACTTCTCATTATTAGAAACTTTAACAAAGAGGCTTATCAAGTTCTTCCACTGATGCTTCCTGGTTTAACATCTTCCCATCATTTTTTTTCATCTGATAAGAGATCAATCAGAAAACTCTTGGGATGACAAGACCGTTGGGATGTGATAATGCTAGCTAACACTGGTTAAGCATCTTTCGTTTATATGGCCATTTGCATTTACGTGTTGTGTGAAAGCCCTAAGGCAAAGGTGGGCCCTGAGCATCAGAGGCGTAGAATAGCTGCCCCAGTGTCACACAGCTAGAACTGTGTTCTTAACCGTCATTCTACTTGGCTTTCTAGCAGACAGAATGAACCAAACCCCCAGCCTAGAACCCTGCAAAGCAAAGTGCAACTGCTCTAGCGGCAGATAGAACACTGCAGACCAACTCTGAGAGCCAGAACAGTCCCCACATGGTGTGGAAATGAACCAGCATCCTCTGTCCCAGGTAAAAGACTGCTACACTTAAGGTCATCTTTCTCCTTCTAGTCCACTTCCGGAATTGAGAAACAGAAGAGACTACATGAAGCAGCAATGATTCTGTGGGAAAAAGTAGCTCCCTGGAAAATAATAGAAGCTCTTCAGTACATTTCATCAGAAGTCATGTTTTCTATGCGGAGGGTTGGGAGCCACATAATTTGGATTCTTCCCACATACCGTACACTGCATTAAACTGTGGACGAATTAGAAAGTAAAACTGAAGTGAGAACCCACAAAAGTCTATTAAACAATTTATTAAGGGGTGCGATGGGAAACAAACTCACAAGCACAGAACCAAGAAGAAGCCACAGCTGATCCAGCTGTTGCCATCCTGTCATTCTCCCAAGGGTGATGAGGATGAACCAAGGCTTGCTCTGGCATCGTCCACCCAAGAGAGCGCACAGCCCTTCTCTGTCTCAAGTCTCCAGAGAAAACCATGCCCATGGCAAATCAACCCAAAAGTCATTGGCTAAACAGACCGAGCTCCCACAGCATAAAACCAAATTGTGTCACAATGTATCTGGTGATGATTGTGAAGAGGTTTGCCTAAACATTACATCAATTGCAGAAGTCACAAAAATGATAAATTTCACTTACAAAATGAGAAAGTGTCAATAAGGAAAATGTGCCATGGAATGTATGAAAAGCAAAGTATGTATTAAGTCTTAATATGTAAAGAATTCTTACAAATCACTAAGATTTAAAAGAAACATAGCAGCATCAAAACTTTGAAATGTTGGTATACCTCTATAAACTGTTAATAGATACGTCAATTTGTACGTGATAAGACATAATGTGGTAAAATCCACCAAGTAATCTTAAAACACGTGACTCAGCAATTCTTCTTCTAGAAATGTACCTTGATAATCAACATCATGTCAAATGACAGTAATTTGAAAATTGAAATTTCTGATCAATGATAGTATCTATCCATCCAAAGATTGTCTAAGAAGGATCAATAAGGTGTGTTAGGTGTGCATTTGCTGGCATTAAAAAAGGATATTTGATCTGTCATTGAGCAAAGAAAGGAAGTTGCATACATGCTCATATCTACATATTGATAAAATTGTCTCCTCCATGTACAAAGATGCTTGGCAAGATGTTCACCCATACAATAAAGATATTCCTATGTACCTGTAACCTGAATATATTATTCTTCATGCTTTTCTAAAATAAGCATACATTTCTGTGTGATAAATGTACTAGCACATTATTTTGTATTATAGAATTTGAAAGCAGATGTCTTGATAAGCTATTGTTTTCCCTTTACTGATAGGTCTGGCTAATTGGCATGCTACTGATGTCTCTGCTGTTTGAATATAGAGTTGTACAGTTGCAGACATACAACTCTCTGAGCGTCAGGATTCTTTGCCACATGGGAAGGAATTTCCCTGCACATCCATTTGTAGACTAAATTAAAATGGTAAGCTCCTCCTCAGCAGGTAAAGTTCAATAATAATTATCTTCCTTTAATTCAGAGCTCAACCATCTTCCCCAACCCCAAAGTTAGTTTATTACTGATAGCTTTCTGATAATCATTCACACTTATCCATCGTTGCTCACTTGGTTTTCACATGCCAGGTTAGCTCATAAAAGCCTAGATCAAGCTTGTCCAGCTCTATGTCCCGACACCCAGTTCAGTGCTTGATATTGAGTGGAGGCATGCTAAACCATTGTTCAGCTGAATGAAGGCATGAATGAATTATTGTTATGTCAAGTGACACGATGTTGAAATAAAGAACCATTTCCCAAAGAGAGTAACTCTGGAGATATATACTCACTGGCTCTGTTCATTATAGGACCTCCCCACCTCACGTCCACCCCTGTTGGGAGCACAACATGAAGGTCCTTGTGTCCACTGATCTCCAGAGAAACCAGTAATATTAAGCACACAGGTTTGTCTTACCAATGGGAAAGACGTAAAACAAACAGACAAACAAACAAAGCAAAACAAAAGAAAAACCATTCTTACATCTAGAGGCTGGGATTTGGAAGTAATTAACCGCCTGATGATCTGTGTTATCTGTTGGGTCAGGTCATATCGAGCTTCTACAACCAGGGCCAGAGGTGGATAGTAATCTAAATGACCATTACAGACTAGGGATCCCCAAACTCCCACAACGAGGACCAGAGGTGAGTCATAGCCCAAATGACCTTTACATTATCTATATGGCTGAGATTAGGCCAGACCATTTCTGAGGTCCTTAAACTAGTACAGGTATCCTATCTCTATAACACATCTTCTTGGAGGAAATGGCATACCTGGAGTTGAATTTTGATGTAATCATGCTTCCTTAAGCACCAGGGAATATATTATACAAGGAAACTCCCCCCCCAAATTATACTGTGTTTAAATTTGTTGGGAATAAACTGTATGAGATCAGACTCCCTGAGGTCTTGATCCAGGTTGACAAATCAGTCTGAACTGAGCTCCCATTTTCATCTCTTCGTGGTTCACTTCCCTCCCCGCCATGACCACCTACATGCTTACCCTCACTCCCATCTCTTTATATGTATATATGCACACACACACATAATATATATGTACATATTCATATGGCACATTGTATAATATATATGCACATATGCATGCAATATACACAAATGTATATATGTATATGCATATATGTATTTATTAACCACCTGAACCTTATTTTGGAGTTCTATTTCATAAACATAGAAGCATGTTATGCAACAACAGTAGAGAGGAGCCCTTATGTTGACGTCACCCTTCTTCTGTGAGACAGATGAGGATATAGAAGTCACTTGCTTCCCCGTTATCTAGAAGTAGCTGAACCAGGATTTGAACCAAGGTTTTCTTACTGATTTCTGGGTCCTCTGCTCTCAAGCATGATGATTTGCAGAATGGCATCTTAAATCTTTCATTGAGAGGAATGATGGGATTCCTGGGCAGCTGGACCAATGGGCTTCAACAGATCTCTGGAGAAAAGTAGGGGGCGGGGGCGGGGGCGAGCGTGGGAATAAGAAATTGCTATGGTGTCAAGAGGAGATGCAAATAATAACAATGGAATAGAGGAGGGAGAAGATGGAGGGAAATAAAATGAGCATTAGACAGAGCAAACGATACTCCCACTGGCCACCTAGGTATGTGATTTTGGCTTATTACCTAACTAGATCTACCTTTCGGACTGACTACCTAGGCCTGTCATTTTTACTACCTACCTAGGTCTGTCATTTGAACACAGCATCAGACTCTGCCATTTTTACTGAGCATTTGAAGCCGCCGTTTGGGGGTCAGCATCTCTGTTCTCCAGGAATACTGTGGAGCAGGTGATACTGAGAGCATATCAGCCGGCCGAGGGTGGGGTGGGGGCAAAGACTGCTTTCCCGTGCTCTTATTCTGAGACCTGGAGTCCACACTGATGCCTGGTTTGTGAATAAATTTAAGTGGGCAGCTTGAAAGGTATGAGAACTGGACTTGGCTTTATTTTGCAGTTTTAAAACATCAACCTTATATTGGAATGAAAACATTGACTTGTTGCCACCAAATTTAAAGAATCTGACTATGCAAAAAATGTCAGCATGAGAAACGGGTTTTTGTTCCACCAACCCGAACCTCTGGCAGCCTGTACAAGGACCCTCTTTGGTGTTCTATTTCTACTAATCCTTGCTACGAAGAAACTAGGGAACCAGAGGTTAGCTGATGGGGCCTCAAGGTGTGACCTTTCCCAGGAATATTTGCATGTTAATAGGGGATCCAGGGAACCCAGGACAGCATCCAGGTCTTATATGAAAGAAGTCCTGAAGGTAGACAGGGAAGCAAGCTGGGCCCCAAGGGTCCCTGCTGTGCGGACCACTGTGATTCTGCCCTGTGGATGGTGCTGCTCTGGGCTTCTCTCCAGGGACTCTAATAAAGAAGCGGTTTAGCCAGAACAGCAGAACAAAGCAATTGTGTTTACCCCCAGGCAAGGACTCTACTGCCAGGGCCCTGTGAGCAATGCCCAGCTTAGAATCTGGGCCCAGCAGACCTTACTTACCACCCATTTGTGAGATGAATGAAAAAAATCTGTAGTCTAGCCACGCCTATAGCCCTAACACCCAGGGATCCTTTAAATCTAGAGCTCAGACCCAAGATTTGAGCAACTTCTTACTAAAGATATGAATATTCCTGCCATTTACCTATTATTTTTCTTCCTCCTAGGCAAACAACTTCAAGTGTGCACTAAGTTGCAGGACATTTCACGTTTATCCTTGAACTCTGGTTAAATCAACCTCCTTCCTAACTTGGGCAGACTGGGGAAAGTAAAAACCCGACTCGGACACACTGCTTCTATACAGTGGACCACGAGGAGGAAACCAGGATAAGACTACTTTTCTGTTTGGCTGAATTCATCAAAAATGTCCAAAGCCCACACTGAACGTTCATCACTAATTAAATCCTAGCACCATAATTCAGAGAAAACAATTACGGCATTTAGAATTTTTAAGGGAACTATTACTGCTGCCTTGGCCCTTTTAAAAATTATGTTCCCCAAAGGACAAAATGTAATCCATTAATATGTATGTATTATTACTTTTTTTTTGGGTAGCGGGAAGAATGCTGATGCCGGTGAACGTGGAAACATTTATGGGTCACCGACATCCCGCCACATTGACTCGCGGTTCTGAGTGCAGTATTTTCTAGAATCTAAAAGGCTATAACATTAATTACCTCGTTGCCTTCTTCTGATTGCCTGCTGGTTTCTTCCATGAGTTCTTCTTCTCCCTTACTGCCTCCCAGGCCGCACTGGTGACTGGCTAGCTACTGAAGAGCTTGGACAGACTTAACAGGACCCAGACCATTATCGGGAAGATTGTTGGTGGTGGTTCACTCCATTTCGGGCATTCCATTCACTTTTGGAGCCGAGGAATGTGTTCTCACTTTTAATTGGTCAGTTGTGTCCCCCCCCCCCCACTGTATGTGCTGTGTCTTGTGACAATCCTAGGGAACAGGACACCTTGAATTTTGCAAACCCAATCTGTAATTTTCCCAGGGAAATGCCTTCAGCGGAGCGGTGTCTGATTATTTCCGTCTTTCACTTGATTCTCTTGATCCATAGAGCTTCTTTATCTTCCTAATTCAATGGAGTGACTGAGGGGTTAGTTACCTGAGTCTGGCAGAAGAGGCTTAGTCCATGAAGAGATACCGTGTGCCTGACCCATGTTTACGTATGCACATACGTGGGCAAAAGTGTGACCAGGGCCCACGTCCACACACATATGTATAAAAACATGACTCAGAAGTCTCCATCCTGCTCTCTGATCAGACTATTGTCACATGTATTTGGCATTCATTACCTCCCAGCCCCCGGTGCCTCTGGTCCTGTGCCCTGGCCGGCAGCGTTGTGGTTTATAGAGATCATATGGCAGGGAAACAGACCTTGAAAGACACAGCTCTAAGAAGCACAGTGGACGAATTTCCTATGATTTGAGTCTGGGTTTATTCTTCCCTGTGGCGGGGCAGGCACCCCAGAGCACGCACAGCCCCGACGCCTGGGAGCCCAGGAGGAGTGGAGACTGTGACAATAGGCACACTGTTTTTCTTTCTTTCTCTCTCTTCTTTTTTCTTTACACGTCTCGGATTGCATTTCCTATCTGCGGGGGTAAAAAAGAGAAGAAAAGGGAGCCTTGTAAAGTATCCAGAATCTGGGCAGGAAACCACACAGAGTGAAGGTTGCCATTGTCATTAGCAATTAATGTAACCACCAGGGCTAGAAGGAGAAAGCCCTGCCAAGGCTGCAGAGGGCAGGGAGTGGGGGCCTGCTCACCCCTTCTTGCCAGCCATGGTTGGTTGGCTAGTTGAGGGGGGGCGGGAGGAGTGAGAAGGACACCTCCCCAGGTACCCCTAAGAGACAGGTTCCAATACTAACATTTAAAAATTGTGTTTTCAAGTAAAGTGTATAGGACTTGATAAGTTATGTCTCTGCCACCCACTCTTTCTCTCCATGGCTCCAAATTCCATTCCTCAGTTCCCCTGAGAGTTGATTTTTTTTCCCTCTTAAGTGAGTCTGTTTGTTGAGATACTCTTCTTAAGCAGACTTTATTGAGTGCCCTCTGTGCCAAGTTCTTGGGGTGCTGGGCACTAGGCAGAGGCTAATCTATAACAGATGTTGAGAACCAGGCATCAGGCTGAGTGACTTGTATACCTCATTTGGCCCCATTACAATGCCAAGAGCTGAGTTTTCTCCCCCCCCCATTTTACTGGTGGCATTGTGGACACCCAGAAAGGACAATGAGTTATGTTCCAGGTCACATAATTAATAATCCCTCTCACTAGCTCTATACTCCTTACCCTGATTTAATTCCTCAAGAAGCACAGGAACCAGGAGAGATTCTGACAACTTAACTCCCAGCTCAATGACAAAGTGGTGTGGACTTCAGTGAGGGTCATTTGGTAGTCCAGAGAAGACACCGTCTAGGCAAGGGAAGCATCGCAGACGGCTCCTGGAGGAGGCGAGACACATTGCTCTGCCCTCATGTACAACCTTTGTGAGTCTGTCCCAGAGAGAGAGAGAGAGACAGAGAGAGAGAGAGAGAGAGAGA
>PVIU01000366.1:0-284861 GCA_004026605.1 Ondatra zibethicus | reverse complement strand
GACAGAGAGAGAGAGACAGAGAGAGAGAGAGACAGAGAGAGAGACAGAGAGAGACAGAGAGACGGAGAGAGAGTTAGTTATGTAGGCTCATCCAGTCCCTGAAGCTCTTATGTCAGGAGCTGAGACTGCCAACATTTCTTCTCCAGTTTGGGTGCATTCAAATCCTCCTATTTTTCCTCCACCCCAAACCCTGCTAGGTCTCTTCTCTTCTTTATTTCCCCCTTCCCCAACCACCCCTCCACCCACCAAACTGTCTTTTTGGTAGTTTAAAAAATGCCACTTTTCATTAATGTGACCAAAATGTCATCAAGTCATTTAATGCTCTTTAATGTCCTTGTATCGTTTACGTTTTGCAAACAGCATGGAAATGAATCCCATCTGTGAGTTCAGGGACATCAAAAAAGTTGGACAGGCTATTTAGACTTGCTACTTCACATCACATTAGTGTGTACAATGTCAGGGGGCTGAGCCAAGTCCAGCCCAGTCGGGCTGCCTCTGCCCCTTCCCGGGGCCCAGGACTGACAGATCACTTACTTTGGGAACTCAGAGTCAATCACGGATACAGGCCTGGAAGGGAGCCCAGAGGCTGCAAGAAAAGTGTGAAGCCTAAATAAAAAATGAGAAATGAGAAACGATTTAGGAAAAAAAAATCTCAATATCCCACAAGGGTTTTTTTGTTTGTTTGTTTGTTTATCAGTGGGGTGAGAAACTGGGTTCTACTGCCCTCTTCAAAAGGAACTGACCTGCCTGGGAGCATTGGTGGTAGGATTGAAGATTGCAAGTCTCATTTCACTTGAGAACAGCAAGTTTAGGGGGAGCAGAACACATAAAGAAGGATTGTGGGGGAATCCCAAAGGGTCTCCAAACCTAAATGCAGTTTGGTGACTTACGGAGGATTCTGCTGCGGGGGTACTCTATGAAGTGGGGTGGGACTGGGGTCCCCCCATGGAAGCTTACCTTTGGTCTTCCCTCCTTTCCTGAGTGTGGAACCCAGTGCTTCATTTTTCTTGTGTATCCCAAATGCATGTGTTGCTAATTAGATCAATCAAAGTAAAGACATGTTAGATGAGAGGGTTTGGACCAGCATCTGACCTCACTAAGTATCCATGAGTACACCCGTGTTAAAATTCCCATGTCACTCTGCCACCTGGCCTACTCACACCTTGTCCCTCAGTGCTAGAAGGTGGAGAGGCCCCTGGCCTGCTTGGCAGCATGTAGGCAAGGTCCGCTGGGGCACTTCCTGGCAAGGACAGAGGATCCAGTGGGAGAAGGAGAGGGCCTTGAGTCCAGACTATCTTCTCCTTTCTCAAAGTCTGGAAGCCTTACTCCCCATTTTAACACGGTCTCTGGGTTCTCTGGAAAGAGAAATGTGGCTTTTCGCTTCAGTAAAGAAAGAGAACAAAACAGGACAAATGTATCTGTTCCCCTTCAGCCCCAGAAGTGAGGGAAGAGCAAGAACAGCATTCTCATTGCTAGACAGTGAACAGCATTCTCATTGCGAGACAGTGTGCCGACTGGACTATCTCCTGCTCCCAAGGCCCTCAACCACTTGCCCGTAATATAAGCCCCTCCCACTGTTAATGTGTATTTATGAGGGTGCTAAAATACTTTGACTGCAAATATAAACAAAAGCTAGTAACCTTCCATGGTTCCTTCATGGTTCTCAAGACCAAGACAATCCTGCTCGAACTAAGTTTGACAAATGTTCCCTCAGTGGGACTACTGCTTTCTCAGTTCTTGTAAGGTAAGATGAATGTCTAAAAGCCATTTTGCAAAGCAACAGAATAACACTAGCAGGAAGTTGGATCTGGACCTCTGGAGATCTGGGAGTTTGACTCTGCCCCAAAATTTCATCATGCCACAGCTGGGAAGGACACTGTGTTTTAAGACTGGCAGATCCAGTGATATGGGATGCCCTTCTCTATATGTGTTGCTCTTATTGGTTAATGAATAAAGCTGCTTTGGCCCATGGCAGGGCAGAATATAGCCAGGCTGGAAGAGATATATAGAAAGAGTATGCGGAGTCAAGGAGGCATCATGTAGCTGCCGAAGGAGACAGACACCAGAAACTTACCAGTAGGCCACAGCCTCATGGTGATACACTAATTAATAGAAATGGGTTAATTTAAGATGTAAGAGTTTGTTAATAAGAAGCCTGAGTTAAGAAGCCAAGAAGTGTTGTAATTAATATAGTTTCTGTGGGATTATTTAGATCTGGGCAGCTGGGAGCGAACAAGCAGTCTCCATTTACAATTGAGTGATATGATCTGACTGGGCTAAATGCTTAGAGCCTTTCTTTATCCCTCTGCCTTCATTAGAACTTCACTGCTGTTAACTGGGGAATGATTATGATGGTGAAGAATATAGAGCTAGGGGCCAGATGGCAGGGCTTTGGATCCAGGTTCTTTTGTTTGCTTGCTCTGGATAAGCCACCCCAAGCTCAAACCCCTACCTATATCAAATGGTTATTATGAGAAGGAACTGAGTTGATACGTGTTAGGCGGTCAGCCTGGGGTCTGACATGCAGCAAGTACCCTGTGTGAGCTGATTGGTTGCTATCATTCTTTCGATTATTTGCTTTCTCACTCGTGCTGTACTGAGAGTTCTCTGAGGGCAAGTGCCAGGTTTGTTTCTACTGCCACAGTTAACTTTTGAGTGATACCTGGCACCTGAGAGACCCTTCTTAATTGTTGAATTGTACCAAAATAAAATCAAGATCTTCAATCATGTTGCAAGGTGCTATACATTATTATTATTATTATTATTATTATTATTATTATTATTATTATTATTATTATTTATTCCTGGTTCTAGCAGGAGTTTATTTACTATGATGCCACTGGAGTTTTCGTGCTCTCTAGGCCTGCGTCTTACTTTCCTGGTCTGTGCTGAGTAAATAGGTTCTGTTCCACATATATCTACTGAGTGTTCCTTAATGAGTGACTCCAGGCTGGGAGACGATATGACAGGAAGCAGAATCAGAGTCCCCTGCCACGTGCAGCCTCAGGCTGTATGGTGGCAGATGTGCATACATATCCATGCCTGGCCACTCACATATCGCTTCTCTGGTCGTCACAATAGTTGAGCACCTGACACAGCCTGGTTATTAGGGTTGTTTAGACAGTGACAGAGGCACAGGCTTTCTCTTTCCTTTGGAGTTGGTGACTGTACACCCTGGCACCTCTGAAGGCATTGCCTACTTTCCCATCTGCCTGGAGGGACCTCTTAAGACAGCAAACAATGAAGGTAACACATAAAGGGGGAAGGAAAAGCAGGGGAGACCCTGGCTCTTATGGAGACTTGCCCATTTGAAACAAGATAGACTGAATCTTTCCTAGAGTTCTTCATGATGCCACACAAAATCAGATGAGATCATCTCCCTTTGAAAAGCTCAGGAAACAAGGGATCCCAAAGCCATAGGTCCCGTGAGGATCTTGAGCAGGACTCTTCATATCTGTCTTGTTGACATCTTGGTCCCTAATGAGGTCATCTGCACATCTGTAGCATATCTGCCCAGAGCCAGTCAACTGGAAATGAAATCAGTCACTGTCAGTGGAGTGTCTGTTCCCCCTTTGCCCTGGAGTCTGTGCTTTTGGGGCCACTCCTACAAAGCTCAGAGGTCCTTGGTCTCTGGACATCAAAGAGGGTGATAGAATGCCCAGCAACCCACTGGCCAGGAAGTCAATGTTTTAACTTTCCGACTCCCAAACTTTAGATATAGAAGATCCCTTGTAATCTCTTCCTGTAAGTTACAAATGATCAAGTCTTGAAACATAGAGCACCATTTAAGTTACAATTTTCTATCCACTTTTAATCAACTTTAACATACGATATTGAGTTAATAATGTTAATAGCATGGAGCAGATATGATTGGAAGCCAGACATTTTGGTTAGCCTGGGTGGATTTAATAAATAGAGAACAAGAAGGCTTTCCATTGTATTTCTTTTTGTCTTTTCCTTCAGAAGCTAACAATTTTTTGTTAGAAAATTTTAATGACTGAGCTAGACTGGGATACCATTGACTTTGCTCACACTGAACTCCGAGCTCTATAGATGCCTCCTTCTCTACCGTTGCGCTCACTTGTTATGTTAGCCCTCCAGACACAGAAGTCTGAGCTAGAAGACAGTTGAACACTCACTGTATGTCTAGCCTGGAACAGCTCTGTAGGCCCACAGGCTGTGATTCATCCTCAAGCCCTCAGTGAACACACAGGAGTGACTCAGAACATCTGAGCGTGGGACTTTTAGGGTGGCTTCTAGCTGTTGAAGAAGTGTTGAAGGATGACAATACCTCCCCAGATCATACTAACCTCAGGAACACCCTCGTGCCCACCCTGACCAGGCTTGGTGTCTAGGAAGAGCCCCAGGGTACATAGGTTTTCAAAGGAAATGCCTAGTTTCTCTTCATGTGTGTGCATATATATGCATGTACATGTGTTTATGTGGCTGTGCATGTGTGTCTAAGGGTGTCCCTGTGTGTTTGTTTATATCCAGGGGTTTTTCTATGTTTTCACCATTTCCGGCAAAAAGGGAATTCAGGAGACCACATCATAACTTCCCAGAAACTTAAACTGGACAGATCATAAGTCACCATCCTTCCTGAAATGAGGACATTGCTGGACAGGAGCTATGACTTGCTGGAAGCTACATACCAAGGTGGCAGGGAGACATTCTCAGGACATCAGGTCCGAAAGCCTGTGTCATTACAATTTCATGGACTGGCAGAGGAAGCTGGGCCCTCAGAGACTGTTTAGCCCCATTTCCTCAGTGTGCAGGTGGAGAAACTGAGACCCTAAAAGCACACGTTCTCACTCAGAATTCCAACGAACAGGCCAAAAAACCAGACTCAGAAGCCAGGTCTGCCAATTCTGATTCTAATGTACCTAAATGATTTGAGCGAGCACCAGAGCTTACAGATTCATTCATTCACTCATTCAACCAATCTGAATTCCTCATTGGAAACAAATCTTCCCAAGACTCAAATGCTATCTCCACAATCACCACCTCCTTGAAAACAGACAGCCTATGTCCCAGCTTTGTTTTCATCATGTGTTTAGATTGCTTTGGCCTGACATCGAATGTTTATTCTATAATACAATTTGTGCTAGTTTATTGTCATCTCAGCTAGAATTGAGACTCATGGGACTTTTAGGGTTTTCTTTTTAAAATAAGTATCCTTGGGGTCGAGATGTTCACTGAAATATGCACTAGATAAAACTAGTTAAATGAACGAATTAATGCCTTAGACTAGAGAGTTCTATGCCAAGGTGAGATCCAGTCTTTTGAAGAGCAGCTATGGCAGATTCTAGAAGCAGGAGGGAGAAGGGACGCTGGGTAGACCAGCAGTGTGTACTACCTCATCAAGGCTGCTCTGTGACTATGATAATGGTCACTAGGAGCTTTGAGAAAAGTTCAGATGCCCCAATGTTTTGTTTCCATAAAGCAGCCAGCAGAAGCATTTGCTGGGGTCCAAGATGTCTCCTTTCCAGACACCTTTCGGAGTGAGGACAAGGAATGAATTGAGACTTCCTGAGGCAGCAGGAACTCAAGGGCTGAGCTCCATCCGTTATCTCCCCCAATGACAGGCTAGTCTCCAGTGATGTCATCTGAGCCTCTGCAGGCCTTTCTGCCAGGAGCCCACTAACTGGAAATGACATCAGCCTCCAGCAAAGTGACTTGGGCGCACAGCAGACACATCCCGCTGATCCCTGTCTGGCGTTCATCTCCCCGCCTACCTGGAAGTCTTCTGCCTGGCACTTTGGCAAACAAAGAGGCATTTGAGAGGGAATTAAACTGACTTTAACAGATAGCCCCAAAGTGTTTCCCAACACATCGATGCTCGCATTGAATTATAGGTGCTAATAAAGCTGTCAGAGCCTTGGCATAGGAGTCAAACCCAAGCAGAAAGGCCCCTGGGAAACGATGAGCATTCATCAGGGCCTGGAAAGCCACTCCTTGGCCCAGCAGGAGGCTCAGACACACAGCACCAGGCCAGGAGAGAGCTGCAGCCACCGGTCCAGCTCCACTCACAGCTGATTGGCCCCAGGGTTCTTATGGGAGGCAGCGTGGCTGGTTCCACTCCCATTGGTTCTCTCCCACTGACAAGGAGCTGTTTCTCCAGTTATGAAAACTCTGCATTTCCATCGAACAAGTCTGCTGCTCTTAGGGTTTCATCATCACTTCACTCTGGCAGGTAAGGCTCCCTTGGTCTCTCACGGCCTAGAGCTCACCCTGGAACCACCCCTCTTCCTAGCCACAGCCACAGTCCTGTCAGCAGGAGATAATGTCTACTCATCTGGCTCATTGGGCAGGGTTCTTAGAGATGTGAGTGACAAGTACTTGAGCCAATCTGGCTTAAGTATGAAATAAATGAGACTATTTCTTCCCTAGGTCAAGTGCAAAAGGGACCCACAAATTTACAAAGTTAGTCATTGCCCTTTATACTGAACAGTGAAACCAGTCAGCACCCAGGAGAGCAGGTAAGGCTGAAGCAGGAGACGCACATGAGGTTGAGAATTTTCCCTTTTATCTCCCAGAGTGACTTCTGTTTGTGGTGCCAGCCTTCTCAGGGCAATTCTGTTCTGCTCACACCCTTGACCCGGTCAGCTCAGTCGAAAGCATTTTTCTTCTGTACTCTTCCAGAGAAGGCTCCTTTATGAGGCTCACTGGGTCATCTCCAAGTATACATCTATCCCTAAGACAGTCACCCCGACAAAGGGCGAAGCACTCTCATTGGCTGGGCCGAAGACCATGTGCCCCCCGTCCCCCTCCCCCCGGGAGTTAGGGAGGATGAGATTGATTGATTTAATTCAAATCAGGTAGATGCAGAGTCTTCCAGCAGTGTTGCTACCTGCAGTGTTGTGGACATGAAACATCTTCAATGGTGGAAAGTGTGGAACCTGAGGAGATGAAGCCCTGCGGAGGAAGTGGGTCACCAGGAGAGGGCAGCGGCATGTGCGCATGCACACGCAAGCGTGGGTGTGTGGGTATCTTAGCCCAGCCTTACTTCCTGTCCATGTTCTGCTTCCTCACACCCCTACTGCCATGTTTTCCTCAACATGACGGACTCCATCCCTTCTTAAACCACAGTCAAACCCTTTCCTGAGTGGCTTTTTTTTTGTCCCAGAGGTAAGAGAAGTGATGGACACATTACCCCAAGAAGAGCTTTTGATGGTGAGCTGCGAAAAGGCAGTTTTGGTCTGCTTTTCTCACAAACGGTTGGACATTTCAGTATTTCTGTTCACCTGCCTGGGTGCTTCCATCTGAAACTCTTCTCCTTGATATTGCTCCTGGGGGAAATCACCTCCCAGGGCTAGCCTTGGTTTCTCCTTCCAGGATCCCTTCTTCATCTTAGGCACAGGCCCCAGTCGGATTCCACTATCACACATTTCCTGAGGTAAGGACTCTGCATTTAGTCATGAAGGCTGGTGTCTCCCCAGCTCGCCTGACCTGCCATGGTTTGGGGAGGGACAAGAAAATCTGCAGAGACAAACTAGACACAGAAGAAATCCATAAGATTTAGTCTACAGATGCTGACCACCATAGTGCTTCCCTTCTCTTTGCTTGCTGTGCCTGGCAGGTGTCTCCACTTCATAGAGTTGCTTTAAGCTTGGAGAGGTTTCTGGGAAGAGAAGCTGGTTTAGGAGCTAGGCTAGACCAGACCTGAGTGTCCTGACATCCCCCCTCCCGTTTTCCTACTTGTGGTGGTGGGGTAGGAGAGGGAATTTCACGAACCCTCTCAGCCATCTTACAAAGAGATCATTATTCCTTTATTTGACGATGTGGAGCCTGAGGCACAGAAAACCCAAGTGGCTTGTTTTACTCTGGACTTTACCTGACTTTTATATCCTCTTTATCCACTCTTTCAAAAATTGTACACATCTTTTATTTAAATTTTATTCCCTTCCACGATGTTAGACATGCTTAAGGGAAGTCACCTGGAGGCTTTAGATATACACACACACAAACACATATACATACATACATACATATACATATGTATGTATATGCATACATATGTATATATACACATACATACACACACATTCATATATATATATATGAATGAGAGAGAAATTGGGGGTGGGTGGGCCAGGATACAAAGACCTGAACTCACATCCTGGCTACTTTGTGGCCCCTGCTCCACTGAATCTCGGTTAGTAGATGTCCTCACACATTGAGGCTGAGTGTGGAGGTCCTCAGAGGAAGGGGGATAGCATTGCCCCTGAAGCCAGAAACAATGTGATCCACTCACCCGCAGCCTTCACATGCTTTTAGCTTTCCCCACTAGACATGAGCTCATGGAGCTATGCCTCACGCCCCCTTCCATAGATTTTCCTTTTCCTGTCGTCAGGTTAAATGGAACCGTCACAGAGATGCATTCATCAAGAGCCGCCATCGGGTAGTAATAGAGGAATTGTGCCGGCCCTGGTACCACAGAGATGATCCCCAGCGTCGCCTGAAGAATGTACAGAGGCCACATTTACATTTCAGGGCAGCCTTTGAAAACCTTGGCATAGGTCCCCAACTCTGTTTGCCTTCCCGCAGCGTGATGTGAGAACACTGGTACAGTGTGTGCCTTGTTTAAGCACAAGCCAGGCACTGTGTGGCCTGGGAGGTGGATTACGGGCCAGATGAAGGGCGGAAATCCTCGGCAGGGATGGCTTCAACTCCTACAGTTCTTGTATGTGTGTGACTGTGAGGTCTGCTGCCCACAGACCCCACAGCTCTTCCCGCAGCTGAGCCCGGAGCATGTCCATTGTTCCTGTTCTGGGTTCTAGCACCAAAGCTTTCTATAGTTTGGTTCTGCCTTGTTCTCTAGGCTTATTTTCTTCTATAGGTTTTAGGTCTTTGGGTCAAAACCAATCATAAACATATACAAATATGAGAGATATAGACAGATGTGCACACATGTACACATTGGCATTTGTGCATTTTATATATATCATAAACCATAGATATGCTTACTTATATTATTGGCATGTATATGTATATATTATTAGACATAGATATGCTCACATTTATACCATTGGTGTATGTGTATAAATATGTGTGTATATGTTAGCTGCAGATATACTTCCATGTATACCATAGAAGTATGTGTGTAAGGGAACTTGAATTCCATCCTCTGTCCTGTGTGATTGCTTAAGAGTGACTGCCTAGAATAGTAGTTGAGAAGGATGCTGAATCCACATACTGACTCAGCAGCATAAAGCCGTGATTGACTAGAGACACTGGCCATGGACAAATGTCTGGAGGTGTCAGCACACACATCTTCCACCTCTGATCTCTGTTTGGCTTCTTAGCTTTATCTTTGGGCTGTGTGCAATAGCCTGCTACCCTTCTCCGTTTTCCTCCCATCAGTTAGGAATTCTATCCTCATGGATATCGGTAATTATTTTCATGATCAAATGACCTTTCCAACCTATAGTTCTTGCAGAACGTTACATTGATTTTGGTTTTTCTTAGACAAGAGTTCTTTTCCTTCACTGTGCATGACTTTGGAGCATCCCTTCTGTGGTAGTGTTCTCTAGTTTGATTCCGAGAGTCCCACGCATGTGCCCTGCAGTACGCTGGAAGAACTGGGAATGCCTTGATGAGAAAATCAAACAGCTCTTGTCTTTATATCCCCATTGCTGCTGACTCTATTCCCACAGTGAGTTTTAGCTTCTTGGGTAAAATCATCACATTTTACAGATGGAAAAATGGTGGCTTAGGATAAGGTCAGAGAGTTAGTTGCCAAAGTCATAGCAAAGCCAGGAATCCTGGCTATGACTCTCAAGTGAGGCCCTTGCTGTCAGGGCTAGAAGGAGCCTCAGAAGCTGTTTAGCTCTGTGCCTGGGTAACTCTGAGGACAAGCACATTCCTCCTTAGCTTGCTTCTTCCTGTTCCCGGGCTTTGATGTTCTGTTTTCATTGTGTTCTCTTTATTGTGAATCATGAAGAATTGTTTTTAAAAACAAGCCAGGAGTGGGCGAATAAACATAAACTGTCCATCTCATTCATCGGAGGGAAATCCCCACCATTCTCCCACCTCCTGTGGACGGAGAAGGCAGGGAGGACCCCACACCTTGCAGACTTTAAACCTGAAGTGTTTGTATTTTTCTCTCTCCACCTATTTTAATTCATTAGCACACACGCACGTGTGCATGCACACATGCACTCTCTGTACGCTGCAGTTGGTGTTATTACACCTGTTCTCCAGATAAAGATATATTGAGGGCCAGAGAAGTTAAATAATTTGCCCAATGTTGTGTAGAAGGTAGCAGACATATGGTTTGAGATCAAGGGCAGGGGAGATGGCTTAGTGGACAAAGACACTGGCTGCAAAGCCCAGGTTTGATCCCTGGGACCCATATGGTGGGAGGAAAAGTTAACTCCTGTAACTGTCCTCTAACTTCCCCACTCATGCTGTGCTATGCCCAACTTCCACTATGCACACCGCCAATAAATAAATATAAAAAGCAGCCGAAAAACTATTTGAAGACAAGACCTTTGACTTCAGCCCCTCTGTCTTGACCAGTGTTGCCACAATGTTCAGGATGAGAAAGTGAAACTCAGAGAAGTCAGCTCAGTGAGCCAAGGCCACACAGCTGGTTTAGAAGCAGAGCTGAGCTGTCTGGCTCTTTCACATGAGTCTCTTCTCAGTCTGTCTTCTTCCCTTCTCAGACTGTGGGAGGGAGCAGGGCAGGCCCATCCGTGGCTACTGTGGCTTATGGGATCCGAGAAGACAGAATTCTCTAGTACGATATGCACAAGCTGTCTGTGTCTCACATTGGCGAGGTGGTGGGAGGGTGGGACAGAATACCAACACACCAAATATTACCCTAATTGGCTCAAAGGCCGTGATTGTATCAAGTTCTAGAAATAATGAGCGAACCAGACAGCTAGCCCACTGCAGCTGGCCAGCAAATTTTTTGGCTCAAGTGTTGTAATTATTAAATGCAGGGGAGAGGAAGGGTGCGGGGACAGAGAGAAGAAGCACGCAAATGCTACCCTGACACTTAGTTTGAGATAATTTACCCCAAAATTATGCAATCCAAGAAGGCCAACACTTGCTTAAATTTAGATTTGGACGAGACTCCTGTCACACACACAAATGACTACTGTTTCCTGGACACCCACTCAGCACACACAATCAACCCCTCAACGCTGCCAGCCCAGTGGAACAAAAGGGATTTTGATTCTGAGATTCTGATTATTTTTAAACTTTAATGACAAATCCTTCCCTTCTCCACATTAAAAAATAAAGGCTGTGCATCTTGCCATTAAGGGACTACTTGCTGCTGTGTGGTTCTCCCAGGCACTTACATTGTTTAAATTTTAATTTCCGGGTTGAAATTTTTATCGAAAACATCACTATCTTTATAAGTAACAACAAAAAAGTTTTCGTCTCTTGTCACCGTCACAGTTTGTTCTCTTACCTACTCTCATGTCGCCTCAGTGAGGGGGCCGGCTTCTCCAGTGACACTGAGGGTGAAATTACCAGGCTGGCCCCAAACAAGTGGTTATTATTACTTTAAACTTTTTATTACATTTCTCTCTCTCTCTCTCTCTCTCTCTCTCTCTCTCTCTCTCTCTCTGCAACTGCGTGCACATGTGTGCCACAGTGATAATGAGGTCAGAGGACAACCCGTGGGAGTCATTTCTCTCTTTCCACCATGTAGGTCCCAGGGTTTGAACCCCGGTCCTCAGGCTTGGAGGCAAGCACCTTTACTTGTTGAACCTTCTTGCTGGTCTGCATTATTGCTATTGTGTTGTTTTACAATCTAGAGTTTGTGTTGAGGACAAGTTGAGGACTTAAGGCTTTACATCCTTGGCTATTGGGGAGCAAAGTCCCTCCATAATGATGATATTAAGATAGGGTGGTGATGAATCAGTCCCCATGTACTTGCTGGCTCCAGGTACTTTCCAGTCATTCTATCCCTACAGTCTTCAGCTTTAGGTGAGGAAGCTGCCGTGACTCCCATCTTGGAGGAGACAGTTTGTGACAGAGCTTCCTGCATCACAGGGGCAGAGATGCGGTTATTTATCACCTTGATTGGATATTGACAGCCACAGACACCACTGGAAAATCTGACCTGAAGGGCTGAGAGACGCCCAAAGAGAAATGCTTCTAGTTAGGTATTGGACAAATCCAGGAAGGCTTCCTTACAAAGAGAGTGTTTGAGTTCAATGTGGAAAGCAGGCAGGATTCTGACATGCATGGGGGAATAAGGTCAGACGGTATTCTTAATAGAGAGAAGAGAGGAGGCATGCTTGTGAAGGACCGGTTCAGCTATTGGATGAGGAGGAAGCAGGAAGGCCATGCTTGATCCATTCTTGGTTCCTTGAAAGCCTTGGACTCCTGGGTAAGGATATTTGACTTTTTCCTTCTCACAGTGGAGCCATTCAAATGTGTCAATTGGCGAGGGAACACAGGGCTTAGGAAGACCAGACTTAGTAAATGGTGATGGGAAACCTGGGGCAGTAAAGGGAGGATTGGCAGTGGGAGGCCAGACAGCTCAGAAGAGCTTATTCCTAGCTCTATTGTTTGTCTAGCTTGCTCCATTTGGTCTTAGGCCTTGGGTCCTGGCTGTCTACTTTGGACCCCCCAAGTGGCCCCATGGGTCCCAGCTTGACCCTCTGATAGCTCTCTGCTGCCCCCATCTGGCCAAGCAGCCCGTGTCACAAATCATTTGCAGGGCCTGGCCCAGAGCACCCAGAACCTTACTGCCAGGAATGCAACTGCTCCGTTACTGGACAAGTCTCAGAGCACGTGTTCTGTGCCGGGCAGGTCCGTGTCTTTAAGGGTTCAGCATTGACACTTTGGGAGCATTCAGCAGTGACTACTACTATTCGTGTTAAAATGTGGGGGCTGAAGCAGAGAGATGCTGTATCTTTAAGATCTGAGCCATGAGTGCTGGTCACGTACTTACTTACCTCTTCTCTGTTAAGAGCTGGGACTCCTGCCTTTGGGCCACTTTTGTCCAGATCCACAGGAGGTCAGAGCTTGAGAAGGGGGGACAGGATGGCTCAGGGGCACAGTGAGGGTATGGCTTGCCTCAAGAGGACGGCAGGGTTGGAAGGATACAAGGAGTGGGAGGGGTAGCCAGGATAAGGATTGTGCCACGGTGGATTAAGGTCAAAGAGAGAGAGCTTTGCATGGGAAATGGGGGGCAGGGGCCCTTGAAGCCAGAAGCACAAAAGGCCACAAAGGAGCAAAGGGTACAAACTCAGGGCTTGGTGCGCAAAGCAGTGACTGGCATGGTGGCTTAGGACTGCCTGGGTGTGTCTCTCAGTTTCCTTAAATGGATAATGTTCTTTCTGCCCAAAGACATCATTCCAACTTGACAGCATTTGGGGGTTAAGTCTCTGACTCTTAGGAAAGTCCTATTAAGGAAAACCCACTGGTATTTTTCAAGCCAGGAGCAAGGCCCCGAGGAGTGCCAGTCAGACAGGGTGGTTTCTGATGGAGGCACAGTGGGATGGGAAAAGCTAGGTCAGGGGTGCAGCTGGCAGCCGCAGTGGGGGAGAGTCTGAGGGAGGTCAGGGAGAGCCAATTGCAAGTTTCTCCCCTTCTCACTTTAGCCCGAGGCCAGCCGTGGGCACATGATAGCATTTTCATGAACAATTCTCAGGAAGGCTGGTGGGGGACAGAGCAGAGCCTTACCTTTGCACAAGTGAGTGTATCCCAATGGCCTGGCTGGATCAGCAGAAGTTGTGAGTGGGTTTGGAGCAAAGACAAAGTGCCAGATTCGGGACGGGGGCAAGGACTGGGAGTATGTGAGCGCACGTGTTCTTCGTCTCAAAACTTCCATAAATCCTCTAAGACACCTCAGTGTCCCCAATGTTTCCTGTCTACTTACACAGTCAGAGCTGAACTCTCTCCAGAGAGACCAGTGAGAAGATGTGAAACAAAGTGGTAAGGGAGCCTTTTGGGGAAGCATCATGCAGATCATATGGCAAGCAACAGAGGCAATCTTAAGGTCAGAGAGATTCACTGTAAGGAGGGCTGAGAACCAGATCTGAAAGCCACTTGCACTTTAAGCTGGCCCTATGGATCGATAACCCTTCTGGGTTTTTTCCCCCGAGCTGTGATGTCCTTGACTCAGAGTATCTCTGTTTCCACTGGCTCCAATCAGATCCCGAGTCTGAAGATGTAACTGTAAAGTATCCCTTTGAGAACCTCACGTGAGACTTTTAGCCAGTGGACAAGTGAGTCTGGCAATGGCGGTTTCATTGCCAATCATCTGGCATTAAGAACACCTTATGACTACGCCCCTTAGCAGATATCATGAAGTTGGTTCAGGAGCAGGGGTTGTATAGAAATTGACACCATAAAAGACAAGTCTGGAGCTGAGCACTGCGGCAAACATTTGCAGTCCTAGCCCCCAGAAAGCTGAGTCAGGAGGGTCTTGAGTTTGAGACCAGCCTTGGGTATATAGTGAAGCCATGTATTTAAAAAATACCCAGTGTGGGGATGCATCAGATTTTGATCTTCATGGAAGTCATGTTGAAAACAGGAAAAAGAATGAAGAAAGAAGAAACTGAAGGATATCTGTGAAAATGAGCAATTATTTTCTGGAACTCTGAGTCAGTGTCAAAACCTACATAATGGAAAATGACTTATTCCTCTCTGTCTTGTTCCTGTCTGTGTCTGTCTGTCTCTGTCTCTCTCTCTCTGTGTCTCTCTGTCTCTCTCTCTCTCTCTTTCTGTGTGTGTGTGTGCTCGCGTGTGTACATGTGGATGAGGTACATGTGTATCTGTGTGAATGCCTATCACAGCCAAAGGTCACCTTTGAGTGTCGTTAACACTCAGGTGCCATCCACCTTGTTTTTCAAGACAGGGTCTCTCATTATTTTTGAACATTCTGATGAGGCTCGCCAACCAGTGAGCCACAGGTATCCTCCTTTCTGTACCTCTCCAGAGCCTGAATTGTAAGGCTTTGAACACCATTTAGATAGGTGTTCAGGGGATCAAACTCAGGTCCCCGTATAATCATTTAATTAAGCAAAACATCTCTCCAGCCTGACCTATAAGTTTTGAAAGATTAGTACAGGAATGGCTATTCAGAAACTTTTCACAAGAGAAAAATCTAGAATTGAAAGATATCCACCAAGTATTTGTCTCAGTGAGTCACTGGGGATGTCAGAGGTACCCCTGGCAGCATGCTTAACTAACCTGTTTCTGGTATGAGGTGGTATGGCATCTCTTGAGTATTCCTAGCAATTAGTAGAAATGGCAGCATCAATGGTACCATCAGGGTGGAGTCAAACCTCTGCGCATCGCGCGCGGACAAATCCTCAAACGACAAGCACAGAACAGAGATGGCCAGCAGCAGGGATGCTGAGAGTTGCTTCAGGCAGTTAGAGGCTGCCTCTGCTTTTGTTTTGGGTTTGGTTTATTGCTTTATTTTTTTTTTTGATGTAAATGAACATGTTTTATTCTATAAAATAAATAAAATAGAACAGAAAAAGTGAGTACCAGAGTGTGGAAATTAATTTGAACTTGAATCCACCCAAATAAAAGGATTGCAAGTGAGGAATGAATCATTTGTAGTTAGCCTTGTGACTGGACCCCTGCTGCATCCACCCTTTCTTATTCTGTGCACTATCAGGCTTGCAAGTCATGCTGGACTGAACCTAGACCAGCTCTAGAGGTGAGCCCTAATTGGTGGAAATCAATCTGAGTCTCTTTCTTGCTATAGCAATTTGGTTTTGGCAATGCTGGCTCAAACCAAGGAGACCAAGGTTATATTCCTGGGACACCAAAATACGGATGTGAAGCTTTCCATATTAGTGCTCACGGGGTTTCTTGTGTCCTTTCTGAGTGTGAACAAGAAACATGTGGTCCAGACCAAGGCTCGAAACCATTCTGAAACCTTGAGAGAAGTCAGTCGGTAAGTAAATTCACTCCAAGAGGATGCCTACATGTACTAAACTGTGACCACACCTCCTGCCTTGGGTCTTTAGTTGAAAAAGCATTAGATTGTTTTGAGTTGTGCTTAGAAATGTTACTGGTAGCTTAAGAATTCCCACTATGAACCAGTACTGTAATCTAAGCTACTCAGGATGCTGAAACAGTAGGATCACAAGTTCAAGGGCAGGAAGCACTACAGACTGAGGTTCAAGGCCAGCCTGGGAAACTTAGTGAGATCCTATCTCAAAATAAGTTGTTATCCTATGTCTTTGGATAGAGTTTACTGGTATAGCACTTGACTTTTTATGCATGGGGCCCTAGATTCAATCTCTAGTACTTGGGTGTGTAGGTTTGGGAATGCCTGATATAGGGATTCCCAAGATTGCATTCTGGGATTTGTAACATAAATAGGATAGGTAAAATGATAATAGAAATAGAACAGATGGCATGCAGATAATAGGAATGAATGGGCCAGAAGAGTTTGAAAAGCATGGGTGCTTATTGAGAGACCTCTGAAGACTCCAGGCAGCAGCAGTCAGGACCTGAGCCATCTGATCCCTGCCTCAATCATTCTGCCTCAGTCATGCCAATTCAGAGACTGTTGGGTAGGCTAAGTGCAGGAATTACATAAAACGGGCAGCACAAATACATTCAGCACATGGCAGTTCTTGTCCATCCTCTTCATGTTAGGAAGTGACAAATTGGTGCCCGCAGACCGGTTATAAGACCAGCTACCTACTGACAGTTTTGAACATTGCCATTAGCAGTTTGGCTCTACTGTTTTTTTAACCTTTTGATCTGCTAAATCAATTGATTTTAAAACATTTCCCTACTATTGTAGCTATATTTGCCAGCATTTGCTACAGTAATGAATTAATCCCAGACTACCACAGCTCCATGACATGGAAGTCTATTTTTCATTTATTTAACGACATCACCACCAGTCATCATGGGGACTTGACTTCATGAAGTCATCAGGGGCCCAGGCTGACAAATACCCCAAAATCTTGTTACTCCCGTTTGGAGTGCAAATCTTCATTCAGCCTTCAGAAATGGGGGAGATGAGGTGAGGCACATGGGATTTTAAATGCTCTGGTTTGAAAGTAGCAGTCACATCACGTTCACTCATAGTTGCTTGTTCTGAGCTATAACATGGCCCCAATCCAATTACAAGGGAGGCCAGGGAGCAAAGAGGGGGCATGAAATACCTGGTGAGAACCAATTACCCTGTTCTAGGAGCCATCTCCATGTATAATAAAGAAAACATAGATATAATTTCAAATTATTCTTGACAAATTAGTGTATCCTTCTTCAGTTTTACACCATGGCCTTTTGCTCCAGAGTAGCTCATGTTAGAAAGAGTTCCCATGCTCTGCCACAATGTCTGCTCCACTACCCAGGGGTATTTCAGAAAGAGCTTCGAGGTCAACCTTTGCTTGGAAATTCAATGTCCAGATGGGTTAGCAACCCACTAAAGGACATTTGGTTTGATGAGAAAGACTTTAAGGATGCTGAACAGGGGAGGCTCTGAGCACACTGATATGTATAGAGGTTCTTATCTTCACTATGCAAACTCTGGGTTAAGCTGGGATGCTTTGTTTCTAAAGCATTATCTCTCTAGTTTGGGTTCTAACACACGTACCAGAATCATGAATGATACATATTCATGTTCTTCCTTGGATATTTGGAATCTATGAAAAAGGGTCAAGAGGTCCTGCCCTTAGATTAAACCTAGATTAAACTGATCCACTTGGGGTGATGGTTCATTCGTGGGTATAGTATCTCTGAGGCTAGAAGGGATGAAGGTGAGAAGGGCTATGTGCCACCACCTATAGGAGACTTTGAGTAACTGGACCAAGAATGGCCTGAGGGAGTGGAGTCACCTAGGGGTCAGCCTCCCTCAGAGGATCATATTGGCCTGAGCCAGAGATAGAGACAAATGAGACATTATTCTGAATATTCCCCAGTGCCAGCAGCAGGGAAGTAGACCAGAGTTCTGCAGTGGTACCACATGGTACCACAGGAAGAAGCATTGCTGGCAAGGATAGGGACTAGGGATCAGATGCAGATGACAGAACTTCTATTCAGAAGGGGATCCTGTGGATCCCTTCTCACTGGACAGTCCTTAAGTGTTGATGGCCAAATAAAATCATGCTGGGTGGACTGTTCGAAAATGAATTTCAAGAAATAAAAGACATCACCCAAAATTGGAAAGCCATGCCTACTGACATGTCCAGATGGGAGAAGGTTTTTTCTCAGCTAAAACATTTAAAAGAGGCATAGATGCTGGCATGGCACTCATAGTCAACCTAACTGAGTGCTCCTTCTGGGGAGTCAAGCTGGTTGCTGCAAGTCTTCAAGGGCCAGACAGCCCAGAGTGTAACTGTCTTCCCCCTTTTCCTTCTTAACATTGCCTTCCTCTTGCTTTTCTTTCTCCCTTTCTCTGCTGCTTTTGTTGTTTCCAATTCAGATCTGGACAGAAGAGAGGTCCCTGGGAATTTAAAGAAGGCTTAAGGATTAGAGTGAGGACATCAGACTTGAACTCACTTGATATATGGATTGTCCTTGGTCAACGCTGGCCTCATAGGCTTTTGTAAGTTACTATGGCTAGTCATTGGTTCAATTGCTACCTTGTTTACATAGTTCATGCTTCTTCTCCTCTGACATGGGGAGTCTATGGCATGGAGTTAGACAGACAGGGATGCAGTGGATATGCTTCAGGTCTTGGAACCTAATTACATTCCCTACTAAATTGATATATCTCATTGGGTCAATGCAGACAGTCATGTGTCTCTTATAAGGCCTGATGGACAGTATTTAAATAGCTCTTGACTATTCTGTTTTAGAATTACACCTAAAGGAGAATCAGGAACCGGAAGCCTTGGTACTCTTGCCTGTCTGTCTCTATCTCTGCCTCTCTCTAAACTTTTTTTTTTTTGCATGTGTCTGTGGTTTTCTTGTGGCTGGCTGTGTGTACATGGTCACATTATTTGCGCAGGTGCACACACAAAGCTGTGCACAAGTATGTATGTGGAGGCTGGATGTTGACATTCTTGATGACTCTCTGTTTACTGCTGCAATGGTCTTTCACTTGGCCTGGAGTTTGGTGACTCAGGCTGGTCTAGCTAACCAACTTTGCCCAGGGATCCCATCTCTGTCTCTGATGTGCTAGGATCACAGGCAGGCTGACATACCTGCTTGGATTTTGAGAATCAGGACTCTGATTCTCACCTGTGTGGGGCAAGTGCTTTACCTTCTGAATCATCTTCTTAGCCCTCGCTGCTCCCTTCCCAGCCCATCTGGGTGCCCACCTGGGTGCTTGGCAGATGTTTGAAGCAGCTCACTCTGAAAGTCAGGTTCCACAATAAGGAAAGGTGGCAGAAAAATCCATTGACCTACTTCATGAAGAATGGAAAATACTCTGCCAAAATAAAGATGTTTCCAGAGGCGGGTGGGTTTTGATAAATAATTAACTTGGGCGGATTACATTGTGTCTGGAGGAGTCATTTCAACAACATGTTCACACCCCCGACATCTTGTTTCACATTTTCCAGGATAAAAATCTCCTTTGAAAAAAAAAAAAAACTTTGTTCAGAAACTTGGCTATAAAATAGTGTTTCCATCTAATGAATGCCACAAAACCTTACTGTTTATGGGCAACATCTTTAATTGGATCCAAAGGCACTCTGTTGTTTCCAGTTGGCCTCAGTTAAACCCAGGTAGGTGCTTTGAGAAACAGTTCAGGGCCACCAAAGTAGAACAACCTTCCTATTGTCCTGCGGAGAGTATGTGCTTAGCAGCTCTGGAGCATCGCGCCGCTTGCCAAGCAAGAGTGTTTCTCTGCCAGGTGCTGTGGGTTGGGGTGTGGCCACACTGGGAGCCACAACCAAGGAGATAAAAGATTCTGACTGACACAGTGGAAAGAGCGCTCAGCGCCAGATCCTGAGCCAATTGTAGGCTCATTCTCTAACACAATCTAGGTAACCACTTCACGAGGGCTTGCTTTGTTTGTTTTGAGACAGAGTCTTCACTCTGTAGCCCAGGCTGAGTGCAAGCTGTCCCTGGTGATCTCCTGCCTCAGCCTCCCAAGTGTTAGGACTACAGTATTTTGCCTCTGCTAGCACAACCTAATGGCTTCACTTGCCCTCTTTTATGAATCAGTTGGGTTAGGTGGTGAATAGATTGGCATTGTTAGGTGAAGTCTGATAGTAGAACCTGCTTAATTAAGAACAGCATTCTGAAAAAACAGGAGTGATTAAATTATGTGAGAAGGTGAGTAGCAGGGATGGGAAGGAGGAGGAGAGGAGAAGAAAAGCAGAAGGCACCAAGAGATGTTAGGGCGGACAGTGCCATGTTCTCACCAAGTCGTCCTTTTCCGTCTAGGATTTTGACTCAGCCCTGCACATCAATGGAGTTTTACAGAGAGATTAAGTATATGATATTTAGTTGTATGCATGAAAGTGTGTGTGTGTGTGTGTGTGTGTGTGTGTGTGTGTGTGTGTGTGTGAGAGAGAGAGAGAGAGAGAGAGAGAGAGAGAGAGAGAGAGAGAGGCTGCCCACGATGACTGTAGAAACCAGCAGACAACTTTCAGGATTTCAGGAGTCAGTTTCTTCTTCTACAGTGTGGATCCTTGGGATCGAACTTAAGTCTTCAGGATTGGCTGCAAGTACCTTTACCCATTAAGCCATTCCATTAGCCCAAGAATGAATTTAATATCTGAATCTATATAGAAAAGAGAAAGTGCCCCAAAGCAGGGCCACCTGAATAAATATTCCCAAGGCCCTTTGGAATTTACAGTAGACACATAGAAGACACGAAATGAAACTAGGACTCCTTATTATAATTAATATTTTTGTCTAGACAGTAAGAAGGATAGGAGAACCAAATGACAGAGTTACTAGGACTGAAAGTCACAAACCTGGATAGCATTGAAATGTGGGCCTCCCTCAGGGTCTGGCCAAGTCTTGCTTGGTCCCCCTTACGCCACCTTTCTGCCTTTCTCTGCTTTCTCATGACCTCCCAGACCTCAAGAATGCTGTGTTGTAGGGAGTCGTGTCTATCCAGAACCCCACAGTTCTGGAATGATGGGGTTACAGTTCGGCTTCAGATTTTGGATCAGTGAAGTAAGATCGCTCTTTGTGGAGGACAGCTTAGTTTTCATCTTTAGGCATGGAGTTGCTTATATATGGTTGAGATCTGTGAAATTCCTGGGATGCATACTTGTCTGTTTGCTTAACCAGCATTAAGAGAAAAGGTTGGTTGGCTGTGATTAGCCACCAGTGAATTCATGCCAGTGGATGGAGGGATGATTGCTGCTGCATCTAGTTTCACCACGGATCTCAAAGAATACATATTTTTAGCAGCAAAGTTCAGATTCCAAGTATTCTCCCTCCACTATGATGTCTGTTGAGAGGCTTGCCAGATAGATGTGTTAACGGTCCAAGTCAGTGGCTGAAATCTGAACCATTGTTTTCCTTTGGATTGTTTGTCAGACTCTTAAAGTCTCAGGGCTGGGATTCCAGCAGGAAGCCCTGAGCTGTTCACAGTTGTGTGTGTTCAGATCCAGGTGATTTAGTGACAGATTAGAACTCATTTCTTTCCTGTCACTCCGAGCACTCTCTAGACAGCTCCCCAACACCAAGGACAATGATAAATCTCAGAGATCCAGGTTAGTATTTCCCATCTTATGAACTCCTAGAACAAGGGAAAGTGATGAAAGACTGCCTTATGTGGGATAATGGCAGAGAGATGAAGGGCACAGTAGGTAATACACAAATGAATGATGTTTCTGCAGGCTGCTTCTGATGTACTATCATTTTATTAAAGCAGACTGTGAAACAAAACAAGTGGGTGTAGAAATGAGAATCACTGGCTCACTCCTGTGATCCCAATACTCAAGAAGACAAGACAGGAGGATTTTTGTGAGTTTGAGACTAGCCTGGGCTAAATGAGTTCAAAGATAGTTTGGACTGCAAAGTTTAGGCACTGTATCCCCTCCCCCAAAAGAATAGAAAGAAAGAAAAAAAAGAAAGAAAAAAAGAAAGGAAGAGAGATTTGGGAATTAAAAATTAAAGAAAGTCACACTCAAATGGTAACTTGTACATAACTTCTTCTGAAATAAATAATAATTTAAAGTATCGAAGCAACTGTAGCAAACTCTGGAGGAGTAATTGAAACTGGACGTGTGCCCCGGTTTCACACTCTAAGTGTGGAAAGGTTGTTTCCAGATTTAGATGCTATTGAATAAAGATGCCTACTGTGGGCACCTAACTCTTAGCAAGCATTAAGCCAGAAGAAAGGGCAGGAAACACTGAACTCACTGACTTTCCAGATCCAGAGTTACTGGGATTGAGATACAGCCTGTTCCGGGAACTACCTTCCGTGCAAAACCTTTCCCCGTGCTGATAAAATGCACCATAAAGCTGTCAGGAATTACTGCCAATATTTCCTCTGACCTCTGGTAGGACATATGGTAGGAGAGGCACGGACAGGCAGTTTCTTGGGGGTCAAGTCGGACTGATCCAGCAATAGCAGCAAACAGCCTCAGTTGAGTGTGGAAGTTGATACATGTATAAGTCAAGTCAAGTCAAAGACTTCTTGGAGACAAGAATTCCGAGGATGCCAGCACCTTTTAAAGTCAGTCACTGAGAGATCTCGGAGCCAACACAAGCCCGAAACTCAGCCTTGGTCCTTTGTGACAGGCAAACTGAGTTGCCAGCAAAGGGATATTCTTGTTAGTTATTTCCAATGATTATAGAAATAAAAAAGACAGAATTCTCTGGTTGTGGTTACATGAGCCTCCAGCATCTTGTCCACACCCTTTGGATATTTAAGTGACTGGAGGGTGGAGGTGGGAGTACCCAGCCCCAATTCATTTTGCAAGGAGAGGATTCCCACAGAGCACAGCAGAACAGGGAAGGAGCAGCTTTAGATACAATGGCCCCATTCAAAGCAGATGGGAAGCAGTTCCCCCACAGGAGACCACAGTAAGAACTGGCAACAGTGAAAAAGAACATGAGTAGTGGAACATGACAAAAATATGAACGGAGCGAATTTTATCTTCTGCATATGTGTGCTGTGCACGAGTGTTCACATGTTGCACTGCAGGTGCACATGTACAAGACTGAAGCTGACTCTGGTTGTCTTCCTTTTCACATATGTATTGATACAGGGTTGGTCTGTCACTGAGCCTGGATCTCATTGTTTCTGCTAGTCTAGCTACACAGCTTGCCAGAGAGAATCACCTGTGTCCTTCAACACCCTGGGATCACAGATGAGCCGCTATACCTACTCAGCTTTTGTGTGAGACCTAGAGTGATGTGGGATTCCCCTCTGCATGCTGTGAATATGTTTTATTACCACTGATTAATAAAGAAGCTGCTTTGGCTGATGGAATGGCAGAATATAAGTAGGCTAAACTGAATGCAAGGAATCAAGAAGGTGGGGTCAGGCAGATGCCATGTAGCTGCTGAAGAAGAAAGATGCCAGAACCTTACTGGTAAGCCACAGCCTTGTGGCCATACACAGATTAATAGAAATGAGTTAGTTTAAGATATAAGAGCTACCTAGGAATACGCTTGAGGCATTGGCCAAACAGTGTTGTAATTAATACAGGTTCTGTGTGATTGTTCAGGTCTGGGTAGATGGGAAGCAAAGGCACAGTCTCTGTCTACACCAGGGATGTAAACTTGGTCCTTATGCTCGAACTGCAAGCACTTTCTTCCTGAATTATCTCCTCAGCCCAAATAGAGAAAATTTTGAAAGAAGATATGTTTAAGAAAATAGAAAAATATCTCAGTTTTTACTTTCTATTTGTGTGTGCATGTGTGTGTGTGTGTGTGTGTGTGTGTACATGTAGAGGCCAGAGGTTAATATCAATTGTCTTTCTCTATTACTCTCCACCTTATTTTTTGAGACAGAGTCTCTCGTTGGACCTGGGGCTCTCCATATTGAGTAGACTCATTGGGATTTCCAGGGAGCCCCTGAAAATCTATCTGTCTATACCTTTCCAGGGCCAAGGTCACACACATGTACTACTGTAACCAGCTTTTTACAAGTGCACTGGAAAACCACTTTAGTTGAAGCTAATTCACAACCTCAAGGAAAACAGACTTTGGGGACTCAGATATTATCAAGAATTATGCAATTGATGAAAATAAAACTAATAAAGATGAGAAAAGGAATAAAATGAAAAGAATATTTGGTAATAGTCACACTAGCTCCCACGACCAATGCCTGAAAATGCAGGTGGAGCAAGTGTTGAGAAAACCAGAGGATAAAGAACAGGGAAGTGATGAACATGTTCACCTGCAGGACAATGCGACCAGAGAGCTAGCCAAGGTGTTCAAAAAAAGGAAGCACTACAGCTGGCCTAGAAAGGCATCCCAAGACACAAGAGAAGACAGGTCCAAGGTGACAGAATGACTGAATTCTAACTTGAAGGACAGATCCTTTTGGGAACAAAACTCTTATATATCGTCCAATGAGGCTATTAAATTCAAAGAGAGTTGAAAAGTCCCTCTAAATTTGAAAAGAGTTTCATTTGTAAAGGGAAAAATAAATAAAGTTGACCAGGATTCCTGAAAAGATGAGCCAGAGTCCGTAAGTCTGTGAACAGTTAAATTGCTAACCAGCATGTGAAGGGAAGAAAATGTGCTGAAATATAAAAAGGCCTTGGAAAATATTTTTTTTCACCTGCTTTTCTTAAAAAAAAAATAGAATTTCAGGCAGCCAGGGGATATTTGAGTATAATGAATGTGAAGCATTCAAGAATGGGTAAAACTGAGTATGGAAGGATGGAATTGAGCATTAAATATGATAAACATATAATTATACCTCAAGAACAGGGTAATCACAGTGACAATGTTTGTAAATGGTATAGTTTTTAAAGAAACATAAGGTAAAGTTTAAGTAAAAACAAAATGAGATTAATACAAATAAAATGCCTACTTTCTTTCAGGGGAAGAAGGGTGGAATTGATGATTGTCAATAAGTTTGGTTTTCAAAAGCATGACTGTATCCCATTCATAAATTTTGGTTAAAAATTTCAAAAGGAATGAAATACAAGTAATTCAATGATCAGACTGATGCACTGAACCATCATGGAGGAGCTGTGATGCTCCGTGTGTGGGTATGTAACTGTAAAGGCAACAGATGAATTTCCCTGCTGTCATAGATTTCCCCTTCCGAGCTAAGATCAGCATGTTCATACTACAGCATATGGAGGCCAGTCTGGATTACATGGTGAGTCACAAGGCAGACAAGGTTACATGGTAAGACTCTGCCTCAAATACTATGGCATATATTGGCATAAGTCAGTATCCTAACAGATCAAAAGAAAAAGACCACCATATTGTCCTGATTATAGGAAACTTACCAAAACTAAAATTCTTTTCTTGATTCTAAAACAACGACAGCAACATCCTAAGAGTAAGTAGAAAGGCAGTTTCTATTTCTTGGGTGTGCACACATTGAAATAAAAGGTCACTAGCCTGTTCTGGTTAAATTCAGCAGTGAAACAAAGACAGCTGCTGTGTTAGGCAGCATACTGATCGTCTGAAATCATCTAGGTTCTCTTACCCAGAAACTGGGAGCAGGTTACATTCCCCAGCAAAGGACAAGGACATACAGTTAAAGTCACTAAACAGACGACCTTAAAACAAAGTTGCCTTGGACCCTTAAAAGTAGTGGGCAGAGGTCAGGCACAAAGACATGCAAGGTCACTTGCTTTGAAGATTGAGGAGACTGTGAGACACCACAGGAGGAGTGGAGAAGGCCAGGGAAATCCCTTTCCCATTGGAGTTCAGAGAAAGGAACAAAGCCTTGCCCATGCCTGGGATCTACCTCCAGGTCACTAAGACAATAAACTGGCCTTGCTTGTGACAGGCAGTGTGGCAGTCTGGGAAACAGATTCTCCCACTACAGTCCATGCTACTGTGAGCACAGAACGCTGTGTGAACAAATATTAGGAAGGAAACAGCAATTATTACTCGCTGGTATGATTGCATAATAATCAGCTGCTATTAGAAAATAACAAGTATTAAGTTAAAAGGCTCATGTAATGATTAATGAAAACAAGACATAATAGCTTTCCTACATTTCAACTACAAAGAACAAAAAACTGAAATAAAGTGCTCATTTCTTGTAGGAAAAAAAAACTTTAGTAAAATCAGCAAGAAATGTGCTAATTCTGTTTGAAGAAGCTGATAGACAGCATGTTATCATAAACACACGAGTAGGGAATACCCCCTCCCCCCACTTCGTGCCCCTCTCTACCTCTTCCCCCTTCTCTCCCTCTTCCTGCCTTTTGCTTTCCTTCTTCCCCTCCTCCACCTTTTGCTAGTTTTCAGTTCTGGGCATGTAACCTAGGGCCTCACACATGTTGGCAATAGCTCTGTCACGACAATCTCAGCCTCCAGGGGAAATAGTTCTTGCCTGGCATTAGTGTGCTTACTAGTGTAAAACACCTCTTAACATCAAATTTAATTAAGGCCTCGACAGTATACCCATTGTCTCTGTAATGGAAACCAACCAGAATTACCCTTAAATTGAACTCTGAGAGATCAAATATACAAGGCTTGCTATAAATAATAATACTGTATGCAAGATTAAAAATCCCTACAAATCTATTTTTTAACTTTTGGTTTTTATTTATGCAAATGGTGGTGGGTAGAGGAAGAACCTGTGGAGGCCGAAAGAGGGCATTAGAATCCCTGCAGCTGGAGTTACAGGTGGTTATGAGCTGCCTGATGTGGGTGATGGGAACTGAGCTCAGGCGTCTGGGAAGGCAGAAGGTCCTGCTAACAGCTGAGCCAGCTCTCCAGCTCCTGCAAAGCTGTTTTAATTAAAATAGTGCAGTATTCCTTTAGGACTAGAAAGATAGTTCAACTGACAAAAATTGATCAGTTCAGAGGCGAATTCCAATAAATGTGGGAATGTATTTTATGAATGGCATTTCATATAAGTGGCTGGAAATATAGACTAGGTAATAAATAGTGTTAGAAGTTAGTTCACCATTTGAGAAAATGAATTCATATTTTATATTTTGTATAGAAATGAATTTCAGACAGCCCATATATTGGAATATAAAAATATGAAAGTCATGGATACTAAAAATGGTCATAAACGTTATTATTTTCTTAAGGTAGACCACAAAACTCATAAACAATAAAGTCAGAGTTTGACCCTGTTAAACATTTCTGTGCAAGGAAAATTATGTAGAGTCAAAATTCTAGGAACAAACTGTGAAACATTATCAAATGAGAGAAATGACAAACAACTAAATTGCAAATTGGGAAGAAATTGTAAGCTGCCTTCAAAAAAAAAAAAACAAAACAAAACAAATGCCTATAAACACCTGAAGAAGTAACTCACCTACTGATGAAGTAAAACCAGAAAAGTCAGGGCTTGGGTTCATTGTGCCACCCCAAACTGGTAACGAGAAAAAGAGGCAAGATCCATATCTGGGAGGGACCTAAGGAAATGGAAGAATTCACATTGACACCGATAGATGGGATGACCATGAAACAGAAAGGCAGGATTTGAAAGATACGTGTCCTGTGCCCCTATGGCAGATCTCAGATGCCCCATTAATAAGAATTTATCTCATGGAGATAATTGGAAAAAAACAATGTATGTTTTATGAAGAATCATGTTTAGCAGTGAAATAAACCAGAACAACAGAAAGAGAAATGTGCCATTAAATGGTAGGACATTGATATAGTCCATGGAAACTCATTTTGTCTTTAAAAACATGCAAACCTATATATCGTTGAGCAAAAGACATAAGCAAATCTGACATCGAATGGCCTAGAAAAATGGTTTGTCAAAATCTTGATGGCAAAGCTGGAAGATTGTCGTGATTTTTGAGACCATCATGGGTTATTTTGTGAATAGCAGACGAGCCAGACCAACACAAATATCTTGACAGTAAAGGATCTGTTGTTTTTATCCATTTGATTTTTAGATGTTATTGTCTTTAGTGTATTGTTTACACAATTGGCACTTTCTATGATGAAACAATGAAAATGTACTTTGCAACAGGTGTCAAGTTTAGTACAGCTGATGGATATTTACAAAATACAAAATAAAAAAATCAAATGCCTCATGGCAAAGCAAATGATTCTGTTAAAAAAGAATTCTGTGATCAAAATGTTTCACTTTCTGGAGCCATATATTACAACAGGAAAAAATGCTTTTTTTCCCAAGCATATTTTTGGCCTTGCAAAAAGTTTTAAGTAGAAACAATTGCTTCAATTTATGAGTTGTACAGGAAGTATAGTTTGGGCTGGTACGACTATTACATGATTAAGAATCCTCTCCCACCCATATAAATATTTCCACTGGTGCCATGGTTGACGCATCACTTTCTTGGGTGGCCTTGATGTAAGAAAGTTAGGGGATTTAATGATATAATGATTATAAAGAGTCACAGCATTGCCAGAGAAACAAAACTTACTTCCATTAACTTCACTTCACTTCTATGGAAAGTCCTGCTCAGAGCAGATTTAAGCAAACTCAAGCACTGGGACTGGTCCTACAGTGATGATTTGTGCATCGTTTTCTCATGTGTGTCTCCAAGCATGTCCATGGAGTCACTTTGGAACCCTCCTGAGTGAGACTATGGACTGCAACCAGAGTAGCTTTATTCTGTGTGGTATCCTACACTTACAGTAATGCTTGGAAATAGGATTAGTCCACTAGGTCACACTATTCCTTCTCAGCCATTTGTCAAATGAGTATCCACTAACTTATTCCTAGCTCAGCTTGGGTCACTTTCAGGTAGAGATTTATTATCATTGGCACATAGCCAGAGATTTGCAGAATCCAGTCTGAGGTTGGTCATGCTGAGTAGATATTCCTTATTCTTTGTCTTTTCCTGTCATCAAGGAGACTTCATCTCTGGATGTCACACTGCTCAGAGACTGTGTGGGGATTTCACAGTTAGGTGAGTGGTTACACAGACTAGCCGAGGAAAGAGTGTGCACAACAGACTGTCTGAGATTACTGATGTGGTTCACATTTTGGTCACAGTCATTGATGAAATCACATGTTTCATAGTGTTCGATCTGTATATAACAAAACTGATTGCTATAGTGAATATTAGTTGAACTTTAATCAGGAACTCAAAGGAGTCAAATAATAGAAGCAATGGGCATGAACTATTTCCATATCAGCATTGTCCAAAATGCTTCTTTGTAATATAGTGAGGTTCCTATTATATCAGTGGTTAACAACATTTTGGGGGTTGGCAAGAGGATTCTAGGATCTCTGCTATCCCTCCTAATTGTAATCTTCTAGTTCAATGTGCACAACTCACTTTAAGAGTAGCACCAGAGAGTCCTTCCTTTAATGTCAACTAATCTTCTGCATTGTTTAAGGGACTAACAAGAAACCTGTCTCTTGGGCACTGTACTTAATGACATTAGACTGGTCAGATGAATGTTTTTAAGAACATTGTAAACTGTCTCTTGGTAGGTGGACTCCTACTCAAACCCTTGTGAGTGGTTCTGAGCTATGAGACTCAGAACTATCAGTGGAACTGTGTACTAGGACATGAAGGAGAGAAAGACAGGTCTTCTGAGAAGTCAGAAGGGGAGTCAGTGTCACAATGAGGGACTGTAGAAATCAGGGTGACTTTAATCCAGTTTATCATCTCTGCATAACTTGCCAAAACCTATCTCTAGCCTCCTGAAAATTTCCCATAAATGATGGGAGCCACACTTTCCAGTTTGCCTCTCAGTAATGATGGGGTATAGGAGGTAGGGCAATCTTTGAATCTTGGGTAAATACAAGTACCATATTGTATGCAATGGACTCAATGGGTTACATCAAATTCATATATTGAAATCTTAGGTGATAATATTTAGAAGTTGGCCATTAGAGGTGATAAAGTCATGAGGGTAGAGCCCTCATTAATGGATTAGTGGCTTATAAAAAGGATGCTAACCATCATTCTAACATATAAGAGTATGGCAAAAAGATGAAAGCCTGAAATCTGTGTGATATGGTTTACACAGTTAGATTTTGATTCTAGCTTCCCAAACTGTGAGGTAGATGGATGTGGTGACTTAGAGGTGAAGGCAGAAGGATCTGCAATTCAGGGTCATCCTCAGCTACATAGACGTTCAAGGTCAGCCTGGGATACATGAGACTTTGCATCAAATGTAATGGGTCTTTCTTTGTACCACCAGCTCCTAATTAATGACATGAAGACTTACTATTATGAAAGCTTGGCTTTAGCATAATCGCGTTCTCAACTAGTTCTTAAAATTTAAATTAGCCTGTTTATATTACTCGACATTCTGTCACATGACTCTTTACCTCTGCTCAATATCATGCACCCTACTTCCTCCTTGTCTGGCTGGCAAACCTCTGCCTTTTTGATACCTTCCCAGAGTTCCCATCTCTGCCTAGAAGTCCTACCTATCCTCTCCTGACTACCTATTGGCCATTTAGCTCTTTACTAAACCAATCAGAAGGTGCCTTGGCAGAGACACATCTCCACAGTATACAAAAATGTTATCCTGTAACAATCAAATAAATAAGTAGACTAGGAGAGAGCTAAGCACGTTCAATTTACCAAAAAGTGTCATTAGAATTTTCAATAGAGTAGATGCTTTCTGATTGATGTGGGATTCCCTTCTGTATGCTATGTATAGGTTTTTATTATCATTGCTGAATAAAGAAGCTACTTTGGCCTATGGCAGGACAGAATATAGCAAGGCAGGAAATCCAAGCAGAGATAGAGGAGGAAAAAAGGCAGAGTCAGACAGATGCCATGTAGCTGCCAAAGGAAAACGATGCCAGGGCATTACTGATAGGCCACAGCCTTGTGATGATACACAGATGAATAGAAATAGGTTAAGATGTAAGAGCTAGCTAGAAATACACCTGAGTCATCAGCCAAGTAGTGTTGTAATTAATATAGTCTTTGTGTGATTATTTGGGTCTGGGTGGCCAGGAACGAAAGAGCAGTCTCCATTTGTATAATGGTGCCCAACGTGGGGCAATGTACACATACATAAAGCATAAGAAAGCAAAAAAATAAAAATGAAAAAAAAGAGCTCTAGACCTACAAAAATGGAAGCCAAGCACAACTTCTTGGTAGCCGCATTTTTTTTTTCCCAGATAGGCTGTTTGCTGGTGGTGAGCAGAGACATGGCTCCTTTAAGAGAAGGTTTCCTGACTCAGCATTAGCAGCAAAAACTGTGTGGCTCCTTTAAGACACAGCTTCCTGGTTTGTGCTGGTGGCACAAATGGCTCTGACTCTTTTGAAAAGTCCTTTTACAGAGCACTTAAATGGGGTTTGTGGGCAGGGTGCTACAAGTTGCTTAATGGTGACATAGACCCACTGCATCATTGCAGCTGGGGCAGTGACCATAGCTTGCAGAGCTGGCTGTGAACATACCTCCACCATTTTGGACTGGGCAGAGTCAAAAGGCAAAGCACCCGTAGTCCTAGACACACTGCTTAGCATGTAAAAGAAAAGAAGAAAGGTGCTCCTGGTCAGAAAATGATTACAGATATGCAATAAATACAGATTCAGAAAAAAATAAAGCTCTGAATGAGTCATAGTGTATTTAAAAACGTATGTAGGCTTAGGAGAGCAAGGAAAAAGAGTATAGACAAGAGTACAGACAGTCATAGAATAAATATAAATAAAATAAATATTAAAAAGTAATAGATTTAAAAATAAGTCATGTAAAGATGGAATATGCATAGAGATTATGTATATGTATATATGGATTATGTATATTATTGTGTTTTCTTTGAATTTTTTGACTGTGAATGAGCTAAGTACAGAGAGAGATTTCATTGTACAGGCTGCTAAGCTAAACCAACACATATATATTAAAGGGATCTTGACTTTAAAATTTGAGTCTAAGGATATGTTACTTTGGAAAAGAGGTTCTACTTTTGTTTCCATAGAGGATGAGAACCTGTGGATTCCTTCCAGATTAATGTGGTTTGATGTATCAAGAACTCCCAAAAGGTCTTCGGGAACCCTAAAAATATTTTACCCAACAAACGGAAGGAAGAGGTTTGGAGAAAACTATGCACAAATTCCCAAAATGATTGTTTATAAATGCTTATTTTCATTTAAAAGGGGTTGAGTATAAATAATTTATGGTCACAATCAATTTCTAAAAAAAAGAAATAAGGGGATATGATAGAGATAAATACTTTGCATGGTATGGATCTTGGTCTACTGATAAAATTTAAGGCCAGTTTTGTTACACTGTATATATGTTTATTTCTACTCTTGTTTAAGGTATTATGTTTATATAGCTCATTTAAAAATGTTACACATAATTAAAAATTACAGATTAATAGATAATCATTTATCTATTATCAAACTTACAGTCATGTTAGTTAGGTTTTTCTAGATATATAGAAATATATTTCAGTTAGATAATCTTCAACACTTCAAAAACCTACAGAAAATGACAAAAAGTTTTAAGAACTTAAGCTTTTCTCAACAGTGAGACATGTCTGTTTCTGGTGGCACCAATCTACTTCAAGAGGATGATGGGCATTGAAGAGGTTCCTTATGGAGTTTGCTAGCCATTTGGGCAAGAAACTGCTCTTGCCTAGACTGCTTGATGGTATGCTGTATGAACTGGACATGCAGGACCCACAGAAAAATGACTGCTGAACATTGCAAAAGATGGGATAATCCTTCAGGGTTCCTGCTTCACAGAGGAAACTGCCAGACATTCGCAGGACACAGAAGAAAGTGACTGACAAACTATCAATATATGCAAAACAGTCTTTCAAATTTCCTGCTTCATGGAAAAGTATGCCAGATAAATGGGCCTGTAAGCTAAGGATGGATGCCCAATGTTACAAAACAACTTTAAGTGACTGTCCAGGCAGGGAGATGTCTCTGTCAAGTCTAGAGTTTTGGAAGTTGCTTACAATGCACTTCCTGTTTACTTAGGTAATATTATATCCTTCTGGTGTCTTTGATAGAGATGAAGACTAGATAGTTATAATTATAGTTTTCCTTAGTTATGATAAAAGATAAATTAGATATGAAACTTTAGATTTACAAAAATAAGATAAATGATAGAGTATTTTCCTTAAGTTGCCAAATGTAAATGGACTAAATCTTATAATTCTTGCTTGATAACTGTTTTGCATATGTAATTTTACATATTAAAGTTAAAAACCTTCCTTTTTATTTAGACAGAAAAGGGGGTTTGTTGGATTTCCCTCTGAATGCTATGAATATGTTTTAATATCATTGGTGAATAAAGAAGCTGCTTTGGCCTATGGCAGGACAGCATATAGCAAGGCAGGGAACCCAAGCAGAGATAGAAGAGGAAAGAAGGCAGAGTCAGACAGATGCCATGTAGCTGCTGAAAGAAAAAGTCTCTGGAAACTTACCAGTAGGTCACAACCTTGTAGTGATACATTGATGAATAGAAATGGGTTAATTTACGATGTAAGAGCTAGCTAGAAATACGCCTGAGTCATCGGGTCAAGCAGTGTTGTAATTAATATAGTCTTTGTGTGATTATTTAAGTCTAGGTGACCAGGAATGAAAGAGCAGTCTACGTTTATACCTGATCTTATGTTTATTTGCAGTGCAGAAACTCTCAGATCAAGCATCTTTTGGGTAAGAAACACAGGCATGCTCTTTGACTGGCATTTGTGGAAACTTCAAGGACCCATAGAGCTCACAATGCACAGCCACTCTCTCTCTCTCTCTCTCTCTCTCTCTCTCTCTCTCTCTCTCTCTCTTTTGTATTTTTGAGACAGTTTTTCTGTGTAGCCCTGGCTGTCCTGGAACTCACTCTGTAGACCAGATCGACCTCAAACCACAGAGATCGGCTTGCCTCTGGTTCCTGAGTGCTGGGATTAAAGGCATGCACTACCACTGCCAGCACACAGCCACTCTTAAGAGTAGTCTTTGAGGTCATTGTTCAAAGGAAGAGTTTAGCATTTTGATTCCCATTTTTGGCAGAAATCAACAAACTATGACCTACGAACCAAACCAGATGTTACTCTGTCTTATAAAGTGTATTAGAATGCAGCCATATCTATTCATTTGCACATTTTTCATGCCTTCCTTCATGCTGTAACTCTACCTACCGAATCTAGTAATTATGAAGTATATGACCTGTGAAGCCTAAAATATTTACTATTTGCAAGTCTTTCACAGAGCAAATTTGCCGCCCTCCAGCCGATTATATGTTTCAGTTCACTTCAGCACTTTCTATTGAAAGTTCCCACCTATTCAAAACACCAAAATGGATATTAATTCTATTGCTGATGTTTTTTTAACTTCTGGCAAGTTGGCCACTTGTTGACTTAAATATTCTGGCACTGTTTCTAGCTCATAAGCCCCCATGTGCATAGTCTACAGTGATGGAGTGATTTCTTGGGTTTCACACCCTTTTAATAATGTTTGCTTGTGCTTGGGGGGAGGAGGAGTGCCTTTCTCCATCCCTTCCTAAAAATGTCAAATTGAGAGGGAAAGGAGGAGGGCTGTGTGGTCTGTGGGCCTGTTTCATTTTTTTCTGTTACGTCTTGTTGGTTTATTAAGGACTTATTAGGATTGGAGAGCAAGTGTTCAGACAGGAATGAACTTTAGCTGTATTGTTTAGAAATGCTGAGGTCTGAAAACATTAAGCCGAAGCAAGAGTTCTTAGTGCTATTTCAGATTTTGAAGCAACAGAAATCCCCCTTTCAATAAAAATCGAATTGATTTTGTTACCAGCCATACATATGTGGCAGGATGGCTGCCTTTCAGAAACACTCCTGCTGATCCAGAGGCTGGCGTGTTCACATTGGTGCTCCTGTTTTCTTTATTGCTGCTCCATTTATGCTTTCACTTCTCTACTTTTTCATTTAATTTATTTTTGTTTTGATGTTTGCTTTTATGCACTATGGTCACTTCAAATACTTAGTGGAAAGAAATGGGACATGAATGCATACAAACAAATATTTAGATAAATAAGTAAGCCTAATGGGAAATGCATACTTGCACAGAATAAGGCCAAGAAATCTACAAATATGCTAGCATTTGTGTGTGTGTGTGTGCATGTGCACGCGTGTGCATGCACACGCTTTGGGATGGGGTTTCTTTTCTTGTGCCTAGTGTGATGCTGGTTACCTCCTGTAGATCTGATGGTCAACTGACGCCATAGTTGCCTGTTCTGAGCTCCTTAGAGAACACAGGAGAAGGCATTCTTAGCAACAAGGAGCTGAGCATCACTGTGTTAAATGGAGTCTTTCAGACACTGACCATGACCACACTATGCATATGTTTTTCTTGGCATAATTTGTGGGCAGTTACTTTGTGAATGATTGCAGGCAAACCATATAGACCCTAGAGGAAGCAAGGCTGAGGCTCATGGGGGAATACTTAGGAGCAGAAAGGTGTTCTCTAATACCTCAGGGTGAAGAGTACAGATACACACATTATAAATAGAGCTGGATTGGATTGACTGTGATGTTGACAAAGACTGTCTGCAAAGTTACCTTCGTCTTCCGGGTTTCTTGGGGTTAAGTCACACTGTAGTGAAACTGCTTGGGCCTTTGAGTGGTCACTTCCTGTTCTTCCCTGCGTTATGTTATCTGGCACCTTAAGCTATCTGCTCTTTACCCGGGCTGATCTGGTGAACAGATTCATGCAGCTCATGGAGAAATGATTCTGACCCGTGTTAAGCCAGGTCATCCTCACCATCTACTCCATCACAGCCTTTGAGATAATTAGTTATTCTTACAACCAAAATAGGCCTGGGCAGACTGAAGGAGTGCCAGACCAGCCATCACAAGATGCAAGCTGTGGACCAGCTCAGCCATTGGTTATGTGACTTCGAGCGGGTCACTGAAATGCTTCAGATATCAAGTTGCTAATTTGTAATGTGGGGTTAGAAATCCTAAATGGACAGAGTTGCTATGAAAAACAGATGGCAGTGTCCTTGAAAAACTCTTACAAGTCCCCAAATTCTGGCATTAATATGAGAAACTGTGTTATTACAAACAGTTATATTTTCTAATCTCATGCCATTATATCATTGACACAAGGCCATTGGGGAAACAGGACAGACAATAGAGCAGAATTTCAAGAGCGCTAAGGGCCTCCTGTTATCACATAGCTAGTAGACCCTAGGCAGGACCACATACAGGGCGGAAGTGGCTCTCTGCAGGGCAGTAAGCCGTGTGTGGGGGAGACGGCAGTCTGGCCACTTGAGTTCCTGGTTATTTCAACACGTATTTACCAAAGTAGGAAGTGAAGCTGATAGTAAAAGGCCTTCTATGCAACAGATATATCTTATTTATTTTCCCCATTGCTGTGATAAATGCGCTGGCAATAACTTAAGGAAGAAAGGGTTGACTGTGACTCACAGTGAGTGAGTACACTCCACCATGATGGGTAAGTTCTGGCAGACATACATATAGCTTAATCCAACTAAATGATCCCTTGTGGGTGTTTCTGAAGGCCTGTTTCCTAGGTGACCGTAGCTCCTGCCAAGGTGACAATATTAACCACCACAAGACAATTTTTTTAGGCATTTTCTTGGAATTCTTTAACCTTACAGTAATCTCACATAGAGGAAGGGAGAACTCATCACACGAAAGAACTAAGCTTTGGTTATACCAATTACACCATCTCCCGGTATTAAGGAACTACTCATGATATCTTGGAGTCAAATTCCTCCAAATGGAGAATCTTTGGCCCACTGTAGGTCTTCCTAGTTCATGACCATGACATTCACTGAGGGAGCATATCACAGCACCATCACTACTGTTTAAATGGCAGGAACACAATTCATAGAAATATTGAAGGGTTTAAATAGTGAATCCAAAGTACAAGATGTAATGTCAAACCTTTAAGTTTTAAAATCAGTCATTAAAGTATAAGATTGAAAAAGTACATATACATCAGAAAGTGTGGGAGCAGAAAGAAGATAAAATTATACCTGCTTGACATAAAGAAGAAAGATTAAGGGCTTTGGTCAGATGCCAGGACAAAGGTCACAAAAGACAATTTAAGGGTTGCAGGATTTGGCTCATATGGGATGGAACTTGTTTTATCTTTAAGACAATAGAGCCCCCACTTTTTTTTTTACTGAAATTAAGTAACATTTACTTAATAGAGAATTTTTATAGTAGTCCCAAACCAAAATGATAAAGAAGAATTTGATTCCCAGCCATGTCTCAGCATTGTAAGATCACTGTTAAACATATGAAGCAGGGAACTGTGTAGAGATGAATGAGTTCTCCTTTGGCATAATGATAGAGCTGATAGAGTAGGAGATACCTGAGGACCTTTTATAAATATGAAGAATATGTTTGTTACAGTTTTATACAGAACAAGCTCAAGTGTAGACACACTTCCCAAATAATTGACATCATTTCCATAGGGAACTTCAGTAGGTTGACCCATGCATTCTGGACCCTAGAACATTCCCAGAATGGAGGAATATGGAAGTGTTAGCTTCAGCCTTTCAAACAATAGGCAGCGACGGCTGTTTTCTCTCTAATGAGTACAATGATCCACAGTGCTCTGTTTAGAATCACATGGTATCTCACCTCTAACAGAACTGTTCCCTTCTCTCTCAGCATCTGACACACCTGTGATATCCTAACCTTGACTGGTGCTGAGTGAGGTCCCAAAGGAGCAGGTCCCAAGGTCACATTAGGCAAATGTGATGCATATTCTTTAGGGGGCTGGGGAAACAGCAGGAGTAACTGTGTAGAGCTGGAGATATGGCTCAGTTGATAAAATGCTTGCTGCAAGCTCCAGGCCCAGAGTTCAGGTCGGATCCCCAGCCTGCGTCTCAAAACTGGTCAGGTGGGGGGGGGCACCAATATTGCTCAGGACACAGAGACAGGTGATCTCAGGAGCAAGATGGCTACCTTGCCTGGATGATTCAGGGAGCTTTGGGTTCAGGTGAAAGATCTACCTCAAGATATAAGGTGGGAGAACAATTTAGGAAGATAATCTATGTCAAACTCTGTCATCTACATACATGCACCCCACACACAAATGTGGATCCACACAGCACACACATATAATGTAAGGGAGGGAAGAGGAGTGAGGGTTGGTGAACTGTACTCATTAGATGATTTATGAACCAGGAAAATGAGCAGTGGACTGAGCACCTGAGAAAAGACAAGACCCTCAGCAGTAGGGGTCAAAAAGACAAGAAATTCTTAAGGAAGATGCCAAGATAGACCAGTCAGCTTCTTGCAAAATATGTTGTAGATCTGAGGGTGGCCTTGAGATTTTGATCCCTCTGCCTCCACCTTTTGACTGCTCTTATTAAAGGCATACACTGCCATGCCCATTATATGCCATGTTGGGGATTGAAGCCAGGGCCTGGTGAATGCCAGCTAAGTCTTACCCCCAACTCCATCTGGCATAGTATGTTTTATGAATGTGAAACTTTCTTCTCTCCCACACAGATTCCCTGTTTTGTGATCATAAACCTTCTGTCAGGATCCCAGATTCTCCTCTTGGCCTAGAGTAGGTGGAAAAGGAAAAAGACATAGTTTAGTAACTTAGAACAGGGGCTGAGAAAAGGAGTCTCTGTGAGCACCATTGATGTCCTATGGCTGTTTAGGGAGAATGTTCTTGCCTCACCATCCTGCATGGCCAGCAGGAGGCTGGCCTTTGAAGAGTGTGTGTGGCTGGAAGGTGGTGGCATCTTCAGTGCACTCATCCTTTCCTGACTCCTAAAACACATCCCCATCACATGGGACCAGTGATGTCATTGTGCTCGTGCCAGCTGGCAGGTTTTACATGGCCACTAAGCTGACTGATTCAAACTCAAAGAAAAACAGAAGGAAAGAAGGTGAGAGAGGAGTAATTACCAAATATCTTTCCTGTCTGCATTTGATTTATTTATTCTTGGTAAGAACACTAACTGTGAATACAATGCAGTGTATTCATGGAGAATTTTTGTTGTTTTCTATAAGTGACTTAAGGTAACCCCCTGCCCCCGCCCCCGCCAGAGCCTCTCATTTTACCTTTGGTCTCCTAGCAGCTGGCAGGATTAGAATCAGTTACTGGATGCCTCCTTAGAAGGCGCAAGGGTGCTGACTTTGTTAGTCATAAGGACTCATGAGTCTTTCCAACAGCTAGGGGAGCACCCTGTGTCCTGGGGAGGTGCCTGTGGCACACAGGGGACAGAGAATCAGAATTACTAATGTAGAGTGGCTTGGCTAAAGAAGTCTGGAATCTCCCATAAGGCAGGGGTGCTGAAGGTTAGAAGCCTGCAGCTCTGAGCCCAGGCATGGAAAAGATTTCTGTAGAGAAAGGGGTGAGGGATGCAGCCCTACTGCAGTAGCCCCACCCACAGGGACTCAGTCCATTTCACTTTAACTTCGGATTTTGGATTGGTGATAATGCCTGGTATTGAAAGCCTAAAACACAAACCAGCCTTTGAGTCCAAACACACCAGCCTGCTTCCTCCCACAGTCTGTTTTTCCAGTTGTTGTTGAGATTTGTTTTATTGGCTTAAATCAAAACACAGCCAGTCTGTTTTGGTTTTGTTTTTGCTTGTTTGTTTCAAGACAGCATTTCTTTGTGTGGTCCTTGGTGTCCTGGTACTCTCTAGGTAGACCAGCCCAACCTCAAACTTCGAAATCTTCCTGCTTCTGCCTCCTGAAGCTGGGAGTAAAGGTGTGTGCCACTACACCCAGCTCCGATTGTTTATTTTTGTTTGTTTGTTTCTTAACATCAGTCAGGGCTTCAAACACTTACTATGGGTTTTAACAACGCACAGAAGATCTCAGCGTGGTGGAAAGCCAGGCAACGCATAGGAAGCAAGGTGCTGTTACAAGGAATACTTCTGGTTTAGCCAAAATCCTGCCTTTGTCTTTGGAGCTATTTTGCTGTAAATTTAGAACAGAAATACCCTTTCTGAAATAAAAGTGTAGCTTTGTTGGCGACAGCAGCAAGTTTGCTCCTTCACAATTTTAGAATTAGACGACGGACTTATTTAGTACGCATCGGAGGGTAAAAAGCAAAAGCCCGTAATTTAAAACATTCCACTCTACCACAGTCCAAGAAAAACACGGACCGGTGAACAAAACCAGCAGCATTGTAATAAGAAAACAACTAGGTGCATTTTTTCCAAAACCTAAAAACCAGGAATCTAAATGTATGAGTTACTGGCTAAAAATTCCATTTTTGTGTCTGAGTTTTAAACTGGAAAAACACCGAGCCCTGATAAATATCATTTTAAAAAAAAATGCACCGATTCTCTGCAGCCTGAGGTGTGGACACAGGTCTCACATCCACCTTTGTATACTCACGGGCTCTCTCCTTTGCCCAGAGGGAGCCTGTGCTAAACAGGGTTTTGCATAGACTTCCCAGTCAGGCCTGTGGTGATTTCTGCGGTTCTCTCCCTAGGAAATATTTGGCAGTGATGTTAAGGCATTTTATTTTTCTCTAAACACTTTGAATGTTTCTTTGAGGCTGACAGAGATTTCCAGGGCATGAGATGTAGCTGCTAGTAGAGATGCAGGTGGGCTCCCGCCACTGAAAGGAGTCCTTGGCTTTTCTTTAGTGGAGAGCGAAGACCAGCACGCCCGGCTGCTGTCCTAGGACAGTCGCTGGAGGTGCTGCTCAGCAGGAGAACACTTTCTAGCATGCCCGGGTGCTGGATTCCATCCCAACTCCCAGTGACAGTGGAGGAGCACCTGGATGTAAAGTGACTGAAACAACCAAAACCAGACACAAACTCCCCCAGCAAGAAGCGGCATCCTAGAGAATCAGGCAGGATTACGTAGCCATTTTTGTAGTCTGAAACCAAGCTGCCCTTGATGAAGATGACATTCTAAATCTATCAAATGACTTGTCACAAAAATTGTGCAGGAAAATCAAATCTGGGAGGGTGGGAGGAGGAGATAAGAATTTTTTGCGACACTATTTATTCATTTGTTTCTTCGCACAGTAGAGGCCTCAGGTGGGACGAACTTGACACCTGAGAGAGGATCCTGTCCTTTGGGCTTTACATACAGATGAGAGATTGTATAACAGGGCTGGGGAAAAGTCTCAGTGGGCAAAGCCCATGCTGTACAAGTAGGAAAACAGGAGGTCAGATCCCAGGACCCATGAAGAAGCCGGGTGGGTGTGGTGAGACAAAACGGGAGTCCCTGGAGCAAGCTGGCTGGCCAGACTGGCAGACTCAGTGAGCGCCCAGTTCACCCAGAGGCCCCACACAGTAAATAAAGGAGAGCTATAAAAGAAGATGATTAGTATCAACCTTGGGCCTCCACGTGTGTGCCCACACATGTCTACCCACACATGTGAAGACAATGTATGCATGGGCACATTACGTGCATGTATATGAACCAAAAAGAAAGAAAGAAAGAAAGAAAGAAAGAAAGAAAGAAAGAAAGAAAGAAAGAAAGAAAGAAAGAAAGGAAGGAAGGAAAAAGAGGTGCTCATGTGTAGGGTTAGAGCCCATCAATAGAAAAGTCAGATAGCATGGCAATTGAATTTGTATCACTCATCCACAAAGTTTCCTGCTTAACAGGAGGTTGGCATAGGAGGGAAAAAAGAAAGAGATTTAAATGAGTGAGGATGATGAAAAGGGGCCATTTGGGGACCCACTGCTAGAATCTCAATGTAGGGCGCCTCTTCTAATTCTTGCCTCCCTGCTCAAATAGTGAGTTTGGCTCATTTTTCATTCTCTTAAACATTTTTCCTTTTGTACTCTTATTGAAGGCAAAAATGAACAGCCCTCATCACCTGTCATTTAAATAAAAGATGGTTTATTCCCTTTAACCAGTTGTTATGGCGAGAATGCTGGATGTGTCACTCATGGCTATGTTCCCAGGTGCCCAGCTGGCTTCCTGGCCTCCCGAGAAATCCTTTCCTGTCTCCACTGCCTCCATGTCTGGAGGAGGAGAGCCCTTTGGGGTGTAGCCAGCAGAGAACCACAGACCACAGACAGGGTGCTGCTGCTGCTGCTGCTGCTGCTGCACTGAGGCCTAGGCCTCCTGCCTCTGGGGAATGGAGTCAGATCATGACTTTTGCAGAATAGGGTGTTGGGTGCAGATTGACCCCAGCTCCCTTATTTACTGGTTCCAGAAAAGACACTGTCATCTCTCCTTCTAAACTCTGCATAGGAGAAAAGACAAGGGAGAGGGCCATTGGCTGGGGTTTAGGCTCTGGTTGCCAGCTGCTAGAGTCCTAAGTAGTATGTTAGGAAGATGGAAGGTCATGGAATGTTCCATCAATACCAAGTGAGTATTTCTGTGTTCAAAGAACACCCGCATTTCTCTGGCAGAGATAAACATAACAGGGCACAGTGTGAGGGGATGCTCTCATGAATGTTTAAGGGGTACAAGCCTGGGGAAACAGTTTAGTAGTTAAAACACTTGACACACAAGCATCAGGTGGGAACCCACTAAATACTAGGAGGCAGACACAAGGGATTCTTAAGGCAAGCTGGCTAGCAAGACTAGTTAGTTGTATCCGAGAGTTCCAGGCTCAATAGAGAGACCCTGTCTCAGTGCACAAGAAGCCCCTCTGAAAACTCCTGGCATCAGTCTCAGGCCCTACCTACATGCACACACATGTGCACTCTCACAAAGCATGCATGCATATGTGCACACATTTCACACATATGTACATGTGAAGGGTAAAAAGAATAAAGCTTGCCAGGATGTGTCTGTGTGTAGCGGGTGATGATCAAGTACCCGGTGTGTCTTTGTGGAGTTAGGACTTGAAACTGACCTGCTAGGATATCATGTTATGCTGCCAAACCTATTAAACCTGGAAATAAAAACAGGACAGAAGTCAGGAAAGTAACAAGTGACTATTGTGTGGATAGGGGCATGGTGGAGCAGCAGAGCCGGAATAGCAGGGTACGAGTGGTCTGAGGGAGAAAGGGAAAAATGGAAGACTCTAATTAGAGGGGGAGGGAGGCTAATGCAGAAGAAGGAGGGAGGAAGTAAAATAATGATAAAGAAGTCTAAAAAGGTTATACTGAATCATACTATTAACTATTTACCCTCTACCCCAAAATACCTATAAAATATGTTGACATATACATATGTAGTTAAATGAAAATTTCCTACTGGGGCTGGCTATGCTCCCTCCAAGAGCCATAGACCATCTAACAAAAACCCAACACCAAGTTTGAGAAGCCTCTCTTTGAGTTTTTGGTGTGGGTTCTTCAAGAGATTCCCAATATATTAGACTGTTGCTGTTGCTCTTGTTGGCCTTCCACAGGGTGGAAGGTAAGGCCCTATTGATTGAGACATCATACACTTTGGACATAGGGCCCAGAGGCCCCTTGAAAGTCTCCTCCCTGTGGACTTTCAGGGTACCAGGAAGCACCATGCAAGCTTTCAAAGGAGGGAAGCAACCAAGATTCCCAACCAGTTATGATGTCTATGAACCCCAAGGACCAACCTGGCACAAGAACCCTAAGGTGCAGTAGTATAAGCCCATATACCTGGGCACTAACCAATAGCTCTCTAATTGGACTGAAGACCCACTTGAAAAGATGCATATCAAAAATTATACCTGGTGTCCTGGAAACCTAGCCAGCTACCCAGGGCTAGTAAGTCTTACATCTTGGAGGAGGACCTACAACCATCCCTTTACTAAATCAGTATAATTCCTAACTTCATTCTAAATATTTGTCCTTATACTCATAGATAAGAGTAGCTCTCAGGCCTCATCAAGGAAACTTCTCTTTGCAACATACAGGGACCATTACACAAACCCACAATGAATTAACACAGAATTGTGGCGCCCTATGGGACTTACAGCAGAGATACACAGAACAGCCCTTTAGCTGGAGGACGTTACTTTCTGAGACCAAGAGAACTGGACTGATGGTTGTGCAGTCTCTTACATTCCAGCAGTGTGCAGTCTGCTATGCAAAGATTATTCATCTGAAGGACCGAATACACCGCCATTATTTTTACATCTCACTTTCCTACCTTTAATATAAAGAATCAAATTCTAGGTGGGTTTTAGGTAATGACAAATCATGTTCACAAGTCTTCTTAGCCTTCTTCACTAGGGGGAATAAGGATTAATTGTGTTCATGTGAAAGATGAGCAAACGGAGGCTTACTGCAGTCAAAGTATTTGTTCCGATGAACTCAGTCATTAAGTATACAAGTCAAGGTCTAACACTAAGAGACATATAGACTTTATGGCGTGATTGTGGCCATCATAACGTGCTGTGTTGGGACTGAGCTCCTTGGGGAAGAAGGCTCGAAGTTGGATTCATCACTGTGTCTCCAATGTCCAGCACAGAGTCCACTACTGTTATAGATATGCGTTGGGTGGATAAAGGAACACATATTTTGTCCAAATAACAACACATTTCTAAAGTAGTTGTGAAAGATCACTGTCATTGTCACCTTGACTGGATTCAGAATTGTCTAGGAGACACATCTCTGAGCATATCTGAAGTGGTGTTTTCAGAGAGATTTGAGAGAGAGACAACACCCCATGGCAGGGGTCCCCGACTTTCTCTGCTTCCTGACTGAGGACACGCTCTGAGCGGCCACCTCACATTTGCCTCCATACTTTCTCTGTCATCATCCCCTCAAACTGTGAGACAAAGTAAAACCCACTCTTGCTCAAACTGCTTCTGTCAGGAGTTCTGTAATGAGAAAAGTGACCAGTGTGGTTGTTTTGTAATCACGTTAATAGTAACACAGGTTGATAATTCTACAGTACATGAACTTTTCAGAGAGTATTTTTGTTAGTAAAGTTTGCTTTAGGAGGACGAAGTGAAAGCTAAGGACTCAGTTGTGGTGAAGATACATCACTTTGTTAACCCTGGACTGTGACAGTAAATCGTAAAGGAGACAAGTCCCACAAAATTATCACTGCAGATTGCTTTCTGGACCATATGGTCCAGAGTCTCTGGTGCAGACCTAGCTGCTGCATCTATTCCATTGTCCCCATAAGGATAGTCTTGCTTGTCAACTGCATGTCCTGAGTTTTCCTTAAGAAAATATGGCTACCATATGTGTGTTATAAAACTTGAGTCCCAGGACTAACCAGCTATAGGCATTGCTAAACCTCTTATCCTGCTCAGTGTTCTCAACTTTCTACTTGCTTCAAACAAATGCTGATTCTAGCTCTCAGTATCCTTAAAGCAATAACTTAGTTTTTGCTAAAAAGATGATTTCAGTGGCATATTGGAGAGTTATGGTTTTCTTTCTTTTTTTTTCTTTTTTCTTTCTTTCTTTCTTTTTTTTTTTTTTTTTTTTTTTTTTTTTTTTTTTTTTTTTTTTTTTTTTTTTTTTTTTTTTTTTTTTTTTTTTTTTTTTTTTTTTTTTTTTTTTTTTTTTTTTTGGTTTTTCGAGACAGAGTTTCTCTGTAGCTTTGGAGCCTGTCCTGGAAGTAGCTCTGTAGACCAGGCTGGTCTCGAACTCACAGAGATCCGCCTGTCTCTGCCTCCCGAGTGCTGGGATTAAAGGCGTGCACCAACACCTGGCTGAGTTATGGTTTTCAAAGCATATTTTAATCATCTCTTTGTGTATTGGGAGATATCTGGGGGAGTGCATGTGTGTGTGTGTGTGTGTGTGCTGTGGGGGGGGCAAAGAGGTCAGCATTGACATCCTCCTCATTTGTCCTTTACTTTCTTGAAAAACCTTTAAATTTATTTTTTGTCTTGTTTTATGCATATGGGCGTTTTGCCTGCATGTGTGTCTGCACATCACTTTCATGCCTGCTACCCTTGGAGGCCAGAAGAGGAGGTCAGATCCCTTGGGGTTACAGATGGGGTCAGTCACCATGTGGTTGCTGGGAATCAAACCCAGGCCCTCTGCAAGAATAGCTAGTGTTTTGAAACCGAGGGGCCATTTCTTCAGCTCCTATACCTTGTTTCCTGAGACAGGGTCTCTCACTGACCCCAGAGGTCATTCATTTGACTACCACAGCTGGCCAGAAAGCCCAGTCTCTGGTTGTCTCAGCACTAGGATTATAAACACTTACTGCTAAGCCTGACTTTTTCACTTGGGTTCTGGGGGAATTGAACTAAGGTCCTCCATGATCTCATGGCAAACCCTTTTACTAAATGAGCCATCTCCTTAGCTCCTGAATTATTCCTTCAGTGTGTAAATTTCTATTCAACCTATTTACTAAAATGTTTCTAATAACCCTAATAAGGGGAGATGAAATTAACAAATTATGACTTTATACCTTATTAGACTTATTTGTTTATTTACCAAGTAAGGGTCCAAGTCAAATGGATATGTTTGATGACTTGATATGTGAAGATCTTGAATACATTTCACAGGCAGAGTCTGGGATCAGAGTGGTCCTTGCTTCTTAGACTCTGATACCAATGTGTTCCATGAATCAGAGCAGACTACTGTTCTCTGGGTCTCCATTTTCTTTTTCATCAATTAGGTGATTGGATTTAAAATGTTTTATTTTTCCTTGTGGGGGCCTTTGAGACCCAAAAATTTGCCTTCTGGTACCAATGTGTTCCATGAATCAGAGCAGACTACTGTTCTCTGGGTCTCCATTTTCTTTTTCGTCAATTAGGTGACTGGATTTAAAATGTTTTATTTTTCCTTGCGGGGGCTTCAGAGACCCGAAAATTTGCCTTCTCAACATCCCTTCCCATTTTTAACAGGACATTTCTGTCATCGATGTAGATTGGATCACTATACTATTCAGAAAGGAAAAAAAAGGTCCACAACCAACCCAAATAGTTCGGGGTGGTTTTGCTTTTGTTTTGAATCTGCATTATGCCTTCTCTTCTTCATTAAAATATGCCTTTGAGATGTCTGGGGTTTGTCTGGGCAGAGATGAAGATGAAGCTTGTACATGAGGGAGGAATAGCTTCATATAATCAGCTGGAGTGAAGGAGGCTGCAAGAGAGTACTGACGTTGTCATTGAAGAACATTAAATCTCCCCAGTTGGGATTAGAGTGATGGGGTGGAAGGGAGGGGGACCATGCATCAGTTCTTATCTCTAGTAGGAGAGAGATGTTGAGCCACTGGTTATAGCATCAGGAGGGATTTTTTTTTAAAAGAGAAATACATAGTGAGGAACTGGCTTCTCCAAACATGAACTTTGATATAGTTTCAGCTTTTGCTAGATTAAATCTGTCGGTCTAATGGGAAAATTTGAGGAGACTGGAGGACCTTATAGTTCCCCACCATTGAGATGAACAATTCTTGAGGTTTTGACACTAGACTCAAAAGTGACCAAGTGACTAGTGACCAAGTGACTAGTGACCAAGGCTGACCGAATATTTGTCAGGCTCAGCCCTGTCTTTATAAGAACCTAGACTTTGCTTTCGTTGCATTGGGCCTGGAGTGTGTTTGTGACTCCAGCACCCTCCATTATTGATTTCCCGTTATTCTTGATTCATTCAGATTGGATTTCTTGGTTTCAAGTTGGCCCCATGGCTAGGTTTCGTTTGACACATAGCTCATCCCAGTTAAAGCTTGGGCACGCCACATGCAATTGGATTCCTTCACGGTCCTCTGGCTCTTCCTTTTCTCCAGGATCAGTTCTTATCCTCTCCATCCCCCACTTCTGCACAGCTGAGGTTCCAGCATGGCTTGGGATAGGTCCATCCAGGGCGTAACTATAAAAATCTCCTGCTGGGATGCTAAGAAAGAAAGCACCCATGTCTTAACTGAATCCTGAAAGCTCTGCTTGTTCTAGAATTCCCCTAGCCTAGAGAAGGGCTATCACAGTGGTGAAGCATTGGGAATGCAGCTCAGTCTCACCCTGGCAGATCATCCAGGACACCCGGGCTTGTGGTTCGACTGCCTGTGAAGCCGCCCTCCTTCCTGAGGCCTGCTGTGGCCACAGTCGTTGGGAGTGAATTTAGCTTTCCCTCATTTATTTTTCTTTTAGCTCTTGGCACCACACTGTGAATCTGTGGTGCTGTCTCTTTATTAGTGTATCTCCTGTCTTGCCCATGTCCTGGCTTTTTTCCAGGGACTTTTGATCTCTCTCCAAGGACTGGAGGCATTTCCAGGAACCAAGGCTATTTCAGAGGATACTTGGCTTCAAAGACTTCCCTGTGTCTCCTGAGGAGAGTCTGGCTAGAATTCTAGCACCTTGGAGCTAGCTCCACCTCACCTTGCTCGTTCTCCTCTAAGACCCTGAGCTCTTGAAATAACAGAACCCATGGCCATTTAGTTGTTTTTTCCAGAATGTGCCATGACAAATCTGCCTCCCCCAGGAGAGGTGGTGTGACTGTTTCATTATATGTTCTGACCTTCAGAAGCATATGCCACCCAAATTCCATCCCACATCCTGACTTTCCCGGTGCCCCTCCCACTCCTGTGGTTCATACAAGAACTGAGCAAGGGCACACCGTAGCCTACAGGGCTGTCACTACATGTAAGTGCCCTCTCTTTTCTGATGGGAGATTCACCAGGATACTGTCAACTTGTCCCATCTACTACAGCCTGACTGAGATCTATATCCAATATACAGGATCAAATGCATGTAAAATAACACAAATTTGTGTGCTATTGAAATATGTCTCTGGAGTTTACACGATCTTACACTGTAGCTAGAATCAGGGAAGGTTTGCTGGAATGCTAATATGAGTGGTTTTTGTCAGAGTTTTCCTGAATCTAGAACCATTCCCTCTGTGGGTCACAGGTAACCTCTCCACAGTGCTTCTGTATGTAAACTTCCCAGCAGATTATAAACCTTACAAGGCTTCAGGGTTCTCAAGGATGAAAGGGGGGCATCAGTTGTTCTTAAAGCTTAGGTTTAAATTTGGCACAGCATACTATGTTCTGTTGGTTACAGAGGCTCAGAGATTCAACGCAAAAAGGAAGTCAAAATGGGACATGAATACTGGGGAATGAGGTTTGTTAGGGTTCATCTCATTTTAATTCCATCACAACAATGTGATTGAAGTTTGGTGGGCACAAGGCTCTGTTACTTCCATAAGTTATTGGCCGATGAAAGAAATGGCCAGAGATGAAATTGACAGGGGAATGAGGTTTGTTAGGGTTCATCTCATTTTAATTCCATCACAACAATGTGATTGAAGTTTGGTGGGCACAAGGCTCTGTTACTTCCATAAGTTATTGGCCGATGAAAGAAATGGCCAGAGATGAAATTGACAATACAATGATCTTCCTACTGGGTAAACCCAGACTTCAGAAGAAGGAGCAAACAGTTCTCAGGAGGATTCTATGAAATATGGTGTGCAGAAGACTTTCAGATGAGTATGAGGGTGACCATTGGTGTGTGTCTTAGGCAGCCTTACCAAATAAGCAGGCTGTGTTGTCAAGAGGCACTGTATATGAACACATAGAAGTGAGTATTCTCTACAGGAAGACTCAAAGATTCTAGCAAAGATCTTATTGAAGTGTCAACCTGTGATCTGTAGAGTCTGCTGATGACTCCTCAGGGCAGCACATCAGCCATCTAATCATTACTTTCCACTACCAGGGGATATTTGCAAAGTGTGCCCAGCTGGATTTCAGAACCACTGCAGTCCATTGACCATTCCACATATCCCATTAAAGCATGAAACAATCCCACACCAGTTTGGACTTATTATTAAAAGGGTTATTTATTTGAGGGGAAAAAACTTACAGAATGCCGTCCTAGACAAGAGCCCTATACACGACCAGGAAAGGAGTCTAGTCACTGGAGTACAAAGCAAGAAAGCCAGAGGAGGGCTGCCGCTGCTTTTTAAAGAGAAAGAGACCACGCCCCAGTGGGCTGGTATCTGAAAGGCTATTGGCTGAAGGAGCAGAAGAAGCTCCTGCAGCATCCCATCTTCCTATTCTCTGTGCACATGAGAGAGTCAGTGGTGATTGGTTTGACCCACAACTACCAAGACATCTCGTTTGGGGGGAAAATTAATTCTTTTTGATTTTGGTTTATAGATCTCTGAATCAAGAGGAGCTGAGTTTTGATCATATTTGTGATAGATGGTATTATAAGAACTTGTGTTTTGCTGAAGTATTATAATCCAGAGACTTTCGGCCTTCTTCCTTGGATAAGAGCAATAGTTTGTATGTAGAATGGAGGGTAGCAGATATTTATGTGTTATTCAATACTATATTGTTTCCTTTTTGTTGTCTTTGTTTTCCAACATGACGTATCTTTGCTCTTGCCATGTCTTTTGTGGAGCATCACTGGGGAATAAATATGCTTTCTCATCCTATGTCTTTTGTTTATTCATGTAACTTTTCTAAATCAATCACATGTGAGTGCCAGCCTCGTGGGCCAGTGTGAACAGAAACAGGTCCATTGCACCCATTTATTCTGTTTCCTTAATCATGATACCAAAATAGAGAAGACTTTCCCATCCTTGTTTCTAAGATGAGGAAGACATGTATAACAGAACCCCAGAAAGCTGGCAGTCTGTAGCTAAGAGTAACTTAAAAGGTAGCTTGATTGCTAGCCACCTGAATTTTCAGTGGGAGTAGGTTGCTATTGTTTGCTGCAGTGGCATAGCTGACTGGTAGATGTGTGGATCGAACTTGTATCCCCTTGGCACCCTTGCTCCTATGTCAGATCTCCTTTGTTATATTTCTAGAGGGTGGCTAAACAGTTCTTTCCTGGTTTCTTTATAATCAGGACTTACCTACTGTTCATCAAAAAGTATTAAATGACACATTTTATTCTAAAGAATCAGTCACAATTAGAAAATCATTGATGTGTTGTAATAAAGCTTAAAACACAATAGAGATATTGACAGCGAAGTCATGTAAAACTGTTCCATGGATGTATTCATATGACTATCTGAGCTGATCTCGGTTAATTGCACACTAGTTGTAGAATGTTTAAGAAATGCAAAATCATTTAGTAAAGTCAACTCCAGAACCCAGTGCTGTATCTTAAACTTTTCATTTTTAAATAATTCAAACTTACAGAACACTTAATGTAAAAATAGCACAAATTATTCCAATATCCCCTTTTACTTTTTCTTCATATTTACATTTTGTCATGTATATTTTATTATCCTGCTTTATTTTTCTGAACCAGTTAAGAATTGGTTGGAGAGTGGGAGAGACGACTCATCAGTGAAGAGCACTAAGCTGCTTGCTCCTGTAGAGGACTCCGGTTTGCTGCACAGCACCCACATGGTGGCTCACAACCGGCTGTAGCTCTAGTTTCAGGAGACCTAAAGCCCTCCTTTAGCTTCCCAAAGCATCAGACGTGCACATGCTGCATAGACATACAAACAGGCAAACACTCATACACATAAAATATTTTTTAAAATTAAATAGAATTGACTGAATATCTGGTTCTAACTACCTGGTTCTTCTTTATCCTAAACTTATGTGGTTATATTACCTTTCTAAAAAGCATGGTGTCTCAAACAATAGAAATTTAAAAATTAAGACTATAATGTTATCATCTACCATATAGACTTAATCAAATGTTCTAATTGTTGTAATAATCTTAATGACAAACAAACAAATTTTCTTCTTCTGGTTCTAACCAAGGTCAGGTATTGTATTTATTTGTAATGTCTTTCCTCTCAGGCAGTATGCAGGGTGGAGGTGGGGTGGGGTCAGGGTAGGGTTGGGGTAGGGTTGGGATGGGGGTGGAGTGAAGGTTGGATGGGGGTGGGTCGTTTCTCAGATCTTTGTCTTTTCTTCTCCTTTTCCTCCTCCTCCTCCTTCTTCTCCTTTTTTTCTTCTTCTTCCTCCTCCTCCTTTTCCTTCTCTTCCCTCTCCCCTTCCTCTTCTTCTTTCATGACCTTGATACTCTTAAAGATTACTGGTCAGTTTTAGGGCACCAGTCCCCTCAATTTGTATTTAATTTCAGTTTTCATGATCAGATTAAGATTAGTTATTTTGGCTCAGACATCACAGGGGTTAATGTTGGTAATTCTCCTTACAGCAGATCATCCTCAGGATACAGCTCTGCTCCACTAGGGATGGTGCTGACTTTGATCACTCAGCTAAGGTGATAACTACAGGCTTCTTCATGTATTCACTATTTCCCTCCCTGAAATGAATTAATATTTTTAGAAGACAGACATTCTGAATATATGCCCTATTTCTCATCACAATTCCACTTTCTAGTTTCAGCCTAGATTTGCGATTCTTCTCTGAATCACTTGTCACTGTAAGCAGCCAAGTCGTCCTCTCCTTGTATCAAATCCTTCATACAGCTGTTAGCGTTTGTGTTCTACTGTAAGGGACAATAGCTCTTTTTCTCAAAATTTGTTCCTTTCTTAAATTGCTAATGTAATTTAGTTCTTAGTCTAGGCTCAACAGTTCTGATATACCGTGGGTTATATGGTTAGTTGTATTACTTAGTCAAATTAAGAAACTATTTCAGATTTACCTCATGATGGTCCCTTAAAATGAATTTCTGGGGTTGGGAGGATCACTCAGTCTACAAAGTGCCTGCCATACAAGCACAGGGACTTGAGTACTCTCCCTGGAACCCATGTGAAGAGAATGAGTATGGCCATACCTACTCATAACCTCAGTGCTGGAAGAGACAGGGGATCCTGGCCTTGTGGGTCAGTCAGACTAGCTGATTCATAAAGCTCCAGGCCAGTGTGAGACACTTTCAAACAAACAGGTGGATAGCAACACACACACACACACACACATACACACACACCCCAAACAAGAAAAGAATCAGTTCCCCTGACACCTTCGTAACACTTTTTGTACACATTGGTATATACTACTTGGGATAGGGCATATTTTTCCCTGCAAAGAGTCTTTAATTCCCACAGCAATACCCTGAGCTAGGCATGGCAATGTCCCACAGAGGCACATACTAGGACCCTAAGGACTGTGTGACCCAGAAGCATTTTGTGATGAGCTGAGCTTGTGGGATCCAGGAGGAATCCTCGGCCCTCCAAGAAGCTTATGTCACTGCTGGTCATGGCTCATGTCTCTGCATTTATCTTTGAACCCAATTCTAAGCTACTTGCTGGGAAAGTCTGTGTGAATATATATCATCCCCACAATTGCAGAGCACCACAGGTGTTCAACAGAAGTTTCACACTTGGTTCAAGAAAGTGCCTGAAATCTCTTCTCTCCAGGCAAATTCTGGAGTTAGTTATAAAACCGTTGGTGACCAGACGTCTTAATTATTGCTGTTCTTTGCAAGGGAAGAAGAGATTTGTCTGTTTGGGTGGGGACGGGCAAACTCAATAACGTTGCCAGCTGTACATGATATCTCTACAGCAGAACAAGCCACCCCGCACTCCCTTGTCCTCTTACACAAGGCAGGAGACACAGAGAGTCATAAAGGAGTCCACAGTAGGAATCCTTCCTTATCTGCAGCGGATTAGGAGACCACATGGAGGCAAGTTCACAATAAATGATATTGTTCTAATTAAGACCTAGTTCAGCTGAAAATTAAAAGCACAAAATCCTTCGTTACTCCCTTACAGACATCCGGACCAGGAGGCTTTTTGATGTTGATTATCTCTTTGCATCTTTCAGTCGAGGACTGAGCCAAATTGCACCATTTGTTCTAATTATTCCTCTCCTGAGATTGCAAAGTTCCGTGTTACTCAGGGAGTTATTCCAAACTCCGTCCTGAGCCTCCAGGGTAGAGACTGTGCTGGGGACCCGGGTCTGCCACAAGGCCACCAGCACAGACCTTTTCTCCTAAGTATAGCACTTATCCAGGAAATGAAAGAGGTGCTAGCAAGAGAGCTCAATGGTTAAGAACACTAGCTGCTCTTCCAGGGGTCCTGGAGTTCAAGTCCCAGCACCACAAGGCAGCTCACAACTCTCTGCGACTCCAGATGCAGGAGATCTGAGGCCCTCCTCTGGTATCCAGAGACACCCGGCATATGCATAATAAACAAACATAGAGGCATGCAACTCACACGTTCACATAAAAGGAAACATAAAAAAAAAACAAAGACATTATAGCCAAGTAAGAAAGAAATTGGGTGGGGTCTCCCCCATTGTCCTCTGCCCAGGCCGGCCTCCCATTTCTCTGTCCAGTCCTGTCACAGAAGGCCTCACTGTCGTGTCCTCTGGCTCTGCTTGATTTTGATGTGTGTCATGCCAGCTACAACTGGCAGCACAGGACTCAGGTCCTCTCTGCCAGAGTCCCACAGGTGGTTAGGTCCCTTCTTTAAAGCGTCAGCTCCTGCTAGGTGGCTTCTCTGACAGCTTCATTGAATCCTTTAGATTCCCAGTCACCATGCCCTCTAATAGCTCCCAGGGCCAATGAGTGGTCACAGCCCACTCTGTTGCCAGCTCTAGAATGCCACCCGCCACTTCTTATTGATTTCTTTTAATTCTTCCTAAACCTTTATTCAATTCTCCTCTATGGCCTGTTTGTGGTGTCTCTTTCCTGGCAGGTCCGGAGAGTAAGGAACTTGGGTCTTCAGTGGAGACAGATAGAAGGACCTCATTTGTAGCATACTTGACTTGAATCTAATCCCGGAAGCCTGGCTGGAGGATGGCAGACTTCAGCTATGCAAACAGCCAGGCTGATGCTCCAGGAAGCAGGCTTTTCCTGTTCTCTCTCTGCCTGGGCCCTATCCCAAACACTTCTCTGTCATTGGCTCACTTGAGCCATAAGTAAACTTGTAAGACAGACACTGTGTTTATCACCACTTTCTAGATGAAGAAACTAAAGCAAAGAGAGGTTAGAGGTCACATCCAAGATTCTGCATCACAGTGGTCAAATCAGAACCAGAAGTTGCAGCTCCAGAGCCTGAGCTCTTCATTTCTACACTAGATTCCTCCACATAGACAGGAAGTTGGCACCAAAAGACATTTAATAAGAACGCATTGAATCACCCAGATAATAAAATCATCTGAACATCGCTTTTGAAGAGCAAAATCCGTAACATTTGAAAGTCATTTTTAATTTTGGGACTTCTGGTGCAAGTGCAAATACTCAAGAGTGTCATTTTCAGCAAGGTGTGTTCTCTTCAGGCAGATGGATCAAATGGCAAAGGTTGCATGGATGGCGTGGCACTATGGAAGGACTCAGGAGATTTGTGTCCCACCAGCAATTAGCTACGTGTTCTTGAGTAAGGTCCTTCATTCTCCTGGAACCTCACTTCCCTCCAGAGAGTTTGCTAAGTCTCTGTACATTTCTCTCATCTGTGATTATCTGACCCAGCTGCTGCCACCACTGTCACAGAGTAGTGTCTGCTGTCTTTGGTTTAGAAGACTCAGACATACATGCTGTCCATAATCTTAAACAAGGGCACAGTGTGTCTTGGCTTGAATACAGCATCTTGTCACCTCCTCTGTGAGCCAGTTCTGAAGTGAGGCTAACTATTTACAGGGCAGCTGAGCTACCTTTGGAATCCAGGTCTAGACGGTGTTGAGAGTTAGTCTCTTTGAGAAGGAAAATGAAGGAGGAGTTTGAGGTGGCAGTGAAGGAGGAGGTGGAGTAGGGGAGTGGAGTGGAAGATGGGACAGTCTGACAGGCAGGCATGCTCTAGTCTAACATCTCCATGAGATACCCCTTGAAGTAGGCACTGTTCCTGATAAGGGGTTTCATGGCCACCTGGCTCAGCCTCTGCTGAACCCATTCCTTTCCTCCTCCACGTCTTTACAAATGCATGACTTCTGTCTATTAGGACCTCTGTCTCTGTCTCTCTGTCTCTGTCTCTCTGAAACCTATAAATAAGAGTTTAGTTTCAAAGCCTGGATGGAGAAATGTTTCGGCGATGAGGAGGGCTGGGCCTTGGCCAACCCCCACAGGTCTAGGGCATTGGCTGAAAATGGCGTCATGCCCTGGGTGGTAGTGATCAGACCTAGAATTTAAGGACTGAAGGAAGAAGCTGAGAAGCCTGGAGCACAGCAAACTGCCCAGGGGAGACGGCTGGGGAGGCTGATGACTGAAGTGAATCTCATTTGCGATTGATTCTGCACTTGTTTCAGGAGATGATTTAGTTGGGTGCTAATTCCCATTAGGTGGTAAGAACAAGGGAGGCAAGGCTGCTTGGTTTAACTAAGTCCCTCAGGACCTATTTCCTCCTGGGATGTCATAGATCAGCCCCACTAGTCACATGTTAAATGACTCTGTTCCCTAACCCAGCCCTTCCCTCAACTTTCAACATTCAGGCTGTCCCAGGGATCAATTCTGAAGCTGGCATCTTCTCCCCTCTGACCCCCCACTTATACTGTGGGGACCCACTTTGACCTCTGATCACAAGTGGAGGAGGAGAACATGGTGTCCTGAGCTGCTGATCATAGGCTTAGCAGTGGTGTTGGGCCTCTGGGAGGTGTTGGGAGGAAGTAGGACACTGGGCTCTCCCTCTGCAGGTATTTCTTCTGCATACATCAGGACATTTTTTTCTGGCACTTTCAATGAAGGACGGTGCAGAGCAGGACTGCGCTTGCTGGGCCAGCCTGCAGCTCCTGGAAAGGAGACAAGACAGTAGGCCTCTCCTTTCCCCGGGGCCCTCAGGTGTGAGATCAGAGGCTCTGACAGTCATCTGTTTATCAGGCTGCTTTGTGCCTTAGAGATCTGTGAGGGGCACGTACACGGATCTCTGAAAGGCAGGAATCTGCAGGCTGTGTGCAGTTCAAGCCCAAGCAGTCATCTGTGCCACTCACTCCAAACTGGGAGGCTCAGCCCTGGGACTCGGCAGCAAAACACGGCCTTTTCATAGTACCACACACTGCATAATCCTTTCTCTTTGCTCTTAGGGATCAAGAAGGAATTCTGGCTATTTGTGACTTGAAGTTGATGTAGTAACAATAATAGCGATGATGGCTAATATTGAGAGCTCACTGTCAGAGACAGTTTGCTTGCTTAACGAACCCTTTCCCTTAACCTTGGCAAGGACAAGGTGGCTAAGAGGGTTCCCAGGTCAGGGAGACAGGCTCAGGTTATAGCTTGTCCAGTTTCATAGCGACCAATCAATGCAATCAAGATTCAAACGCCAGGGATCAATTTCTGGCACACAGGGCTGAAATCCTTCTCTGTCTTTGCGTGAATCACTTGGCCTAGAAACTTCATCCCTCCTTATAGCTGAAGAAGGCAGGTTCAGACATGACTGGCTCCCCGTGTGACTGGTCCCTCTGAGAGGTCAGGTGTCAGTATGAAGGTGACCTCCTCAGAGGCACCTCCTCGGGCCACCTCTCTTTCTTTGTTGGGATTCATTTCATTTCTTGCTGTTCCGAAATCTTCTTTGATGTGTGGCTATGCTACCCTGACCACACCACCGTGTGTCCTCTTCTCTCGTGTCTTTCTCAGGTTGTCTACCTTTGTCTTATGAAGGCCTGTGACTCTGGGTTCGAGGGTCACTGAGGCCATCTAAGATGTATCCCCGCAGATGTGTTTCGAAGTGAGGGAGCCTTGGTGGGTTCATGGAACTGTTACAAGGAAGTTAGAGCTTCTGGGAGGACCAGCGTTCATCCCCCTCAGTTACACAGGGAGAATCAGCTCCACGGCGTCCCTTATCTCCTTGCCTCGATCTTTTGCTTGTGAAGTGTCTGTCCTGACATGCAAACTTCTTATTTCATCATGCTTTTCCACAGGGGTCTCAACCAGTGTGCGTGGTGGCATTTAGAGCGGGGCAGATATTCATCACATGGAAGAGAATTTTTCATTCCTAGGCTTGCAGCTTTCCATGTTTCTGACCCCACTTCATATGAGGGTAGGTATACTCATTACTTTCTGTTACTCTGGAAAAATATCATGGCCAAAAGCAACTTATAGAAGGAAGAGTTTATCCTGGCTTAGCCTATGGTTCCCAAGGGAGAGTTCCTAGTGGCAAGGGAGACACGGTGGCAGGTGGCCTGAGCAAGAAGCTGTCTGATAGCACATTCATAATACAGAAAACAAAGCACCACACTCCCCCTGGCATACTTTCAGAGCTTGCCCCCAACGGTGCCAATTTTAAATATAGGAACCTGTGCAGGGCATCTCTCACTTAGTCTGTAACAGTGGGGTGAATGGAAAGAGACAGTCTTTATTACACGCCACTCCTCCTGTCCCCCTTACGTAGCTAGTGTCCCTTGGGGCAGGGGGGGGACCAGCCCAGGTGAGGGCCACCAGCTTAGGTTGTTATACTCATCGTCTGTCTCCTTTCATAGGAGTGGATGCTCTACGGGGGCTGAGACCTGCCTGCCTTGTGTTCCCCGAGTCTCAGCCGACATCTGGTGTGGATGCCAATATATATTCCTTCAGTGCACACGAGGAGACAGAGCTCCACTTTCTGGAAATGTGTGTCTGACTTCGTTAAGCTGTTCCAGCTGAAGAAGGGAGTCATGATAATAACACGGGCCTCAGGGATGGAGAAATGGTAGACGTGGTCTCTAATCTCTAGGGAGATGGCTCAACGGGCAAAGGGCTTGCTGTGGAGGCACAAAGACCTGGCTCACAGCACCAGGAGAGGTGGCATGTCTCTGCTATCCTAGTGCTTAGAGAGGCAGAGACCAGGGCACCCTTGGAGTCCGCTGGCCAGCCAGCCTGGCTGAACGGATGAGCGAGCTCCAGGTTCGGTGAGAGGAGAGAGGAGGGACTGACTGACTGTAGTATCTTCCTGGAGCTCTTTTACTTTCCACTGTCTGCCGCAGGTTTTCTTCTCCTGAGCTGCTCATGAGCCATTTCTTCACTCACTTTCTGGTCCCTGTCATTCGACCCTTTTCTGTCAGCTCTAATTACTGGCCTTGCCCACTTGCCTCAGGTTACCTCCCTGGTCACTGCTAAAGATTTAGGTGGCAAGGCTCATGATCTTGTCATCTGGCTGGGATGTTCTTTTCTACTAAGGACCGATCACGGACGTCAGTTGGCATTTTATTTGTTACCTGTGGGAATGTAGGTGAGGCATGTTGTCTCCAGAGTTCTCAGAAACACAGTTTACAAGTCAGAAAGGGAGGATGCTTGATGAGCTGATTTATTAGCAACCTCAGCCCTCTCTGGAAAGATTGTAGACATACCTTAACGGTTATTTCTCTTTTCTTGCCTTTTATAAGAAAAAGAGAGTCAGGAATGGATGTAGGGAGAGTCCTTCTATCTGGGCCACAGACACGGAGACATCTCCAAGTGTGTACTGGAGGGAGTGGCAGATAGGTGGCCTGGAGGACCTAGGCAAAGCTTATAGGTACAGATAATTGCATGGAATCAGATTCGACTGGCGTAGAAATGAGGAAGGCTGTTTGCTTGAGAGCTGGGCAAGACTGTTCTGGTTTGGTTGTGAAGTGTCCCATCATCTTGTGTGTTTGAGCATCTGGTTCCTAGCTGGTGGCACTGCTTTTGAAGTTGTGGGCTGTGTATGAGATACAGCCTATCTGGAGGAAGTGGGTTGTTTGGGGTAGAGAAGGGCTTGAGGTTTATAGCCAGGCCTATTTCCTGTTCTTTCTCAGTTTACTGATTTACCTAGTTAGGGCCTGCCACAGCTGAGCCTGGTGCCATGCCTTCCCACATTAATGAACTGCACTCTCAAGCACAAAGCCAAAGTAAATCCTCTTTATTTGAGTTGCCTCTTGCCCAGTATTTGATAACAGAATAATGTGAAGAGAATATAAGCCAGGAGTCGAGGCAAAGACACTCATCTGGACACAGGAGAGCCACACCATGAATCTTTGTCTTTCAGCACTCCCCAGTGTGGCTTGTGTAAGTTACCTATGTGAGAGAGATGGGGTGGGGGAGCAGTTCAAAGTCACACAGCTGGGCACAAGCGAGTTGGAATTCGGACTTGGCTAGAGCAGAAGTTTGTGCTCTGCCCACCATGCTAGTCTGCTCTCCCTCGCTAGTCTCTTAGGACCAATCGGTGCTTTGGTCCCCAGGGCTGAAAGCAGCCAAGAACAGCTTTGCTCTGCTCAGTGTATGGCTGCTTCAAGGGATGCTGCAGGGTTTTGATACATTGGGAAGCAGAGCTGCAGATGAGAGAAATCAGTATGCTTTCCCCAGGCTCTGTGTCAATTTGGCTATGATAATCAGCCAAACACACACATAAGTGAGCATCCACGCACACACCTCATCATCACCATGACCACCACCTGCAGATATGTCCCTGCTTGGACCAGCTTGGGAAGTCAGCATGGCCTTGGGCAACCACAGGGAAAAGACTCAGCAAGGCTGAGGCGGAAAGTATCGTGTAGGTAACAGAGAGGTGATTGTGCAGGGATCACCGCCTCCATTTAGGTGTCAATTGTGTAATTTCCAGCTGTTGCTCAGCTCAACAGCTGGAGTTCAATATGCTCAGGGCGTATCTGGAGGCCCCCAGCCGGGAAACTCAATATTAAACTGGCTTCCAGAATCTAGAAAGAACAGCTCCTATGGCAGTAAACCACAGAGGAGAGGCCTCTTCTTTCCACCCACTTAAGCAACGGTGACTCTTTGGGGATAATATTGGGGCAGCCTAAAAGTGGCTGTTCTAAGACAAGTGAGACAGGAAGGGGATGCCTTAAAACAAAGATGCACAGAGGGCCAAGCCCTTTCACTTCTAATGCCGTGGAGTCACGCTGTTATCCTTAAGCTCCCTTTTACAAAGAGAGGATAAATCTCTTTTCCTGTGTCAAACAAGGCATGATTTGCAGAGCTGGTTACCAGAGTGAGCTGTGTTTGCCCCCTACCCCCACCCCCTTGGAACGGGAGTTGTGCACTGCCTACGCATCAGAAATAATTTCTGCTCTCAGTGGAAATGTCCTGCCAGCTTGGCCAGATTCTAGGACTTAGAAAGAGGGCTTTCTGCAAAGAGGGAGGAGCCCTCTGAAGCGGAGGTGCCAGCTTGTTGGGAAGGGTGCCCAGCTCTGTCTTAAGTGGGAGCTCTCGATAACAGGAATGCATCCCCTTTTAAGATGAGTGTGTTGGAGGCAGAAGGTAGTCGCTTTTATCTTTCATCTCACTTTTGATTCCAATTTATCACTCTGGATTCCCTTGCACCAAACCAAACGACATGCTATCCTTCCTCTCTTTCTCTCCTACTGTTTTATCTTGTGTGGTGATGGTGAGTATTGTGCCATCCCAAGGCAGAAGAGGGCACAGACTGAGGCCCCAAAAGTCTTACTCAAAGAATTAGAATATTAGGAAAAAACTGGCAAACAGGAAAGCTGGGGTCTAAGAGCAGCCATTAATGAAACCTGGTTCACAGCACTGGTCAAGGTACAGAGGATCTCTAGACTGCTGATCTGTAAGTGATGGCTCACTGTAATACAAAATCTCATATCCCTGCATGGAGATTTAAGACGCTCATACGACAAGCAGGAGCTTGTACCATGCAAGTGAGACAAAAACTGGGTATACTTTTTTTAATACTGTGATAAAACATTATGACCAAAGACAACTTAAAGAAAAAGTGTTTACATTGGCATATGGTTCCAGAGAGGCCATCCATAACAGAAGGGCGAGGCATGGCGGCAGGAAGCTGAGAGATCACATCTCAACTGCACACAGGAAGCCTCTGAGCTAGCAGAAAGTGGAGTGAGGCTGTAAACCCTCCAAACCAGCCACCAATAGTGTACTTCCTTCTGCAAAGTTCTGTGTTCAAAGGTTCCATAATCCCGTCCCACCCCAAACAATGCCACTAACTAAGATCCAATTTTCAGATACACAAGCCGACGGGAGATATTTTTCTTTTAAGCCATAACAGCATTCTATGAGAATGAGTCATGAAATCATTCTGAGGTCGCACAAAAACCCCGTCTTTTGTGCAGAGTGGGTGGAGGCTCATACGGTTCTTTCTCTCACTCTAGCTATTGCTCTTGCTCTCTGCCCTGCTCTGACTCATTTCCCTCCTGGAAGTATCCTACTGTGTTTGCTCTGCTGCCATTGTGTGCCTCTACTTGATTCTTTGGAGACATGAGAACCTGAAACTCCTGGTGGTATCCACCAAGCCTGATATCAGTTAACACCAGCACTATATAGTCCTGTGCCCATGACACCCTAGTTCATTAGTTCCCACATTCATTTCTTGATAGCCCCAGGATTGTCTCCAGTGTCTTCTTAAGGCAGGGCTCTGGGGGTTTGCTTCTAATAATGAGTAGCCCATGAGCTAAAACCTGATTAAACACCTACATTGTTTACTCACTTGTGTAGTCATTAAATATTTAAAATCCGACTACATCAGGGTGCTGTTTGAAGCCCTGGGAATTCAGCAATGAGAGAACAGAATCTAGGAGAACATATTTGAGTGACACAGGCCAGTTACTTCAAGCTAAAGATGACAAAACCAGGGTCCAAAGGATAAATAGACTTGACCTTTGATTTCAGAGTTCAAGACAAGATTTGCAAATGATGGGGGTCCTGGAACAATGACCAAAGCAGGTGATGAAATAGCTCCCCAGTCCTTGTCATAGGTCCTTCTGGGATCAAGGCTCTCGGAAGGCAAATCTGGTGGTGATCGGATCCAGAAAGAAGGTTGTTTAAACTGGAAGTGGGGGTTCCACTGGGGATCTTTCCATTAATTTAGTATATCCTTAAACCTCTCTGGGATTCACCTCATTTTGGTACATTAAACCACCATTTAACAGCCACTAGGGATCTCATCACTGGGCAAGAATTCGGCACACAAAGTCAAAAGGATGGTCACAATGAGATGAGGTAGTGGGCGGATGGCATACAAATATTCTCCCCAATCTTATGGTTCTCATCTATACAGGAGAATAGTACCTCTGATATTCTATGCCATTCAATGTAACCATCTCAGAACGTGACTCCCAAGCTCTTTGCAGGGAATGAGCCATTCTCTCTCCCTGGTTTTGCTAAATCCGGAAAGCTGGTGGTCAGGGCTTGCTTGCCAAAGGGGAAGTTCCTTTACTTCTCCTCCATCTCCTATAACACTGCTTTGAATTCCAAGTTCTCCAGCATTTACTCAGTTTTGGCTCAGTCCCTGAGTGAAGCAGTATCTGTGATTCCATCCAATGTCTCATCCTTCGGGCTTCTAGTTAGACCATAGTACCCAGAGCCAGGGCGCCTCTCCAGCCCTTCCCCCTCTTCGTCTGCTGTGGTTTCCTGCTGAATGCTCCATTTACTCTAAAGCTATAACAGAAGGCATGAGTCAGGAAGGGGCAGATTTTGGTGGCAGAGTAGAGTGGTGGATGGGTAGAGCACCAAGATTCAGTCAGTCCTTCCATGGAACCCTTCACAAGCCTCTTGCTGTGTTTATGGCAAGTTAGATGAGGGAAAAACAAGAAAGGATTATAGAAGATAAGTCCCATGAACGCATGAACATATAAATATGGGAATTTAGAACAGAGTAAAAATGAAAATAAAGAGACTATATTGGATGTTGTTAACATCCCAGGACAAAGGAAAAAGACATTGAAGATTGTGTTATACAGACAAGCTCTGTAGGGTAGAGTTTTGCCAGCTTGGAGCTGGTGCATGCTAAAATGGTAGGAGAATGAAGAATGTCAGTCTAAACCCAAGGTCTACTCAGTTATTTTGTGCTAAAATAAATATTTGTATTTGTATGTCACTTGCAAACTATGTCTGCGTATGTACATACATATGTGAAATGTGCTCGTATACGTATGTTCTTGCAGTACCTGCTCTAGTGCTGAACTATACAATGTCCTATCAGAGTTCCTGGTACTTAGCTGGGAACTAATGTTTCTCGTGTGTAAATGGAGCAGCGGTTAGGTTCCTCTTGTCTTACGCAGTGACCCCTCCTGTCCTTAAGGAGGCAGCCCTGCTGGGGAGTGCATCTACACCCTGCTGTCCTGCACTAAATAATGTTTTTATTTCACTTGACATTCCTTATCAGAAACACTTAAATCCCACAGTATTTCTAGGGGCCACTTTTGTGTGACTTAATAAGGACAATAATTGACCTTTGCCAACATTAGAAATGATTTTAATGTGTAACTGCTGGGGACAAAAATCATTTCTGTAAAGTGATTCGTTGTGGAGTAGCATTAATAGCAGCAGTGTGAATGTCCTTAGGTGCCAGAGTGAAGCAGGGATCATGCCAGTTGCTTCCCACATATGTGAAATCTGACTCTATTGTTAAATATATTCACAATATTATTATTTACATGACAAGCTAAGTACTTTATGATATCTAGCACTCAGTACTTTATCTCATCAGATTGCTCCACCTCTGTGACTTAGACGTTAGTGTTTACTTTACAAAAATGGCAAAGCTGTGGTTCTAAACTGGTGAATCAATTACCCCACATCCTGCAGATGGTGCTTCGCCCACTGGAATCCCCACCCAGGGGAAGCCTATTCTGTCGATGGCACGGATTTCAATGGAAGTCTCCACTAGAGCAGTGGTGAGCAGCGGGGATTTGAGTCACAGGTCTGGGAACCCTGTAACTGCCTTCCAGGGGGGCTAAGGGTGTCAAGGAGGTCCCACAAGGCAAGAGTTCAGACTGGGGAGGCAGACAGAACCTTCTCCATGCAGCCTCCTTCCCTCCCGGAAGCGGGGACTGTGACTCACAGAATAGTGCAGATTATCTAGTTTTTCCCCCCTGAGTGATATGCAGATATTTCTAAATGAGTTTTCATGGGAACTCATTTCCAGAGGCTCCAGAAATGCTCACGGAAGCGCTCCCATTAGCCCCCTGCCTCCGAGAGCCTTATGTTGCTCCTCGTGGCAAAGGTTACTGCAATAGACCAGCAAATAATGAAGCTAATGACATTGAAGAGGCAAACGCCCCAACTTTTAATACTGTAAGCGCTCTGTCTGATAGATGTCATTTCTTTCAACGGCTTCAACTTTCTTCAAGGCAGAAAGCCATTGAAGCTGCAGCGTAGCTGAACATCTGTCTTATCATGTGGGCAGATATTGGGATTAAATTAACTAGAAATGAATAGAATGATGTATGACAGAGTGCAGATGTCCCAAGCACAGTGTGATAATTTCATTGCAAAACTATGTAATGAATTCCATACATTATGGAATTACAAATGTACCACTTTAGGTAATTGTGACGGAAGGTGTAATGTGCAGGGCATAAACAGAGCACCAGCCCAGGGGCGCGACGCCTCTGCGGCTTCTCTATAGTCATTTCAGAATTTGATTTGGCTTAATGTAAGACTATTATTATGATAAGAGCTTTATTTTTTTGGTTGGCTCTTTTTCTTTCTTTTTTTTCCCTTGTTGGCCCCTTCAGCATTTCTTTCCCGGTTGGTACAAGAAATATTTGGATTTATCATATTATAATTTGCTCAGGTCATAGCTTTGGCCTCCCGGAGAGTGATAGCTGGGGGCAGATCTACAAAAACATTTTGTTAAAAGACTTAAAGATCTCTCTATCTCTCTCTTTCTCTCTCTCTTTCTCTCTCTCTCTCCCTTTCTCTCTCATCTATCTTTCTTCCTCTCTCCTCCCTCCACTGTCTCTCCTCCCTCTTTCTCTCCCCCTCCTCCCCACCGTTCCCCTCTCGTAAATGGGAGAGCGTTTTAACATCCTTTCTGATTCGTCAAGGGAACTTCAACTTGAATGGGCAGAATCATGAGTTGAGAGCCAGAACACCGAGGTTCTCTTAGTGACTCTGCTTGAGCGCTTTGTGACCCTGAGCAAGTTCCTGTGCCTCGTGGGGCTGCTGTCTCCTCACATGTGATATAGAATAGCGTGTCATTAGTACTTCATTATGGTGTCACCAGGTAAAACTGAGCAAGCTAGAGCGTTTGCGCTGTGGTGACAGGGGTATTTGTCAGACCGACTGTTTTGTCCTAGTGCTCGGAGTGATTACACAGAGAGCATGGAACTAATCATTTGTTGATACACAAGTCAAATAAAATTGTTCTAACAAAGTACCTGGCATGGTGCCTGGCTCTCAGGAGATATGGAATCATTATTTCACATGCGTCAACTGCTGTGAGCTACCTGTGGAGGCCTTCAGACTGGGTTGCTGGTAGCATAGTCACAGATCAGCTTTTTACACAAACGGACACTGGCCAAGGGCTATCTCCCCAGAGGCAAAGCCTAGAGAAGGATTGGGGATCTTCAGTATCACAGCATGGTAGAGCTAGGGCGGGGTCCCCAGCCTTGGTTTACCACTCTGTTTCTTTACATGGGTTACAGAGTGAAGCAGAGGTCTTCTCTCTGGTGGAGAAGCACGCCTTCCTCAGTGTGATTTCCAGTGGTCAGCACAGGAAGCTGCATACTGCAGGAAAGGGCTGGCACACAGCTCCGCTTGCCAAGTGACTGAAAGATCTCCCAGGTCACAGTGGGGTCCGGCTAGCCTTTTGTCTGTCTTTCCCTCCATCCCACTGTCCTTCCATACAGGCCTTTTATTCCCCTTTAAGTCTCCTTTTCACCAATTATTTGCTTGAGGTGACATCAGTGGAAAATGTGAGGGGCGGCAGCAGGGTGGAAACCCTGCCCGTCCCTGGAGCAGAATGCCTGTTTTCAGCGTTCCCATTGGTCCTTGGTTTCCCAGCAGGCTTGTGCCATGAAATGCTCTCCTTACTGTGGAAGTAAGATTCTGGGGGTGACTTGAGGTCACTAGCAGCTCGGGTCCTCCTCTCCACTGGCCAAATCCTTTCCTATCTGTCTTTTTCAGAGCGCTGTGTAACTGGCCTGGGAGGGCCCATGAGAACACCACTACACCCAAAACTGGGCTTGGGTCTATGACAACACATTCTTCTCTCCCCACAAGCTTCAGGGCTGTCTGCAGGACCTGGGCACCCTTGCCAATTTGGATGCCTTGAAAGGAACATTGTTCCAAATAGAGTCTAGAGGAAGGGAGCTAATCTCCCTTTGCTTATCAAATATATATAAAAAAAATTGACATCCTATTTTGTTAAGTGCTGGCTCAGCTCTTTTTGCTTCGCTGGAAAGAACCAGCTGCGCATGTCCAGCGTGGGAGAAAAACGCCGCTCCACTCAGATGCCCTAATGCTCTCCACCTGGTCAGGCCAGACTTGGGGTCTGTTGGGAACTGCAAATTCCTGGGGGGACCTCTTGGTACCCTGTCAGATTTCCCGAGAAGCTCGCCATTTATTGCCTCTGTCGATGCTGCTGCTTAAATTATCAAGAGGGAAAGAAAGACAACAGCGCCGGAAAGTGACTGCTTTAAATGTGGAGAGAGCGCTACAAGTTCTCGGGACGCAGAAGACGTGCGTGTCTGGGATCATCTGGTTCTGCAAGCAGATGCCCAGTTTATCTTACTTCACATCAATCCCTCTGACTGGACACTTTCCTGGATGAATTAATTGAGCGTAGCTAATGCCAAAATGCTCCCGTGATTAAGGAGCTAGGCAGAGGGGCGCCAGGTCAGATGTCAGTCCGGGAGGAGGGTGGGGACCTGTTTACTTCTATTCTCCTAACAGAAGGAGTAGGCCGGCGCAGCCCACTGGAAGTAATTTTGAATAATCTCACTCTATTACTGGAAGCGAAATTGAGTCTGCTCAAGCTACCCCAGTGATCCGACATTTCAGCGAAACGGGAAACTAATATTCAATTCATGCGGCATAAAATAAGTGACAGAAGGAAAAGCAGGGTGAAATCTGGAAGTTTTTAGTTTTCGATTTGAGAGGCTTATTTATTACTAGATAGAATCATGAATGCAGCACAAACAGACGGGGGCGGGATTTCATTAAGCCTGTGGTCATTAGCAGTGGGGTGTGTGTGCATGTGTGTGTGTAAGTGTATCTGTGTCTGTATGTATTTTTCTCTGTGTATGAGTGCATGGGTATGTCTATGTGTCTGTGTGCCTAAGGATATTTGTCTATAGGTCTCTCTCTCTCTCTCTCTCTCTCTCTCTCTCTCTCTCTCTCTCTGTGTGTGTGTGTGTGTGTGTGTGTGTGTGTGTGTGTCTGCGCATGCGCACACCTGTGTACGTGTGTGTAGATGTGTGGAGTGGATATTCATGCCTGCACCAGTATCAGATAGACACTGTACTGTATACATCAAACACCCAAGCAAGGGAACTTATCTAGGATAGAGAAAAACTCCTGACTGATCCATTAAAGCCTGGCCAGGGGGCAGAAGACCTTGCTTTTAGATTTGACCCCACAGACAGCGCACCCAAGTGGTGGGAGGGAAAGGGCTCATTAGCTTCCTCCATCTTCCAGCCCTAAGCAGATCTGCCAGGGAGCTGTCAGCCTCTTTGCCAGGAGGAACCCTGACCCCTTTCTTGATCTCTTATTGTTTTCCATCTCAGTACTCGCACGTGGTAGTTGGTTCTGGCTCACGTTCCTCTCTAGTGCCCACTTTCTCCTCTCTGTGTCTGGTAAAGACTCGCATCCCATTTTTCTAGGAATCCTAATTTGTCTTCGTCACGGCAAGGCCCACAGATGTCCAGAGCTCAATAGGTAACTGTTTTTCTCTAAAGAGGTGCGGATTTTTTGCAGGACAGACCTGGGGTTCGACAGAGCATTTACTGAGCATTGGTTATAGTCATAATCTTTGCTGGGATTTGAGGATAAATATAGATTAGAAAGAAGATACCGTGTCTGCCCTCGGGCGTCTTATGGCCAGGGTGGGGCCGATAACTAGATAGGAGCCTGACAACACGCAGCCTTCTTGCCTGTACAATGAGGAGAGCACACTGTACCTACCTGCAGGGAGAGGAGAGGGTTATGTGGGCTGGGAACTGAATCACACCTAGCACAGGTCCTGACACGTAGCAGAGACTCAGCAGAATTCTTTGAGAGCACCTTGATGCTTGGCTTTGGGCCTCTTTTTTTCTCTGCCAGAGTGGGGAGCTTTTATGAGGGTAAAGACATCGCAGTTCAAAGAGATCTGCATCAGAAATTTGCTCATGCCTCACGACTGTTTCGCCAGCCACAAGTTTAAAACAGGTTTGGTGTCCTCTCTTCTGCATAGAGAACCCTCCATTTGGAACACATACCCCACCATGGATGTGCGGAATGGAGCCCCCTTTTCTGTGCTGGATGTGGTTTGGAGGTGTCACCAGAGTCTTTTTGCTCAGTGTCTTAAAGTACTATAGAACAGAAACATCTGTGTGTACCCTTCTGGGCTTCTGTCCAAAGAATTCCATCACAAGGATTCCTCCCTCACCCCTTCTCTCGGTACAGATAGAGGAATCCAACTTGGCGTGGATGGGTGCCAACCTATCAGGCAGTTTTCATTGGCTTCAGCGCTGTTCTCTGCTTCTGTGGCCTTAATACTCAGTCCTGATGATACACAGAAGCCTCTTCACAGCGTGGTTCCAGATTTCTCACTCTTTGGGCCTGGGCTCATTGCACTGGGTGGTGATGTAGGCTCATTGCACTGGGTGGTGGTGATGTAGGCTCATTGCACTGGGTGCTGGTGTGGGCTCATTGCACTGGGTGGTGATGTAGGCTCATTGCACTGGGTGGTGATGTAGGCTCACTACACTGGGTGGTGGTGGTGGACGTGTAGGCTCATTGCAGTGGATGGTGGCGATGTGTCTGGGGTCTTAGCTCAGGAAGCCTATGCTGTGGTTGTGTTGAGTTCTTCTTGTTCTTCAGTGGAACCTGGGACATTCCTGGATGCCTGCAGCCTAGGAGGTGCTTCACAAACCTGTCTCCAACAGGTTTGCCATGGATAGAGCAGCTGTAGGGAAAGTTAGACCCTGTGTCTAGGAAACAATGTCTGGTGGGTGCTGGGCTGATGTGCAGAAATGGGAGATGAAAATGGAGTTAGGCTAAAGGAATCCTGCAAATAACAGCTCCAACAAGCCCCTGACTAGGCAGACTTTTCTAGAGCAGAATATGTGTGTGTGTGTGTGTGTGTGTGTGTGTGTGTGTGTGTGTGTGTGTGTGTGAGAGAGAGAGAGAGAGAGAGAGAGAGAGACTTGTTGAAAGTGGGTGAAACAACATAGTCAAGTTACCCGTATGTGCATAATTACATTGCCCCTTGTTTCTCTAGCCACCTCCCAATTCAGTGAGCAAAATCTAGGCGCATGTATCTATGGGTTTTTGGAAATGGAATGTGTCTGGTTCTGAGACCCAGCCCTCATTTTCCCTTTAAAATCCACATGACCCACTGTTGCTGTGAAGGACATTGGGCTCTGTGGCTCCTCCTGGACTGCAAACACAGTTTGGACCTCTGTTTCTCATGGGGAGGGTGGATCCATGGCAGTGTTCTTTCAACTGTGGTGTCTTGATGCTAAGGATTTTGTCCCTCTGCACCTCACCTTACTTTTTAGGATTCTCAGAGGAAATCTTTGCTTTTCTCCCATATATTCTGCCAGATTGAGAGTATTAAAGCAGAGGGCTTAAAAGACCTTGGAGGGAAAAACCACCAATACCCCAGTTCAAAGCCCAGAGGCCTTGGGTGTCTCTCAACACCACAGAGAAATCCTGTCTACTGGAGAACCTTGGAGAAGCCAACACAGCCTTGGATAGCCACTCATGGTCTGGAACCCTTGCGATGACTGGGCAGGATGATCTCAATGACTGGCAGAGCGACCAGGCAGTGTGTCCTGACCAGTTGTGTCCAAGTCCAGGTATCCCCTATCTAAACAGAGCAGTGACGTGACTGAGACAGAATCAGGCAACCCAAATCCAAAGTCTGAGCACGTGACTTTGGCACACCTTTGAATTTTTTTTCAACGCTCCAATATTTTTTTTTTATTTGTAAATAGAAAACAAAAAGATTCTTCCCTCACAGGGCAGTTGGGGGAGGTAGGGATGATACACAACAAGCAGATGACCTGTGTCAGGCCAGTCTAACCATGATTACAGCAGCCTGCACTTAGCTTCCTGCTCACCAATGCCAGACTGCAGTGAGTTCTTTGCATATTTTTGTAGGGATGGCATGCAAGAAGCTACATACTCCATGAGTTAAATACATATAATTCTCTGCAGATTTATCCAGAATTTTCTCTAATTTTTCAAAATCATCTCTCTAAATGTTTTATTTCAAGTCTTTATGCAGCCTGGTGGCATATATGCAATTCTAGTTGCCACCAGAGAAAATCAGGTGCTGGGGTATCTTATAACTTGCTTTGGGTTTAAGCTCAGGAAAAGTTCAAAAATTTTCCCCCGTCACTCTCTTCATAGGACATTTCCATTCCAAGGTTGAGAATCATCCTAGTTCAGGGAGACAGAAGGAAAAGTCTGAGGTTCTAGCCCAAGGTCATTCTTTTCCTAATGATAGTGGCTACCAAGATGCAACTCCTGGTCTGGGTCACTGGGATTCTTGTTCCAGGCACATAGAAACTGCTCTAACATACTGCCTGGTCCTTAGCTGCATGGTCCCTGCTGCTTCCTTCCATGACACCTTTCTCTCTGCATTCTAACACCATTTGGTGGAGTGTGAAGGAGACACAATGCTTTAGAAGTACCATGCAGCGGCTGTTGGAGACTCCTAAGAGCCTAGGGGCTTTGTTGTCCCCTCTGCCCCTGATGCTGTTCATCTTCAGCCTGCTATGCCCTAGATGGTTAGATGGACCCTAAGGATGGGTCTGCTCCTCTGGTATAGGCCTGTTATCACTCCTTTCTGCTGCCACGGGCACCAGGTTGGGAGTGGAGCTTATTAGAAAGTTCACATCTCTTCTGCTTGCTATCTTATACTCAGAGAATTTTATACAGGTGACTGACAAGACAGTGAAAACATGAGTTAGCAGATTGCCTGCTCGATCACATAGTCAGACTTTCTCTGTTCCACCAGCTAGCTTCCCCCAAAACACAGAAACTTACTGTTAATTATAAAAGCTTGGCCTATAGCTTAGATTTGTTACTAACTAGCTCTTACAACTTAAATTGACCCATTTTTATCAATCTACTTTTTGTTTCGTGGCTTTATTACCTTTACTCTGTATTGCCTATGCTGTTTCCTCTCTGTCTGGCTGGTGACTTTCTGCATCTCAGCCCTTCTTCCCAGCATCCTCTCTGCCCTGAAAATCCCGCCTAGCTATTGGCCATTAAGCATTTTATTAAACCAACCACAGTGACACATCTCTTCACACAGTGTAATCAAATATCTTGCAACACTCTCAAGAATTTTCTGTTTCCCTTCTGGACAGAGGGCATTGAACTTTAAAACTAAGAATGTATCATCTTTGCTCTCTGTATCTACCACACCATCTTTCTTAAAGGGGAGGAGTGTCAGCTCAATTGCTCCCACAGGGGAGGCTTTAGATGGAATCAGGGGAGGCAAGGTAGTTGAGTGGATGTGGTCACCATTTGTCTACCTAAGCCTACTTAATCTTTCACATGACCTTGAGATGCAGCTTGAATTGTTAATCCATCTTATAGGTCATGAGCTATGACCCAGAGAAGCAACCTTGTAGCTTCTGCAACTTGTACAACCACAAATGTTTATAGTATGAATTCAAAATTTAGAAAATTTAGCAAAGACTGACAAAGTCTCTCTTTTCATGGATCTTACGTTCAAAAGGGACAAATATGGAGAAAAAAATAAGGAAAAAGATAACTACATAATCAGATAGCAGAACCTGAGTTGACGAGTTTCAGGGCTACATAGAAATTATGGAAGAAGGTTGGGGGCACTATGGATGATGTGCATGTAAATAGTGTCTCTCAGCAGAGTGAATTATATGAAGAGTCCTATATGCAAAGGAAGAAAGTCCTAGGGAGAGGGGAGGTAGGAAGGAAGGTCCTCAGTTAAGAGGATGCTTGACTGAATAACTAACAGAAAAGAAAGGTCAGGAGTTGGACTCAGTAACCTGCCTATAGAGGCTGCATGCTTCACTACCATGTGGCAGTACCCACTACTACCCACAGGTAGTGGTGTTCTGGTTATTTCCCTGCCCCTGGCCTGCCCCTTTATGGGTGTTTGTAGATAGGTGAAAGCGCTATATGGTCACCTTCCTAGCTCTCCTTGCAGCCACAGGAAAGATTTATGATCTGGAGAAAACACCAGCAGAAATGCTAGTGGGCTTCTAATCGAGCCACTGAAGCAGGAAATAGTGACCCAGAGGAAGCTTGCTTGTCATCCTGGCGTTTGAAGAGTGGAACACAACTGGAGGATATGCACAGAGCCACACTGAATACTGTCCATGGCAGGCTATGGCATGAGCGTGGGAGGCAAGGTCAGGCCCGGGGGAGGCGGGAATTGCCTACAGCTCTTTACCAGTGCCATGTGTCACCTTTGGCACACTTCGGGGCCTGGCTGGGCAGGACTGGGCCATCTATTATCTGTCTACTTTCTCCTGCAAAATCAACATAGGTCTTATTTTTAGTTAAATAAAATAAAAGACTAGCTGGAAGAAACAGTCTCTTTTTTTTTTCCTTCTTTCTCTGAATCCCACACATTTAGAGTCTGCAGTTTTTATAAGGCTTGTGTGATGATAAGCAAGCAAGAGAAACGTCATTAAAATTGGAGCGAATTTCCTTCAGGGCTGTGGAAAATAATAATAATAAATATTTTGTGTGTTCTCCTTTCCTGTTTGGAAAGTCTAAAGCAGAAGATGCGGCCACTTGCCATTTTGGCATTGTCAGGAGTGTTTCCAGCACTCTGGGTAGTTGCCATGTGTCTCCAGTGAGGTCTCCAAGCAACTGGAAGCAATGGTCTTGTTCACCTCTTCTGCCTTTCCCAGGAGCAGTAAAAAGACCAGAATATCATAGCAGTCATTTCACCTTCAAAACAGTATGGCCCTATCTGCACCTACTCTCCAAACGTCTAGAAATACATTCATTAAAGTGAACTAATTTGAGTAGGAAAAAAAATGACCACACTTGTGTTGGTTACATTGTTTCTTAAAGATGATCATATTTAAGTAAAACTGTAATTTTCTGGGCCTTTTATCTTTTAATGTTTCCCTTCGTTTTTGAATTATTCTTATTTAAGTCAACTAAGGCCAAACGTTGAAGAATCCAATAGCACTTGAAATTTCTGGCTCAAGGTCATCTCGGTTCAGTGACGGCAGCTGTCAAGATGGTTTCCTGTTCTGACTGGGATCCGGCTGTGACAGGTACATTCTGATGAATTATAGAATGATGATCAAAGAATTCGATAGCTTTCCAGAGTCCCTGCATCCTTCTTTTCCCTCGCAGAGGCAACCACTCCACTCACAAGGGCTCACAGCACCGTTACTAACTCCCATGATACTCTGCGACACACACTCTCTTGACTGTTCAGTTTAGTTTTCACCTTTCAATTGTTCTGGGTTTCTCTTTGCTTCCTTCTGTTGTGGGTATGTGGGTTTGTGTATTCATGTGTGTGCATGTGTGTGTGTGTGTGTGTGTGTGTAGGCCAGGGGACAACTTCAGGTGCCCTTGCTCAGGTGCCTTCCACCTTTGATATGGGGTCTTTCTTGACCAGGAGCCTCGATAAGTAGACTAAGTTCACTGGCCAGTGAGCTCCAGGGATCTGCCTGTCTGTGTCTCCTGTCTCACTGTCACTCTGATTGCAGGCATGTGCCACTACACTGGCTTTTTATGTGAGTTCTGGAGATCCAAACTGAGGTCCTTACAGTTGTGAGGTGGATGCTTACTGCCTGAGCCATTTCCCCAGCCCCTGGATCCTTTCCTTACTCTTGGTCCCCTCTCATTCTGTTGGAGTACACTCTAGTAGCTTCTTGAGATAGTTGAATGGAAGTCAGTTGGTATCCTTCTATCTCCAGGATGTTTCTATCTGTTCTCGTACTTTAATGATAGTTTAGGAACAGAATCAAACACTCCGGTTTCTTGGTCCTGGTCAGAAGCTGTTCTCACTCTTGAGTTTCTGTGATGTATGCTTTTCTGAACACTGTGAGACTTTTCTTTTCCTTTTTTTTTTTTTTTTGGTTTTTCGAGACAAGGTTTTGCTGTATTATTAGAGCCTGTCCTGGACCTAGCTCTTGTAGACCAGGCTGGTCTCGAACTCACAGAGATCTGCCTGCCTCTGCCTCCCAAGTGCTGGGATTAAAGGCATGCACCACCACCACCCGCATGAGACTTTTCTTAATTATTATATATGTTGTTGAATTTTGAGACAGGGTTTCACTGTAGCATGGGCTAGCCTGCACCAAGTAATCCTGACTTCTGTCTCCTAAAACCATGCACTGGCTTTAAGTCTTTAGCATTTGAAAAATTCACAACAATGAACTTTGCTGTGTGGTCTTTAAAAAGGACTTTGAAAAAATTCATGTCTTGATGAACTTTTTTTATCTTATCTTAAGAACTTACACTCTTCAGTCCTGGCTATTTTTATTGTAATACATGAATACACATATAGATGCATGTAAATATTATATCTGTGCATACATAAATGTATGCATACATACATATACATATGTATACATGCACATCTAAGTATATATGCATCTATATGTATGTTTCATTTCCTCAAATTTCCTAGAAATTTTATTATTTGGTTACTAGTTTCCAAAGCTTCCATTTAATCTACTTTATATTTTACTTTGCATTTCCTTTGTATTTTATGGAAGTCTTTTAGTCTCTGCTTTGTTTTCCTTCTTGCTATAATGGTTTAGATTTCCACAGTCTACTCTTTGCCTTGTAACATTCCACTTCCAAATTTTACTGTACTCATGTTTTTATTTTTTATATTTGTTTGCTTGTTTACTTATTTATTTATTTGTTTGTCTATTTATATATTTTAGTTTTTTGAGACAGGGCTTTTCCTGTGTAACAGCCCTGGCTATCCTGGAACTAGCTCTTATAGACCAGGCTGGCCTCCAACTCTCAGAGATCCGCCTGTCTCTGCCTCCTGAGTGCTGGGATTAAAGGCGTACGCCACCATTGCCTGGCTGTACTCGTGTTTTTAAAGAATATCATTTGAAAAGAGAGAGTATAACCAGTTGAGGTTCTCTAGAGCTCTCCTCTCCTCTTCCTCAGTGGTCCTCCATTTTATGCCATTCAAAAGATGGGGGCTGTCAGGTGCTTTTGTAGATAACAGGAGGCGTTTACAGCTTGGGGCTATCTGACCATATTCCAGACTTTCAAGCTGAAGAGGGGTTTTAGATGTTTTATGAGGTGTGTCACCATGGCTCGGTAAGTAAGATGGGTCACCATAGTCAGCAAGCAAATTCTTACCAGTGACCCCTAGGTTTCAGAAGCAGCATCTGTGTCAACAGTGTTCAGCATCCTGCTTCTCAGAAGCCCCTTGCTTTAAAGCAGCATTCCCTGACTTCACCTGGAGAGGATGAGGCACCACAGGATGCTGGGTCCAGTCTCTCAGCTGGAGGTAGCACCCAATGACCATGGCTTGCTGGGCTGAGGAGTCTCCGGGGAATGCCGAGATTGCAGCTCTAGAGGCTTGGTCTTTAATGGTAAATGGCTGCAGAGGCCTGGATATAGGCAGCAGAGTGGGACCCAGTTGGTTACCATGCAGACTTTAAACCCAACTCATGAGCTTTTAGCCCCCATCTTCATGCCAGTTCCTACAAGGTCTTACTGCTATACAGTTCTGACTCTATGGAAAGTTCTATGATGTAAACTGGTTTGACTCTTAACTTTTCCCATTGCTGGCTTAGAGTTCAGCTTTCTCAGCTTTACTGTTAGGTATTTGTTTGTTTTTCATCTCATGATGTATCCCAAGCTGGCATGAAACTCACACTACGTAACTTAAGCTGCCTTGAACTTAGTCCCCTCCCTGCCTCAGTCTCTCTAGTGCTGGAAGGTGCATCTACACTCAGTGGATTCTTCTTTAATATTTCAAGTTCAAAAGAGTTTTTTTCTTACTGTTTTCTCCTCTTATGCTTTCATTTTAATTTATTTGCTCTCTCCTACTGTATAGCTTTTAAAATTTACCACTGTCACTTAGTGAGATTTCAAAGGCATAACAGTGTAATTAATAATGTACCGAGCCCTCTAGTTTTAACCAAAAGTTCCCATGCTTTTCCTCAGTCCTTAGGGGAATTTTTTATTTTATTTTATTTTTTTTATTTATTTATTTTTCCATACATTGTTTTGTTTTATTTTTTCCATTCAAGAACATAATTAAAGAAATAAAATTTTTTTTCCTTTCTTCCCCTTCTCCCGGTCCCCTCCCACTACCTCCCCACCCCTCCTCCCTCCTCCTTCTTCCTTGAAAGAGGGCATGGTGCCCTGCCCTGTTAGAAGTCCAAGGCCCACCCCCATCCCTCCTGGCCTAGGAAGGAGTGCATTCAAAAAGACTCGGTTCTCAAAAAGGAATTTTATCTCTTTACCAAATGCTGTGTTTCTTCCCTTTCCTCTGTGCTTAGCACTTAAACGCTGAGAGCTTAATTCTTCCTTCTCACCCCAGTGGTCATTGTTATTAAATGGCATGTTTAGTAATTTTGGAAACTGGAGGTCCATCAGCTCCAGTTCTTTTAGTCTTTGTGTATCCAGAGATGTCTATGCCATTAATCTTATGATTAAAGGATGACATTTATTTGTGTCTAGAACTCAAGGTTGACAACTCTTTTCTCTACTGCTTTGACAATATTATTCCTCTAAGTTCTGTTTCCTCTGCCTTCTTTGGATAATCGTTCTGACAGTCCACTAACCCATTTTCTTCTCTTACAGCTTCTGAAGCTTTTGCAATTCCATAGTTTAATTGCAAGGCATTCCTTCGAACAATGCAATATAAATTTGAAATCCAGACCCATGAAACATATGACTTTAAGAGTATATATTCTTGGCTAAGGCTTTATCTTTTGCCCTAGAGACCCTTTGAGCTAGGTGAGTATCCCATATGCAGGCTGTGCATGGAGGGGCTGTTAAGTCTGTTCTTTCTTCCTTGAGTATCCTGGATTTCTGTGGGGGCTTTTGTTCCAGCATCAAATTGTGCAGGTTTCATCATTTATTTTTTTAAGATGTCAGCATAAAAACTCAAGCTTTTAGGTCAATAATGCTGGGATTCCCTTGCCTTCCCCACCTCCCACCCACTTATCAGAGCAGTTCCCAAGTCAGTGCGTGGGCAGTGGTGCTTTATTTCCCCCGAAACACGTTCCTCTTGCTGCTTGAGACAGGGTCTTTAATTGCCCTGGAACTTTGCCAAGTAGGCTAAACTGGTTGAGCCGGGAGCTTCAGGAGGAGTCTGTCTGCTTTGGCCCTCTTGCCATCTCTGGGATGACAAGGGTGTGCTACCATGCCAGACTTTTGTCATGGATTCTGGGGATCAATCAAAGGCACATGAGGAAAGTGCTTTTACCACTAAGCCATCACCCTTGCCGATCATTTCTCTCTGGCATTCTAGGTGTTTTGGGAAATGAGGAGTTCAGGCTACCATCCTACCTTGGAAGGATATTTCTCCCGAGATTCTTTGCAAAAAAGTTGGCTCAAGTTTTAAATCATTTCCACTGTTTCTAATTTGTTTTTCTTGCTGGACATCAAGAACATTGACAGATGCAAGGTGCTTTAGAATCTGCTCCCTTGGATCTGGGCCTGAGGTCTGTGCTCCTGAAAGTGCCAATCTGAAAATGCTAAATGGTTGCTTCTGGGATCCCCATTAGAGTAACTGGTAGTTTATGCTTGTGGGCTGTTTCTCAGGAACTCAGTGCTCCCGTGCAAAGGTTCTGCAATTTCTAGCTCATCACCCTCCCCATCTGGGGCTAGCAGCTTGGACTCCTTGAAATACCGTATCAGAGAGCACGCTTGTTTCACAGCAGGGAATGAACTCCATTGTGTTGATGCCAGCTGCACTGAAGAGTTAGAATTGGGTGGCAAAGCTCTGAAGCTTCAGGATGAATCATTCATCCCACCAAAGCAGGTCAGACACCAACATGTCCACGGCTACATAGAACTGGACCAGGCGTTAACCTGGTAGGTGGTGGTCATCTGTAGGGTGAGGGAGAAGGCATAGAACAAGATCAAAAATTACACAAGCCATGGAGTTGTGGGGCTTGAGCTCCTTAGACCATTGGAGCCACTCACCTGCCAAGTGATTCTGAGTTCCATCTTTTCACATCAGTGTACTTCTATTGAAATGGTGATGAGCTTGTTATGATGCTTACCTCATAGCATTGCAAAGACCAGATACTTGGCAGGCGTTGCATCCTAAGTCGACAAATAGAGAAATGAAAGCTCAGAGAGATGAAGTGAACTCTTTGAGGTCACGCAGCAAGTAAACAGCAGATGTAGGACTCACAACTCTGAGACCTCATTCTCTTTCCATGATGTCACCACAGGATAAAAGTACAGCAAATAGTAAGACGATGGAGATAGAAAGGGAGGGAGCGTCCACTGTAAACAGCTGATGTGGGAGTAGGAGAGGCCTTCATTTCCACATGATGATCTTAAGACATGGTTTAATTTTCCTTTGTTTATTGTGTGTGTGTGTTTATGTGCATATCTGTGCATACATCTGTGTAGGTGCACATGTGTATGTGTGTATGCATGCATGTGTGTATGTGTTCATGTGTGTATCTGTGCATACACCTGTGTAGATATACATATGTGAGTGTGTGTTGCATGCATGTATGTGTATCTGTGCATGCATGTGTGTAGGTACACATGTGTGAGTGTGAGCGTGTATGTGTGTGTGTGTGTGTGTGTGCGTGCGTGTGTGTATGAAGTCTAGAGGAAAACCTCAGCTGTCATTCTTTGAATGTCATCCACTGACCCAGAGCTCACCAAGTAGGCTAGGCTGAGCAGCCAGTAAGCCCTGGGGATCTGCCTGTCCCTGCTTCCAGCACTGAGATTACAATGCACATCACTACACTTAGCCTTATGCAGTTTCTGGAGAGCAAACTTGTGCCCTTGAGCTTGCAAGGTAAACACTTAACTGCCTGACCTATCTCCTCAGCCATCCTTTGATTATCTCACAAATGACAAAACTGGAGTGTCAGTCACCAGCCATGATTTAGTAAAGGCAGCCAAGGCCTCGGCATTGAACCTAGCATGGTGTGCTTTTCTCTCTCAGAGGCTACAGGATGCTCCAGACATTCGCAGGTTCCTCTAAAATCCATACCCGTTTAGAAAGGTTCAAATCAATTAGTTCACACTTTGCTGCGGGGCCGCTCTGTGCCAAAGGTGCTCTTGGTGCTCCGGATTTTACGCTTTCAACCCCAATGAGGCCTCTTTCCTTCCCCCTTGCATGACAGCCCCAAATCGAGAACTGTGGTGCATATGCTGTTTGCAAAATGCTCGTTGTGTATGGGTGTTTAAACTTTAGTTTTGCATCTTTTAATTTATTTATGCAAGCAAGCCGCCTTTCATGAATTTTAATCCGTGCTGTCTTAAAGGAGAGCTTTCCAAATGGGACAGCGTTTGTGATCATCGCAAAGCCTTTCTAACTGCTTGCAGGCCTGGGGAGAAAGGCAGCGGAGAACATTAGCAAGCTCTGCACTGTCCCCGCGATGTCCCAGTCATTGTGGCATAAAATGTGCTTCATGTCTAGGAAGGAAAAAAAATAACTGTGACTTGGGTCTTTGGTTATTTTTAATGCTGAGCAGCAGAGCCACAGGGAATATTACGAGTTCCAAGCTCTCTGGCAGGAGGGACTCGCCGCTGAAGTGCTTCTTCAGGAGAGACACACAGCGATAAGTCTTTATTCATTTATTTATCATGCTTCAGTTCCTAAAAAAGAAAACACTTCTCCAGTGCAAGGGAAATTGCTTCAATAGATAGATTGCATTTAAATAATTTAAGTATAAAATTACTCGAACAGGCCGACTGATATTTTGAAAACGAAGCAGTCACAGTCAGTTAGAGGAGCTGACAAAGTTCATGAGTCGCTATGAGGATCAGACACGGGGGAGAGGCTGGCTGACTTGGGTGGGGCTCTCTGACATGCCCACTGACTGGCATGAATTGTAGTTGGCTTTTGGTCAGGTCCTACAAAGACAGGATGAGGCTTTCAAATCCCCAAATCATTGATGAAAGGCGCATTGCGCATGGCTTTCAGAATGCGGCCCTCATCTAGGCAAGTCAGGGGATCAATGATGACTGCTACTTTATCTGCATGCACCTACTGCCAAGCCTCTGTTGTTCTACCGTGTGTGTCCAACTTTCAGAGCATACACTACACGCAGTCGATGACAGTTATGAACTTGTCCATCACATTTGCAGACAACATTGGATGCACTATCAAGAAACTGGATATCCCTGTTAGACCCTCTGACCCAGGTGATAGGATGCCATGCACATTTGTAAGGCTGGCGAGGCTGAGTTAGGTTCCTGAGGGGATCTAGTGTGGCCCTGCAATCAGATCTTCCCTGTATCTGTCAGGCTGATCCAACCAAGGTACCATATAACCCAGAGAGTCTGTCTGTTCTCTGGAAGGCTTAAGTCATCTAGCCTAGGGAAGGCCACTGATCTCTGTGGACTATACCCGGGTATACCATCATGTTTGGAGGCTCTACCCATGGCTGTATAGACAGCATTTCTGTGGTACACCGGGACCCAGAAGAGCCAGACAAGAACTGATGTAAGTTCAACTGCATTTGCTGGGCACTGTATGACTTTTTTTTGACAACTTAACATGCAAGTTAGCATGCCCAAGGCTCCAAGAAGACCCACCAATAACATTTCACTTTGCATTCAGCTTTAACCTATTTGACAATGAAACTAATGCTGCCCTTTGGTACCCTTTGAACAGGGATTTAAGGAGACGCACTTAAAGAAATTGTCCTACACCCACTGAAACAGTCTACCTGAGCTAATGGGAGCTCACCAACTCCAGCCAGACAGGGAAGGAACCAGCATAGGTCCAAACTAGACCCTCTGAGTGTGGGTGACTGTTATATGGCTGGGATAGACTGTGGGGCCACTGGCAGTGGCACCAGGATTTATCCCTACTGCTTGTACTGGCTTTTTTGGAACCTATTCTCCTTAAATGGATACCTTGCTCAGCCTATATATAGTAGGAAGGGCCTTGGACATTCCCCAAAGCAATGTGCCTTGTGCCTTACCCTCTCTGAGGAGTGGGTGGGGGTGTAGGTGAAGGGAACGGGAGGAGGGGAAGAAGTGGGATTGGTATGTAAAATGAAAAAAGATAGCTTGTTTTCTTTTAAAATAAAATAAAATAAAAAAAGAAACTGTCCTGAAGTTTCTTCCTCTTTCCATTCTACTATGTTGCCTTTTGTCTCATTTTCCCCGCTGAACCAGTCCAATTGAAGCAGGGTTCACATTCTTCTTTGTCCTGCTAATTCATTAATGAAGCAAAGGTAGAGAGCTCTAGGCTGAAGATCATGAGAACACCACCGACTCCCTTCACGGTGCTGTCAAGACCCAGAGCAGATACAACCACATGCACAGGCAGTGCCAACGTCAGGCTGAGGGATGGAGGTGGGAGTGAGGGTCCCTCAAGATAAGTCTGGAGATGTCAGACAAGGTTCCCTGGAGTAGAGGCCTACCTCCTGTCCCCCGCTGCCATCTCGCTTGGGGGTTTTGCCTTCGAGGATCCAGAGGGAGCATAGGCAGCCCCAGTGTTTACTTTAAAGAGAAAAAAAATGTCTGCTTTGTAGGCAAATGTTTTCAGCATGGAAATGATCGTAGCAATTGCTGTGGTTGTCACAAATGTTTCATCAGAGCCGATAAAGCAGCTGAGTGTTGGCAAAATCGATGAAAACATCTTGCGAAGTGTTCGCTGCCTACTTAGCCGTCTGTGGCTCATCTGGTGCGAAGGGAGGAGGGGACAGAGGCGGTGAGCTGAGGCCACACAGGGGAAGCTGAGGGGAGGAGACGGCGTGGTAGAATGCCAAGGCTTGTATTTGAAATCTTGGCTTTGGCTCTCAAGGGCCCTGTGGCCTTGAGAGTGTCACATCAGCTCTTTGTGCCTCAGTTGACTCATTTGAAAACAGTGGCTAACGATTCAGGCCAAGTATCCTTATCTGAAATGCTTGAATATTTCTGTTGAACACTCCTTGTCCGAACACTCCAATTATAAAACGTGCCAGTAGAATTATAACACTTTGGATTTCAGATTTTTGGGTTAGTAATTGTCAACCTTACTGCTTTATGTATTTAGATAAGGTAACATATAAAATGTCTTTATGTAACAATATTTTGAGGTTCACCTATGTGTCTCAATTGATAAAGATCTATAAAAATATTCATCCAGTGATTATTGGTCTCACACCTTCTAAATGGTAGGCTATACCTCAGTGATTAAGCCATAGTGGTGAGTGAGACGGGCTACTGATATGGACAGATTGATCAAACAAGGTGCTATCAAATGTATCTTATCTAAGTACATGGGGCTGGAGAAATGGGTTTGGTAAATTGCTTCCCTTACAAATATGTGGACTTGAATACTATTGCATAATAGTACAAGGTGCAAGCTTGTAGTCCCGGTGATGGAGAGATGGACACAGGCAGATTCTCAGAGCTCATTGGCCAGCCAGACTAGGCTTCTTGGTTAGTTCCAAGTCTGTGAGAGTCCCTGTCACAAAACCGGTGGACTGTGTATGAGGAAATGACACCAAAGTTTGTCCTCTGACCCACACATGTATGCTTGTATGCTTCCACATATACATGGTACATGCATAAAACACACAGACACACGCACTTCTAGTAGTCTGATGCTCTTTGTTTCCTGGTGGTTATCACAGGATGCATTTAATATTCATCGAGCAGTCTGTAATGTGATGTGACAGACTATAATGTGCTGCTTCAGGGTTTGTTTCCTACGTTTGGCTGCAAGGAAGATCTCACGTACAGAACGACAGCTTTCCCCTTCTTCGTCTAAACTTTCTACTCCGAAGTCAAGACCCTGCATGCATTTCTATTCTCTTGCAAGGGAAAGTGGAGCAAATCACTCTAGTGACTTGCCTTGGCCTGTCAGGGAAGCATAGGTAAAGCAGCTCCTGCAAACCTGAGGAGATGGGTAGGCCTGCGAGTCACAGCTGAGATCTGCTCAGTGCATCACAAGCCACCGGGGCCAGAAACTGGCAGGGACAGTGCAAGGGTGACCCCGATGAATTGTTTGCGGTTGTGTGGCCTAGGTGGCTGCAGTCACAGGCATCTCCTACTCTCACAGGTTGCCTCAAGGATTTCCATATCAGTAAGACCTGAGAAAAATCTGTGGGGGGCGCTGGCACGGAAGAGGGATAACCATTGTGAAACATCCAGAGTGCTCTCTATGTCAGGGAGGCCCTCCGTGGGAAGAAGAGGTTTGGAAGGAATTCCCTAGACCTCGCCTTGGAGAGGGAAGGACCTTCTTCCTACCATAAGCCTCTCCATCCTTCCTGTCTCAGCTAGGGGAAAAGCAGTGGAGAACAGTTTAGTAACACTCAGGGTGGATGTCCCAGGCCTAGTAAGAGATGGGGTTGTACTGAAATTAAAGAACACTCTATTCTTGCAAACCTTACCACCTTAGCAGCAGAGCTCCAGCATAGTAACAGTTAATTATAGCTAATTAGGTGGAAGGTCCCAGATTATTTGAAGAATACTCAGTGAAGCCCAAAGGCATCAGTGGAGACAAAACCAAGGTCACTAGAGGAACGCAAAGCCTCTTGCAACCCCAGCTGCAGCCAATATTAACACCGCCCAAATCCAATCCAGATCACTACAAACCATCCCATTAAAGGCCTTTGTTCCTCAGCTCAGCACAGCATGTCTGTCTTTCAACAAATAACATATTACCAGGCGTGCTGAAGTCAAGACACTGTGAAGCATGAGGACCAGCCTCAGACACCACACAGATGCCGTCATTACCAGATGTGGCATTTAGCAGAGCCACTATTAACATGCTAAGGACTTTAGTGCAGGAGCCGGAGAGATGGCTCAGCGCTAAGAGCATGTGCTACTGCTTTTGCAAAGGACTCGTGTTTTGTTTACAGCACCCACATATGTTATCATACAACTATCTCATTCCAGCTCCAAGGGGCTTTGGCACCGTCTTCTGGTCTTGGAGAGTATCTTCACTTGCATATGTACATACCAATACAAATCACACATACACATATACACACAAAGCCAAGTATAAAATAAATGTTTTTTTTTATATTCTAACGCAGAAAGCTGACAATGTTGATGAATGGATGTACCATGTAACTAGGTTGATGCAGATTCTAAGAACCAAAAGGAAATGTTAGAAATCAGATGCATTGGGACAGAAGTGAAGAGAGAGAAACCTTTGATGAGCTTTCAGTCTCATCAGTAGACTAAACAGTCATGCATGAGTCAAACAGGAGGCTCACTGGAAAATGAAATGTAAAGAGAAAAATGGATGGTGGGGAGAAACAGACACTATCCAAGGACTGTGAGACAATTCAGACGGTAGCACATATGTGTGTTTGGAAAACAGAAGAAAAGAGAATGGAATCCAAAAAATACTTTAAGAATTTTCCAAAATGAACGACAGACACCAAGTCATAGATCAAGCCCTTTACTTAAGTGTATCAGTCAAGGAAAATGAAACCAAAACAAACAAAAACAGAGAGAGAGAGAGTCTTGAAAGAAGGCAAGGTGGGATACCAGAGAGGCTCCCTTACAGAGGAACCAGATAAGATTCCTAGAAGATCCATCTTCAGAAGCCATGTAAGAAGAAGGCAGAATTTAGGATGTACAGTATTAGCTGGAACACGCATGAACCTAGAATTCTCTCTCCAGTTTAACTGTTCTTCCACGGTGAAGAAAAAGCAAAGACACTGTCTGATCAACAGAAACAAAGAGAATTCACCACTCATTTATCTCCCTCACGAGAAATGATGGGAAAGTTAGAAGTAGGGTCTGCGTAGAGAACGAAAGGGGACGGCAGAAGGAAAGTCCCCAGTGAGTCCTTGCTTTGCTCGGTAGCTCTGGTCACAGCAACAGTGCAGCGTGTGCTTGTGGCAAGGGGAGAGGTGAAGTGAACGACACCATGAGCGAGGGAAGAGGAGGAGCCAGGCTGACTTTGCTGTGGGAGCACGGAGAGGTGTGGCAGTTCTCTCAGCCTCGGGACGCCCCTTTTAAGGCTTGCAGCGACTGCGTGACTCCTCAGTCAACAGTCAAGTCTACATATCCTGCGTTCTTCCCTATAGCTTCTACAATATAACATTTAACATATTAATTATGGGCAATAAGAAATTGGGCAATAATGGATTATAAAGTTGAGCACTGTTGTAGTAAAATGTGTATCAGTACGATATCGGGTTCTGTCAATGTGTAAGTGTACTATGTGATGATTTGGGGTATAGATGTGATATGGTGACTTTTGCATTCTAGTTGACTATGGGTAGCTAAAAGCACAGAAATCATAACCACAACCAAAGGGGCTGCTGTGAGGTGTTATTTGAACATCAAGTTGGTTGGGTTTACAATAGAGTTTGCAGACCCTAGATCTTGAACCTTTTCTTGTGGTGACGCAGTGAAGGTCACAGGAGGGAAGTCCGTCATCAGAGCTCTTCATTTTCTTCATTATTTGAGGTGATGCAGGGCAGACCAAAGAAGGCAAGGCTGTTGTGTGGGAGGAATCACCTTCGGAGCCCACGGGTGGTCTGCCTACTTCAGGGCTGCCTTCCTTTCCTTTCCTTTCCTTTCCTTTCCTTTCCTTTCCTTTCCTTTCCTTTCCTCTCCTCTCCTCTCCTCTCCTCTCCTCTCCTCTCCTCTCCTCTCCTCTCATCTCCTCTCCTTTCCTGGCCTTCTTTTCCCTCCCCTTCCCTTCCCTTCCCTTCCCTTCTTTTCCCTCCCCTCCCCTTCCCTCCCCTTCGCTTTCTGACCATTGCCTACTGGCTGGAAACTCCAACTGTCTTAGAATTAATTTTGTGGAATCCAGAAAGCCCATGTTGCCTGGAGACAATCTACCTATAGTACCCTGAAATAATTTTTGCATCATTTTCTGTGTCGAAATATATAAAGCTCAGTGATTTGTATTAATTAATTGGAGACAATCATCACAAGATCTTAGAAGTCATTTATAGGAAAACAAAATATATGAACTGGATTTCTGTCCCCACAGAAAAGCCACCCTTCACTCTCCATCTTGGAGGGAAGAGGGAAAAGAAGACTTTTTATAGTCTGGAAGAGTAAGAAAAAGGAAGTAGCTTGCAGGCTTGAGGAGCAAATGGTAAAACACATGTGTTAAGTTTCACGTCAACTTGACACAAGACACAGGCATTTAAACAGAAGAAACCGCAATTGAGAAAATGCCCCTACCAGACTGGCCTATGAGTAAGTCTGTAGTGCATTCTCTTGGTTAATGTTTGATGTAGAAGGGCCAGCCCATTGTTGGTGATGCCACTCACGGGCAGGAAATCATGGGGTATGTTAAGAAAGCAGGCTGAGGAAGGCGTGAAGAGCAAACCAGTAGGAGATTTCCTCTATAGCCTCTGCTTCAGTCCCTGCTTCCTGGCTCCTGCCTTGAGTTCCTGCCCTGACCCCGCTCAGTGATGGAGTGTGACCTGAGAGTTATAAGCCCAAATAAACCATTTTCACCCCAAGTTGCTTTTAGTCATGGTGTTTTATCACAGCATTAGAAATCAAAGTAACAAAAGCTCTTGGGATGTTTTCTGGTCTAAAGTAGCAATATCTACTTCTAGAGATGCTAGTGACAAGTGAATAAGATAACCAATGTGCCTCTGCCTGTGTCAGTTATGCATTGCAGCTGCATCTTCCTTTTCCTTCAATCTATTACCCTTGTAACCTCCTTTCAATACATTGTAGCATATTACATAATGACATCAGTGTCCTTCAGAAGCCAACAACATGAGTTTGAGTGAAACCACAACGGCTTCAGCTGGTAACCTGCCACAAACCTAGAGTCGCCTGGGAAGACAGGCCCTCAACTGAAGGATCACCTCCATCAGCTTGGCATGGCTGTGGGATGTTTAGTTGACTATTGATTGATATGGGCCGGCCCAGTCCACTGTGGGTGGTGCCTGCTCTAGGCAGGTGGGCCTGGAATGTATAAAAAAGGTAGCTGAATGTGAGTAGGGAAGAGAAAGTCAGTAAACAGCATTCCTCCGTGGTCTCTGCTTCAGTTCCTGCCTCCAGGTTCCTGCCTTGGCTGTCCTTAATGCTGGGTTGTAACTTGTTAGCCAAATAAACCCTTTCCTCCCCCACTTGCTTTTGGTCAGTGTTTATCACAGCTATAAAAAGCAAGCTAGGACCAATAGGAGTGTGATGTCCTTGTACCTCTTATCTATTCTTCTGGAACCCAGTGATGGATGGAGACAGTGAGTGCTCTGGTGTCCTCTGACCCAGTGGTGACGGACACTTTTGTTAGATGTAGTAAGAGAGATGCCTCATCCATATATTGTTGGGGTTCAGGCTTGGAAGTGGCTGCAGAAGTAGGGTCAAGCAGGACAAAGGTCTTGCCAGATGCATCCAAGGTTGGAGTGTGTTTGGGGGTGGGGGAGGAGTGCTTCTTCATGGCTATCTACAGTAGAGAGAATTTGGACAGGAACAAGAAGTCTGGTTGAAAGAGCAGAATCCATGAAACAAAAACATGAACAAGATATGATCTTGAGAGTAATAAGAGCTAAAAGGCAGTGAGAAGACGCTGCGATTTGAAACTCATACATGGAAGGTGCTTAGCTCTGCACCGTGGGTTCTTCATCTGTGAAATGGTAATTGGAGTGAAGAGACCTCATAGGGCTCTTAACTTTCCTGACTGCCACAGGTCCCCCTGGCAGTTGATCGATGTATGACCCTGTCTTTGTTTGGATTTTCCCAGAAGCAGACCCGAAGCACAAGTCACTTACATTGGGAGGAACAGAAAATATCCCTGGAGATGTGGGAAGGCAGTAAAGTGGAAAATTGGAGCTTTATCCTACAGGGATGCTAGGGCTAGATGCAAGACTACTTCTCTGAATTATCCCACAGAACATAAGGAGCTGGGGAGTTCCATGGTGCTCAGACTCTGGCGCTTGTACCTGTCCTGTGGGCATCTAGACAGTGCTGTTTTGCACAGCTGCTCATGGAAGGCATTCTCAGAGACTGGTTTTGGAAGCCAGCTGGGCCCATGGGAAAGTTGAAGGGATGTGTGGAAAAGCAGTTCCAACATCTACCACAGAGCCCCCCCCCCTCTAAGGGTCGCATTTTGAAATGCATAAAATACATTGGATTACAAAGCAAGCCAATTATATTGAAATTCAGTTCTATCCACAGACCCCTTGGGGGGCCCTAGATTAAGAAGGCCTGCTAGGATTTCTTTTCAACATGAAATTATATGGTTTTATGACCTATGAGTGCGGATTGTGTTACTCTGCCAGGAGGTGGCTGAGTGTAGCCCTGTCTGGTCTAAGTAGAAATGATTTCAAAGGAAAACCGTGCTCGCCCAACCTGACAATCCCCTGCAGCCTGGGGACTATAAACTGTACTGGTGGACTCTCTCACTCTCTCTTTTTTATGTTTCATGGTGTTTGTTTTGCTTTGCGTATGTTTCTATGTTTATAATGTGTCCTTTGTTAGACCTCAGCACACACTGAGGGACCAATTTGCCCCCACATCACCCTGGCAGGAGCTCTTCCCCCTTTAAACTCCCCCTGAAGAGTTCCACCTGAAGGTGCTGCTTTTAAAGCGCTATGAGGGTCCCGAGAAGCTGCCAAGGGCCAGGATCCATGATGTGGCTTCCTGGTAGCAACAGGTGGCTGTGTGTGGCATGTTGGAGCAGTGGCCCCGCTGGGAGCTACATGCCACTGTGACACTATCCCACCTCCTAATGTGACTTTGTGGCTCTGTTACTCACAGCTAAATTACAGTATTATGACTTCATTGTTGAGTCCCAATTCTCCTAATTATAGCCTAGAGATCTATTATTTGATTTGGTAACACCACGTGCTTCTTTTCTAAATCGTGTAATCTCTTGTAGCTTATTAATGTCAGGTTTGCGCACACGCAGGGACTTGGTTGTTTGCCAGGCAGAATCAAATTTTTAAATTTTCGCTGTGTTATGTTACAGGGCTTTGCTTGTTACAATCTAATTATATTGGCACTGAAATACCGAAAACCAATTTATATTAGAAAGCACTTTAACTCTTTCTTTGGAGTGAATTTACATGCCTAAGTGTCTACCACACCATTGGTCTTTTTTCATTTTTATTTTTTTTTCTTCTCTCTCTCTCTCACTGAGAAATTCCTTCTGAGGAAGAGATGAACTGAAGAGACTTTTTCTATGACAATGTTTGCTATTCTTGCAAAAACTGGGACTGGGGTCTTTCTATAACTTGTTTGAAGCATGGGTGGCAATTGTGCCCCCTGAGCAACCGGACATGCTTAGTGCTGTGGATGGCATTTGCTCCTGGTGCCTGAAAGCCTGGTGGTTGATACCCCTGGAGCTGGCCTTAGTTCCACCCCTTCCACGCCCCCACCTTTTCCCTTCAGATAGACTCTGCTTTCTTCTAGGGCCTCCACTGTTCTTGAGACCAAGAAGGAAACGTTTCCATTGATGGTTGTCTAGTGTGGCTGATCCTCCTCCTCACCTCTCAGGACAGCCCTGTGCCTGTTGCCATTCTGTATGGCAAGAAATACGCGAAACCATCCAGCACACTGCCGTCTTGATTTCCTTGGCTTTGACTTCTCTTTTGCTACCTACTACCTTCTTTTGTGTGTGTGTGTGTGTTGTGTGTGTGTGTGTGTGTGTGTGTGTGTGTGTGTGTGTGTTGTAAGCTGGAGGGCAGCAGAAGATGTCATTATTCAGGACACTATCTACCTCGTTCTTTGAAACATTTTCTCACTGACCTGAACTCATTGCATCAACTACACTGGCCATCTGGTAATCTCCAGTATCTGCGGGGCTCTGCCTAGCCCTGCTCAGCAATGAGAAGCATGCAGCATGCCTGTGTGTTCTAGGTGGGTTCCAGGGATTGATTAACCTCAGATTCTCATGTCTACATGGCAAACACTTCACTGGCCATGCCAGCTCGTGCCTCTACCTTCCTCAATCCTCCAGATAACAGACCCACTCTGGCTGTTTGGTGTAGGACAGAGGAGGAGACTGGCTTCCCAGAGGGGCAAATTGTGGTGGAATGAGAGCAGCCGTGTTAGAATCACAAGCGATCTGGGCAGGTAGATTCTAGGGCTTCAGTCTCCTCTTGCATATCTTGTGAGGATCATTTTTTTTATCAGTTTGAGGTCATAGTCAACCTCATGTGTAAAATGGGTATGGTTGTAGCTACCTATTGGTTATTGTACAGAGTTGATAGAATAACTGTTTCGAGAACTTGATAGATTTCTATAAGAAGCACTCCACGTCTGTCTCCTCATCTCTTAAAAGTATGTCCCTCTCAAAGTTCCCCTCTAGGCCTGTGGGACTCCAGATACCAAGACTCTTCCCAGCTGAGGACATTTGCTTCTCTGTCTCCTGAAGTACACCGGACCCTACCCAGCACAGCTCCTGGTTACCACAGTTGGAGTGTTTTTCTGAACTATAAACTTCCTGTTATCTAGCTAGGACTGTGTAAGCCATTTTCAAAGACCCATTCAAGACCTGTCCTCACAAGGCATGTTTGTGACTACAACAGGCAGAGATTTACCCATGGACATTTCCTGAGGAGAATTAATGCTGGGGATCAAAGCCTTAACTAATCTCTGAGGCTTTTGTGTGTTTCATCTGTTTAATTTTATTTTTGTTATGCATATTTCCAGCACATTCTGAAATGTGTTGCAAGCACTATAATGAACGCCTCTGTCCCCACCACAAGCTTTGTCAGGTTTTCACATTGTGTCACATTTGCTTCCCTTCTGTTCAAATATGTCCCCAACAGAGAGCTGAGTGTGAATGGTCTGAACAGGTCTAATGATCAGATTCTTTTTTTTTTTTTTTTTTTTTTTTTTGGTTTTTCGAGACAGGGTTTCTCTGTGGCTTTGGAGCCTGTCCTGGAACTAGCTCTTGTAGACCAGGCTGGTCTCGAACTCACAGAGATTTGCCTGCCTCTGCCTTCCGAGTGCTGGGATTAAAGGCGTGCGCCACCACCGCCCGGCTGATCAGATTCTAAGATCTTCACATTTTAAGTTTCAGGCAGCAGGCATCAGGGAGGTACTTGGTTTCTGCACTTCCATAAGCAAGCACCTGAATTCTGCCTCAACATGGGCAGAAAGATGATCTCAAGGCTAGAAAGGAACATGGCCTGTTGCACACCTTGGCTATGTAGAGGACCCTGTTCACCCACACTGGGCTCCTGTCTCATGGACCCTGCTGTTTTAAGTCAGTAGCTTACTGTTATGTAGCAAGATCAGCCAGTGGTGTGGCTACTCCAGCAGCACATGAACCAAACAGTCCAATGTTCTTGTCTCCCCCAACAGATTGGTGGTTCTGAAAGCTAAGGTGCCTGATACATTTATCTCTCTAGATTCCCTGCTCTCAGAGCACTAACCCCTCTTTGTCTGGTCCCCCCAACCAGCACAGTGGCACAGTGGCTCTTGGAGAAGAACACAGACTGGGAAGTAGCTGTCACTGGCTGCCGCGTGCCTTTGAGCCTCCCAGGGGCTTTAGTTTGCAGATGGAGTCACAGTAACAAGAGCTGGGTCCTATGGGAGGTGAGGTTGCAGCAATTTATACCTTCACAGCTCAGCGCTGGCTAAGTTTGCTGGCGTCCAATGCTCTTTACTTCATTCCACGCTGATGTCTGAGCTACCGCTATTTCCATTTGCATTGGGGAAACTGAGGCAATATGCCACAAATAACCCAGCTAGCAAGTGGAAGAGATACTCAAATTCAGTCCGGACTTGCCTTCTTCATCATCACCTACATCTACATTGTGGATGTGGATTTGGGGAATTTCTCTGGGATCCCTTAACAGAATTTACAAGAAATAGGTATTTAAATACTCAGGCTTTAAGTTTGGCTTATGTTTAGACATGGGTGATTTCTAGAAGCACAACGAGCAACCAGACAATGCAGACATTTCAGTGGGATATGGTGGTCCACAAATGAGCACAGAGACCCATTAAGCTGACATACCACCTGACAAATGACGAGGGACTTTTAAACAATCCCAGCCTACTAAGAACCTGGTATTTACATAAGTGCAGATTATGGGAAGCAGTGGATAATTTGCTACCTGCTCGCTGTTAATGTGTTTGTGAGCACTGGCGAGAAGCTCATTCATTGTAAGTGTCTATGGGCTAACTGCGCTGTAAAGCAAGCTGACAGCACAATGCACACCTATAAAAGTCTCGGCTAACTGATGCAATCTGAGGAGGAGCGCATGCAAATGAGCACAAGGATAATGGGCGAGAGATTGCTGGGATGCATGCGACCCTTATCGGAGCAAGTTTTATGCTCCTGTCCTTAGGTAACCCAGCAGAAATGCAGGCTGCTGTGATAAGGGTGACTCTAACCACATTCGCCATGGTGATAGTGCAAGGTCGGGCACCAAGAACCCGTAATCGGAAATGCGTGAAGGCCGTGGCCTGACAAGGCTGAAATCCATTCGTTACTCTCTGCTCCGAATGCCCTTGTCACCCGGCTGAGTCCAGACTCCTCCATCCGAGGCCCTGAACTTCCTGCTGTCTTCTGACTTGACTGGGACAACCTTTCCGGTTTCAGTGAACCCGGGACCTTTTCCAGAGAAACTTTGATTTTGTAGGTAGCTGAAATGCTTTCCTTTTCTCCTTGCCTGAGTGTGTGCAGAACTCAAAAGTTCCTTAGGGTTGTGCTCTCTGGAAATTCATGTTGCAATGAATGCAAATTGTTTGGAGGCAGAATGCAAACTGAAGTCCCAGTGCAGGTGAATGAGCTAAGCACTAGGAGAGGATTCAAGACCTGGGCTTCTACAGTTCTGGGTGCTCCCCTCATCTGCTCCCCACCCCTCGCAGCTGCCTTTCCCTTCTCTCCTGTCTCTCCTCTGTCACCTTTCTCTCTCCCCTTCCCCACGTGTGTGTGTGTGTGTGTGTGTGTGTGTGTGTGTGTATTTTGTCTTCCTTAAGTTCAGAGAAAGGGTCTCTCACTGAACCTGGAGCTCATCAGTTCAGCCAGGCTGGCTGGCCAGCAGATTCCAAGGATGCTCTGCTTTCAAGACCTCCAATGATGGCAGAGCCCAGGGACAGACACTGCTCAGCCATGAACATTCAACCTAGCACCCCGCATGTGAAAACCCAGCTCTGGAGTGCTCTGAGGACAACACTTTTTCCACCGCTGAGGTGATATTCAAAGTTGCCGACATTCTTAAGTCTTGGCAAATGTTCCAAAATCTGAAAAACTCCAAAATCAGAACCACCTGATTTTGGTCCTAAAAATTTTTTAAATGGGATTCTCAACCTTAGCACATTTTCCCCTATATAATACAACTATGTCTGTGGTGAAGTTGAATTTATAAGTTAGACGCAATAAGAGATTAACAATAATAGCTAGTAGTAAAGTCAAATCATTGCCACAGTGTGCCGTAACGGAGGGCATGCGAAAATGGCATCTCCATGCCTCAGAATGTCCTACTACGCTGTGCTCATCCACCTTGCAATAATGTGGCATGACAAAATACCCATGTCATCAGATGAAGGGAGCTGACACAGGCATTGCGACATAGCCGTAGGCTGCTGCCTGAGGGTTGCTTGAACACAAGCCTTGGGATACTTCAACAGTCATTTACGGTAACTGAGATGATACTAAGTGATCAATGGAAGAGTAATAGATATAGTATGGACACCGGAAAACAGAATGGATTCATGACCTGGTCAAGACAGAAAGACGAGGCAACCTATCAATCACCATGTGGTCCAGAATGACAAGTGACTTAAAGAATTATAGTTTGCTTCTGGAATTTTCCACTTAATATTTTCAGACTGTGATGGGTGATGGGATATAGGAGGGCTACTGTATTAGAAGGTAGTAGAAGGGAGGTGCCTGGCAAGTTCTTGCTCTCTGCCATCATCCTGCCTTCATCTTTCGGTGTTCTGCTGCGTCTGTAAGTCTCCCTTCTTTCCAGCAGTCAGTAGCCGTGTGTAAGGAAGGAGTGGGTAAGAGCACAATTACGTGTGGGAATTATTCTGAAATGCATCAGAAACAAAGTTGAACTGATGCCTGGTAGAGAAATGGGTGAGAGAGAGTCCTGTGAAATGTTAGTTATGGTTTAGGGTATATGGATGCTTATTATATAATTTTTTCAACTTTTGGTGATTAAAATTTTCACAGCAGAATGTTTAGGAAATAGGTCAATAAGGATCTGGCTCCACTTTTAGAAAACTCTTCTAAGGGAATAGCATTTTGGGGGTTTTCTCAGTACCAACCTTACCACTCCCAAAGCACACAGCTGACATAGGCAAGCTCTTGGAAATGTCCACTCTCAGGCATGTGTGCAATGCATCTTTACTGTCTTGTTGAGGTCCTAAATTCCATACAAGTTTTAAGTTTTATGTATCCGAGTGGAAAGATCTTTGGGAAACCATGAAAAGATGTTTCTGTGGGCTGAGATGCCTTTCTTTTCCTTTCCTTCCCCTTTCTCCTTTTCTCTTCCCCTCCCCTTCCTTTCTCTCCCTTCCCCTCTCTTTCTCCTCTCTGTCTTTTCTCCCCCCATTCCTTGTTTACTTTGCTCTCACATGTGCAGCACTGCACTGATCACAGGGAACTATAAAAATAATTCCAATGTGGACAGACTAATCAAGGAGACGGCACATGGTTAGGTAAGCAAATCCAAACAGAACCATCTGGAGGGCCCATACAAAAGAGAGTCCATGTTGGCTTCTCAAGGAATGTAATGCTTTTGAAAGAGGAAGGGGCTCCCTAGGCAGACAAGGGAAGAAAAAGTACTTCAGCTCAATGGGCCTGGAAGCAGAAGCACGCCCTGAATGGCTATCGTTCAGAATATATGTTGGGGTGCAGAGATGGGTGAGAAGGCTCCGGGGGTAAGCAGAGCCAGAGCAATGATGAGTCTTAAGAACCTGGGACTTTAATGGTCGAAGTAATTGAGCAACCTTGAACAATTTAGGAAGAGGACTTAAATGCAAGGCAGAGCTGGTAGTGATGAGGAGGAATAGCTGGGGACTCAATGGCAGCCGGGAGCATTTCTCTGAAAGCCATGGGAGCTTGGGAGCAAGGATCACTGCCTCAGGCAAATGACGAAAGATCAATCCCAGGAAAATCCAAGGGAACAATGAGGAAGACTTGGCATCTGAAGACATGCAGGGACAGGAGACACCGGATAGTTCAGGGCAACAGAAGTGATACTATTCTCCAAGAGGGTCCACAGGCTGAGCGTTTCTGGTCACTGTCATGACTCATGACAGGAATTCTGATGCCTGTGACCCCTGGGAAGTCCTTAGCCCAGTGCTACCTGCTGAAGTGCTGGATGACTTTCGTGATGCTGTATCTCTCCTGAGGCCTATCTACATGACCTGCATGTGTGTTCCGCCTCTCCTGGGACCAGAACCTTTTCAGAAAGTATCCTGAAAATGGCTTCTGGGATGCTTTGTAAGCCATCTGGAATACAGGTTGCAGGAGAACCCCGCGGCACAGATTCAGCTCTGATTCCTGGGTTCTTACTTCACACTCCCCGACTGCTGCCTTTTAGAAATGAACCCTGGGCTGCCTCACTTTATTAGGAAATTAAAATTGTTTCCGAAGACCTCAAAGGAGGAAAATGAAATTGTTTTCAGCTTTGATTGCGGTCATAATAAAATAGCTATTTAGAGGGGGATTGTGTTATTCTTGGATAAATGAGGAACAAAAATACTTTTTTACAGTTTGCCATAAAGACGGCCATATAATTTTTCCCTAGACAAACAGAATCAATGATTCGGGGAAGATGAGGGCATCTATATTTGTTCTTCCTTGGACACCAAGCACAGTGGGCTATTTGATGTTTACAGAACTAGGAGAGGGACCTCGGTCTGTTTCTGAGCTACTCCATTTCCCTGCAGCTGCAGGAGCCTTGCCCTTGGCCCCTGAGGAGCTTCCAAGCCAGACAAGAGCCCTCCCCCCACTCTCACGCCCCATGGTGCTCACTGGCAACTTGTTCCTACTTCCTAGTTGAAGTAAGAGTTCAGAGCCAGCAGAAATGCGTTTGACGTCTAACACTAAGCCTGTGTAGACAGTGATCCGGTGTTGGCTCATCTGGTGGTCACAGCACCACTGCAGCACTAGAAATGATCTTTGTTTCTAGACGTGAACGCTGAGTTAAGGTCACTTGCTCCATGCTCCACAGTTGGTGGTTTTAGCCCACTTATATTTCAGGTGCTGTTTAAAGTTCTCTCAACTCTGAGTTGAGTTTGCTTTTCCCTCTCTGGGCCCCAGTGTTACCAACTGGTGTCCAGTGGAGGTCAGCATGTCTTGCTGACCTAAGCCTTGGGCTCTAGAGAAACTAACCCAGAGACTCTTTGCTTCTTGGGAAAGGGGAAAGAAAGAAATTTGACTTGGGGGTTTGGGCTCTACAAGATATCGTGGTTAGAACATAAGGAAAGCACATATTAAAGAAACAAAGCTCAGAAATTAGCTTTTCAGCAAAGCATTTGTTAGTTTATCCTAAGGTAATGTGCATTTTTACCTCAGAAAAAAGAAAGGGTGGGTAGGATTTACTAAAGGGTTATGAAATTTAAAGAAGGCAAACACTGCTGGCCGAGCTATCGCCACAGCTCCTGACCCAAAAAAGATCTGAAGAAAGGTTACATTTTCAGAACCTTGCATTTGAAATCAACAGTTTGGGGAGGTGTCTTCAGATTGTGGTACCTTCCTAAGAGTTAACATCAAAACCCACACCAGTCTCTCAACACTTCTTTTGAAGGAGGTTGTGAGCAGGCAGTGTGGGTTTCCTCTAGCCTTCACCTGGGTGACTTAGCTTTGAAACAAGCTGAGCCCTCAACACCTGGACCAGCCTCTTCAGGCGCAGTTTTAAATGTACAGACTTGAGTTGCTTCTAGAATACATGTCTGTCCCTTTAAATCCAAGTCTACACATTCAGAGGCTCTGGCCTGTATACTGCATTGACACAAAGCAGTCTTTGATTTCCCTAATAAATAAATCAGACATTGGGGAAGGGGTTGCTAAAATCTCAAAAATCTGCCTCTAATTATTGCAAATCTCTTTATATATTCTAATGCTTTGGATGCACATTAAAGGGCTCAGCCCATATTTATGATGTTAGCACTGTCCTGGCTTTTCACAAAAGCATCCCTAATTGGCACAAGGATGGGAGGGACCCAAATTGGCTGATGCTCCAACTACTAGTTTCCCTTTGCAGTAACTTCTAGTGCTTATGAGGAATTCAGGGTCCTTCGCATGAATAAGCACAGGCCCCTGCTCATCCATGTTGTGTCCATCTGTCCTGGGAACTCAGGAGCCCTTAGGCAAGTAAGAATGTTCTTCAGAGCATCAAGTCAAGGGTGGGCAATGTGGGTCCTCCTTCATTGGGGCAGGGAGGGCTGATGCCAGAAGGATTCTTGGGGTTCTTTTATGTAGTCACATCATGGACAGATGGACACACATCTTTCTCATAACATGTATGCTTACACCTTGCCTGAATTCAGCAATATGCCTTCCCCTTCCTGGGCCATCAGTGAGTAAGGAATTCATAGCATTCAAAGACTGAAAGAATCTGAGGTTAAGGTGGAAGAAGAAAAGAAAGTTCCATGTGACTTTCCTGTGAGATAGGACATTGACAACAGAGGAAGAAATGATTCCACCCAATTCTAGCATGGTGAGCTGATGATTTCATTGGTGCTGCAGGAGAATGGGCGGGTCAAAGGCAGCTACTTACTGAAAGGCTCACCCCAGTTTGAGTGACAACTCAAGGAAGCTACAACCCTGGCGTTCTCTGCCCATGCTGTAAGCATCTCCACTGAAGATTCTTCTCCTCCACAGGAATACTTTACTGCTTATAAAGCCCTGAAGAGGGGGCCTTCTGGGTCTCTTAACCTTCTGAGTTTCCTGAGTCTTGTACATTTTGGGAGCTTCCTGAATCTCCTAATATTTCTTTAGCTTCCTTGGTCTTAGGAGCCTCCCTTCCCCAGAAGCACAATCTTTCCGTTCAAATGAAATATTTACACAACAGAAGGAAAGGCAGGAAGGATGAAGTATAAACTTCATCTAACTTGGTTGCCCATACTGCTGAGCTTCTGACTGGAGTAAGACACTGGTGGGGAGGGGCTTTTGGAATGCAGGGTGCACACAAATCAGAGAGACTTGGAAAAGGACACAGGTCAAGCCATGCTTGATAAGAAAGAACAGAAAAGCCATGTGTTTAGTGCAGAAGGAAATGGGATATAGGGTAGAGGAGGCCCTTAGTCAATAAGCAAAGGGTGACAGAAAGATTTGCTCCCCACAATCAGATGAACCAGAACTAGAAAGCTACAAAGAAGCCCAGCAATGACTGACTGGAAGAAGTGTTGACCTTTACTAAGTGCTCACTATGACCAGCCGGGACCTGGGCTGGGCATTGTGTATGGTGTTTTTCTCTGGAGTTCTGAAATTGGTACACAATGAATTCCAGAGTTTTCAGTAAGGGTCTGAGTCCCCAGAGCTACAGAGAGCTTAATTTGAACTCCTGGCACCTCTTCACCCTGACTCAATTACAGTCAGTACTCAGCAGGATTTGGGAAGTCTCACTGGGGGGTGAGGAGAGAAGAGGGGGGATTCCTCTGCAGGTAAAGGGTCATGCTGTTCCCTGAGGTCCTTTCCCTTCTGAGAAACTCTGTACACACTCTTGGTGGCCCAAGAAAGCGTGGCTAGAGTATGAAAATCTGGAGGGAGGAAAGAGGAGACGTGCTATGTGGCCTTCATCTGCTCCACAGAGTGGAGTGAACAGCAGACAGGCCTCACCCGGGATTGATTCTCTCCAAATGGGCCCGCTAGTAAATACTTTACAAAGAAACCTGACAATTTAGTTGTTAATTTAAAACATCCTGTTCTAAGCTGTCTGTAACTACAACCTAATTGTTGCAAGTTGGTGGTGGTTTATTTTCTAAAAAAGAAAAGAAAGTAAAATAATATTGAATACAAATGTCTTTCTCCTGCAATAGCTCAGTCTATTCTTACGCTCTGTCCCTCTGTATTCTTCCATGCTATCAGCAGGCTCTTCCTCCCTCCCTCCCTCCCTCCCCCGTCCCCCCCTCTTTCTCTCCCTCTGCCCTCCCCCTCTGTGTGTGCATGTTGGTGCACTGTATGCACATGGTTGTGGAGGTCAGAGGTCAATGTCAAGTGTCTTCTTCTGCCCCTCTCCACCTTATATTTTGAGACAGAGTCTTATACTGATCGAGAAACTCACAGATTCAGTAAGATGAGCTCAGGGACCCTCCTATCTCCACCTTCCAAGCACTCGGATTGCAGGTGCTCCCCAACATACCTGGATTTTCATGTAGTTATTACAGGTCTGAACTCAGGTCCACAAAGCAAGCACTTTGCCAACTGGAACCACTGCTTTCTCCCAGCTGTCAGGCTCTGTATGCGATAAACATTTATTTCTAAAAAAAACGAAAAAAAAAATGTCATTTCAAGAATTTAAAGGAGCCAGGCCTGGAGGTGCAAACTTGTAATGCCAGGTGCTCACAGGAGGATTGAAAGTTCAAGGCCAGTCTGAACAACTTGGTAAGACCCTGTCATCAAGTAAAATGTAAAAAGAGGGCTGGAAATATAGCTCATTGTTAGTCTAGCAAGCATGAAGCTCTAGGTCCATTCCTTAGATAGCATCTACTTCCTTCTCCAAAAGGAAAACAAACAGACAGAAACAATCGCTGTCTTGTAAAGAGCAGCACAAAGGTTGAAACCTTGGCTCTGAAGTTTAGGACCTAAATTCAGGCCTGAAATGGAACAGCAGCTAGTTGGTTGCTCAAGGGACTTCTTTTAAGTATATTTCCTCACCAGTAAAATAGATAATATATTATAAAATATTGTAAATTGGCAGGGTCAAAAGATTAAGTCTTTAGGAAAGACCTTTTAAGCTGTAATAAATGATGCCGATGTTTGCTAATCCTTTCTTGCTCTGGAGGCTTGAGGGGGAACTGGAATCTGAACTCTCACCACCACTTCACACTGACTCAGTTACAGCCTGTGTTTGACAGAACTGGTGCGGCCTCATCTGGGCACCGAAAGGGATTTCTGTACTGATAATGGCACATACTAGCTGTTCACTGAGGTCCCTTCCCATTCTGAGGAACTCTGTCCTTAGCCCTGGTGACAATTATTGTACCATCTATATATACACCTACACACACACACACACACACACACACACACACACACACACACACAACCTATCTATGTAGATTTTTAAAAATCTGATTAATGGTGATGACATTTCTTTGTGTCAGTTATAAAATCAGGGGCTAGAACACGAGCATGGACAAGATGTTGTGTAATTCAAGTTCTTCTGTCCGGATAGAGTGACAAAAGCCAATTTGGTACATGATTAGGTTGTGAAAGTGACCATGGTGGGACTAGTGAGCCAGGGGTTATTGTGGATTATTTTGTTGTTGTTTTCTTTTAAGTCATCGATAAGGAGTAATAAAGACAATTGCAACAACTTAGGTTGTTAATTATTCTGTAATGGGAATTTGTGCAGGCTTTGGACATGGCAGAGGGAAAATCCTTCACTGAATGTCAGGCCAGAAGGAGAAGCTACTCGGGGGTGGACAGTGAGGAACCGTAATGACAGGTGTCGTTCTCTGACTCACAGGGGACAGCTAGTGGAACAGAACCCCTGAATCTTCTCCCTCCTTGAGGAAGGGCCAGGCACAAGCAGGTATGCTGAATGCCTGACTTCCACATTGTGGGTCTTGACAAGCTGCAGTTCTGGAACTAAGAATTGCCTGAGGACTCAGGGAGAACAGGTACCTCCCTGCAATCACAGGCAAGCACAGGCTTACTCTGGCATGGTGGGGAGAAGGCAGGGGGGGGGGACACAGACATCTTTGCACGTGTGTGTGCACTGGCTAGTTGCACGGATAAAATGAATGTAAAGAGATGATGGGACTGTCAGCCCCTGGCCATCTGTTCTGGGTGTAGGCTAGGGTGACACATTTAGCAGGGAATTTGGAGACCCAGCAGGAACTGGGAGAAGTAAGTCTCTGAGATGGGCTTTTGTGTTGGCATTAGGGAAGCAGAAGTTGCCACCGTATCCTAGTATACAGCATCATACACCTGATGGGTCCAGAGCCTGCTTTTCCACTGGTATTGAGAAGAGGAGGTTGCTCACTGACTTAGAAATTTGCTGATGGGTTTTGGTCTGTACAGGTGAGCTAGCTGAGATAGACAGTGGTAACCCCCATCATCTACTGTCCTCTAGTGTTTTCAGACACCCTTGCATAATTCCTTCACATGCATAAAGTCAAACAAATTTGAAGGGTTTATAGAAGGTTTAATTTCACTTGGTGGCATTTCCTTTTCTGTGGTCATAGATACCATTTATATTCTATGAATATGTGTCATTTCTATATAGAAATATATATATTTCTAAATGCCTTGCATGTGGTATTAATGCATCAGAAAAGATTCTATGTGGACAGTATCAGCTAAGTCAACTCAAACTGGCATATGAGCTAGAGATTGTGGTGCTAACTGGAAAGGGACAGTGTTGGGCTGAGTTTAATCCAGGATGTCACTTAGACTCAGTTTCTATCTCCTTGTCACTTAATGGCTTAGTTTCATCTTAAGGTTGACCTTGTGGTTATAAGATGTAGCCTGATAGCCCTTGGGTCTGTATTAGTCCTTGGCACATGTCCAGAGAATCTCTGCTCAGCTGGCAAACAATCTTGGCTATAGAAAGAAACAATGCAATTTAAGTGCCCATCTATGAGCCTTTGTGGCAGCAAGAGCTAGAGCTATGCTGGCCAACTGAAGCATGCAGCAATAACGCACTCAGTCCCTAGCACTGGCTTCCCAGCATCTCATCCCTTCACTTCTCATCCCAGTTTCTCAAGCTTTGATTCAGTGACGTCAGTCTGAAGTGGTATGTTTCTCCCTATTAGCCAGCTATAGACTGTCCAAGCATCTTTACTGGACCCAAGAAGCTGCTTTGCTATAACAGGTGCATAGCAGGTGTTGCATGGATGCATGAATCCAAACCGAGGAATGTGGTGAGCATAGGGACAGAACCTTGCCTATTTTAAGGCAAGAAAGCATGGCCATAACTTTCTTCCTGATTGCCTCTTTGGCTCAGAGTAATTTAAATTTTTTATTTATTTACTTTATTTTATGTGTATATTTATATGAGCATATGTATATGTATCACGTGTGTGAAATACTGTTGGAGGTTGTCTTGGTTAGGGTTTACTATTTCTGTGAAGAGACACTATGACCACAGCAACTCTTATAAATATAAAGAAATTTAATTTAATTTAATTGAAGGTAGCTTGCTTACAATTTCAGAGGGACAATCCATTAGGATCATGAAGGGGAACACAGCAGCCAAATTACTTAGGAAGCAATATAATATTATTAATGAGGACAATGGATCTAATAGAAGCATTGTTGAACAATTATCCAGGGGAGTTTTGAAAAAAGCAATGCCATTTTATTCTAGTTGACTCATTAAGAAAAAAAATGAAATTTGATCATTTTTATCTTCTTTTCTTAAGAACAGTTTATGATTCTGCTTGACTCCTGGTTTAGTTTTCCCAGGTGATTCTGGTATCAGACACTATTGAAAACTAGGGATCTTGAGAAACCCTGCCCAAGCTGGAATATCAGCATTGTACTTCCTGGTTTTTCCATCCATCCTGCATCATCCCCCAACCATAAAACTGTGGTCAAAACCACTGGGTTTTCCACCTTTGTCCCCACCTTTTGTATCACTTGGTTCCATTAGAATATGGCTGACTACTAACTTGGGTACCACAAGGACATCTGAAGTTATCTCAGAACACACACGACTGTTGGCAGGAAGTGCCATGCTTCTCTGACCCTGTAGGTAGAGTTGCCAGACTGGAGTATCTGAGCTATCAATGCCATTAAAAGCCAGTCTCCAGCATTACAACTGTGTTGCACCGGTTATCGTCACCATGGCAGCATCATCTCCATATCCTTTGAAGGAGAACCTGACTTTCTAAAAATAGTCTTCCCCCTGGAGTTTTGTGTGAGCTTGTCAATGAGAGGATGTATGTATGAGGCTGGAAGGTAGAAAGGGCATATCATTCTTCTCAGAGCCTGTGATGGTCAGCAGCTTCCAGCCCTCTTAGTCTCTTCCCAGTTGTGTGGGTGAAGGACTCCCTCCTCCAGTTTGCCAACACCCATTCCATTTTCTCTGTGTTTTGGATGATAGCTTTCCAGAAAGATCTTCCTGCTCTTCATTCCTTCCACTCTTCTCACACTCATGGGAAGCCCAAGTCCAATTTTACAATCTTCTATTTCCATTATTCTTTCTTTCTTTGTTTCTTTCTTTCTTTTTTTGAGACAGGGTTTCACTGTGTAACAGCCCTGGCACACACTGGTGTGCCAATTTATAGGCAGAGAGTGCTTGTTTGTTCCCTGGCCACTCAGACCAGAAATAAACACATAGAGACTATATTATTTGCAATACTGCTTGGCCAATAGCTTAAGCATCTTTGTAGCTATCTCTTATATCTTAAATTAACCCATTTCTATTCATCTGTGTATCGCCACATGGCTGTGGCTCACCAGCAAGGTTCTGGCACTTGTGTCTCCTATGGGAGCTACATGGCATCTCTCTGACTCTGCCTTCTTTCTCCCAGCATTCAGTTTAGTTTTCCCACCTAACTCTACTCTGCCCTGTTATAGGCCCAAAGAGCTTCCTTATTAACCAATGACATTCACAGCATACATAGGAGAATCCCATATCACTACCCGGCCCATAATATTTTCTTAACCAAACCTAAGCTGTCCTGGATCTTCATATACTAGACAGTGGAGAACTTTTGAAGGCTCATACCTTAAAGCCATATCAAAAAGGGAAATGGTACATCAGGAATCCAAGGATATCTCCAGAAATGGTGCTAATAGTCTCATTTCTGTCATCCTGCTCTGAAGATGTCACCAGAAGTGGATCTGACTGTCAGACACAGAGGCCAACTCTGGTGACAAGATCTTCTTGAGTATACGTGTGATGGTTATTCTTGCTTGTCAACTTCACTACATCTGGAATTAACTAAAACTCAGGTAGGTGGGTACACCAGTGAGGGATTTTTCTCAATTAAATCATTTGAAGTGAGAAGACGCATCTTTAATCTGTGTCTTCTGAGGTGGTAAGACCCACCTTCAATCTGGGCCAAACTGTCTAATAGCAGCCTATATAAAGGACATGGAGGAAGGAAGCTTTGGTTCTTTGCCTGCCTGCCCTCACTCTCTCAAGTTTACTCCTTCACTGGCATTAGAGTCTACTTCTTCAATATGTTCGTATGTGTCCTTGTCTGGCACATGTCCTTCTGTGACATGAGGGCCACTGGTTCTCTCTGTTCATTCCTGTCCCTGGTCATCATAAGCCCTGGAATGAGAGCTACCACAGGATTCAAAACATCTAAGCCCGGATTTAATCATCCAAATGGTCCTAACAGAGCCACATTCCCTGTTCAGCTTCCATTTCACCTCTTGTTAATTGCTCAAAATAATTGTCCCAGAGACACCTTTCAGGCCTAATACCCCTACTCATGGCAACCTATTTCTTTGGCTTGAAATGTCCCTGAAGACCAGGCCTAATACAATGCCCCATGTAGAGAGCTAGGTCTAGAGGCTAGATGCTTTCATCTGGGCCTGTGGTAGCTAATTTAAGGGTATTATCTTGTTCTAGGATGGTACCTAGAGGGTCCAGGAGGTTAGGGAGTTAACACTCAAAAAATTTACACTCCTAATCAGGGGTTTCAGGATAGCCACCTTGCTTTTGACTGACGGAAAAGTGAGCAGACACAGCTCACATTTGCTTCCTTGCACTCCTCTTGCTCTGCTGGAGCCTCTCACTCTTTTCACATGAGAAAGGTAAGGTAAGAATAGGCCACAGAGCAATCTGAGCATGGCTGTGAGCTGGCTGTGCGTGCTTCCCCCCAGAGATTCCATTTCTGAAGCAATCGCCTGCCTCGCCTGTCCTGAGGTCTGTGGCTGGAGCCACACACAAATCTTGATCTCATCAGGATCCCTCTGTTCCCTCAGCTGCTCCTGTTTTCCCTGAAGAGACACATGTCCTTCCCTGGAAGTTTTATTGTTCCCCATGGCCTCATTTTCTCACACATTCCTTCTTCAGGAGCTGGGAGCCAGCCAGGCCCTTCTTGTGGGAGATAGACCCCGGCATCCACAAGAAAGCCCCTTCTCTCCTCATTATGTCTCTCTGTTGTCATTAAAGAGAGAAAGAAAGACAATAAAAATCCCTCTTCCTCCTGGTGCTTTTTATAGATTTTCTCATTATGAGAATTAAGAGCAATCAAAGGCAAATCTATAGCTGCTTCTCTTCAGACAAATCATCTTGAAACTCTTTGCTACTCAAGTCAAACATGACAGCTCTTGGCTGCCAGCACTGAGCCCCCAGGGTAGGTTCCAGCCATCTCTACAGTGTAGCTGGAGGGAAAGAGAAGAGTGTGGGGTAGGTAGCCTTTGAAGCTAAATGTTTTTGCCCAGCAGCCACCTGCCCTAAGCCCCAAAGACTGGGGATTCTGGATATGGGTTCTTGCTGGGTTTCTGGACAGGGCATGGATAACTATTTTTGGGAAGCAATCCATACCCAGAGGGGCTTAGCTGGTGAGTGTGATGTTCTTGGAAACCATTGCATCGAAGACAGATGGACATTTCTAAACTGGCTGGCCACAGGGCTGAGATGGGGCGATTGTTAAAATCACTTTTACTTGGCTTCTCCCGAGTCTAAGGCCCATTCATCACTAGGACTAGAAGAGCAGGCCCATCAAGGAAGGGTGGGAGGGAATACAGAACCTAGGTACTTCCAGCAAGGATATGCAGGTCTTGGAAAAAGGTGTTCATAACATTGCGTAGACCTAAGGTTGCCAGACCACCACATTTCAGGGCAATTGTATACTTAACAGCTAATATATGGTAGGTTCTAGGACAGGCTGAAAAACAGCTTATGGTGACATTAGCTTGGTGACTGTATTAGTGACTTTTCTAGTCACTCTAGTCTAGCTACCAGATATATGGGAAGACCAGGAAGCAGAGAGTAGGGCCAAACAGAAGTCCGAACTTTCACCCTCAGGGACCAGCTTTGGAAGCTCCACCTCCTTCAGCAGGGCCCGGCCTCTTGAAGGCTCCCAGCTGCTCAGAAGAGTGCCACTAGCCAGGGACAACTTCAAACACAGGAGCTTGTAGGGGAGACTTTACTTTAAAAGGGGAGCAAGACTGGGAGACACCAAATTACACTTGAGCAGGCAGTGATCTGAGGGTCAGACCTGGTGGGTCTTCTCTTTTCCTGTCTTCTTTTCCCCTCCCCAGCCTTGGTGTCTCCATTAATTAAAAAGTCTGAACTACTCTGAACTTCCTGAAGAGAAAGGTTTCCACTGAAGCTTACTGTCATCAGGCATCTCCCAGAGGAGGATTTTGTGGCACAATTCTTAGAAACCCTGCATGTATCAAAGCCACCTAAAGGACGACCATGCTGGTGCACCTGGGGAACACACTAAACATCACCCAGTGAAGATATGTACTCATCTTTAGTTAACCTTGTCTATTGGGAACGTGTTTTGACAGAGATGTCATTTCATCCTTATAAGGCTTTAAGACTCAAGGAAGCAGTGTTCCTCAGTGCACACTCTGGGAAACAGGGCTACGGGGCATTTCTAGATAATCCACAGGGCTGTGTCATCTGTGATTCCTTAGTCCTAGGACACCCTGTGCTTCTTTAATCAGAAGGGCAGTGTGTCACCCATGAAGCTTGAGTGCGAAGTGCTTGAGAAAGTGCGACGTTGCTGCCACGCTTGCGGCTTGCTGTGCATCTCCGATGTCCTCAGTCCCTAATCTCTAGGGATACTGTCTCTTGCCTAACGCACCTTCCATAGAATTTTGAATGGCTGACCCAACTTTTTCGTCTCAGCTCTGGAGTCCTTCCTCCGAGCTGCCTTTCCCTTTTTTTGCTCTCTGTGTAAGATAGCTACATGTGTCTTTTGCTTTCCAAAGCATGCCTACACTGGAATCCTGAAAGGTCCCTGGAGACTGAGGTGTGTGTGTGTGGTTCTTCACTCCAATCCAGTGCCTAAGGAAGTGTTTGACATGTGGGAAGCCCTCAATAAATATTTATTAAATGATTAGACACAAATTAAGTGACTTCGTAATTGCTCTCTTAGGCCGGGAGAAGAGTGAGTGCACTCTTACAGGAAAGGAAGAACCTCAGTTTTTCCTCATTCTGTGGGGAAGTTGCTGACAGGAATGTGTCTTAGTCACTAAGGTGGACCCAGTCACTTCCATGCACGGAGACTTTCCCACACTGAGCATGCTCACCACAGACTTAAAGGAGACCATCATCAATTGGAATTCGAGTTAGCTGATTTTAGCATTCTCGGCTAATGCTAAAAATCTAGTAGTTAACTTTTATTTAATCAGTATGCTGTATAATTTGCAGTTCCCTACAAAATAAGGCCTCTTACATTCACTATCTTTGAATTTAAGAACAACTACATTTAAACAATAATTAATTTACTAACAACCTATTACATTAATAATAGCTATCTAATGCCTTAATAAAGCAGCTTAAATGTCACAGTCGATGAACAATTAAAACTACCGTAGACAGTTCTCTATGGTGGTAGGTGCTATAACTTTTTCTTTCTCTTTTGCTTAGATTTAGTTTATTTTATATGTGTGAATGTTTTGCCTGCATGTATATAGGTGCACCAGGTACATGCCTACTGCCATCAGAAGTCAGATGAAAGCATCGAATACCCTGCAACTAGTTACAGATGGTCGTAAGCCACCATATGAGTGCCTGGAATTGAACCCAGGTCCTCTGTAAGAGCAAGTGCTTGAAACCACTGAGTCACCTTTCTAGCCCTGCGCTCATATTTTCAAAGTTGTTGACAAAGTGATCACCAGAAGTATCGAGTCAGATAATCATTAGGGTGATGATAACCCAGTTACACTTAGAAGCTCAAAAAGATGAGACAGAAATACAAACACAGAGCATCTGGACAAGATGATGAGAGGTAAATCCTGTCTACGTGATTTAAAAATCTGCTTCTGTAAATTGTTCTCTAATTCGTTCAATGTGCTTGTCTTAATTGTACATTTCAAAGATAAAAATATGACTAGAACCAACAGGTGATGTGTTCTTTGGCTCTGAAATATTAGTTTCATTTTTTTTCTCCCCAGCTGAGGTTTGAGGATTTTGTTCACAGGTGACTGGCCTCGTTTATCTTTTCCAGCTGCTTTGACATGTCCCTTATAACAGGCAGAATTCTGAAGATCATACCAAACTCAAATAATCCATCTGGTTATTGGTGATCTCCGAAGTCTCTTATATTTCAAAGTTAAGAAGTTCGGCCTTCTGCTGCCCTCATGGGGGGGGGGGTGAGTTATGTGTCTTATTTGGAAGATGGAGTGAGATGGCAGTTGGCCCAGGTCTGTAACCTTTTCTCTTTGTCCAGAGATGAATGCCAGAAGCTATTACCAGCAAAAGAGGAAAAACAAGTTTCTGTTTGGCTTTTCTCTTCTCTGGAAGTAAACAGCAGAGCAGGCTCAGGGGCGTCCTAAGTGAACAGGATTTAATCTCCTCTGAATTGTCCTGATAAACATCCTTTTAGCTGTCCCCAGCCTAAGCCATTTTCTCCTTTGTGAGGCCAGTGACTAGTGCTGGGCTCTCAGTGGATCTAACTCCAGACTCTGACCTCTCCTGTCTCCATAGTCCCAGCTCACTCATGCTTAAGATATCTGGACCCAGGATGGTCCCTGACTTGGCATGTAAATCTAATTTGATGGAACACAGAGACCTGTCATACTGGAAAGACCATGGCTTCAGGGACGCAGAACAATCGAAGTTTGAGTCCCAGTCCCTCCATTTACGCAATATGACTCTGGTTAGACCAGTGATTTCATCTTCAGGATTTCTCATTTCTCCTTCTGACAGAATGGGGCAAATGTTCTAACCAAAGCTGTTTTCTGCCTTGGGGAAAGAATCAGGTTCCACATACTTGATAACGTAAGCCCAAGTTTCCATTCTTCCGCTAGCCAGTGCTGCACGCCGAAGAGTCAGAACACTTTCAAACACCGTTGATGAGCGAAACTGAGTCCCAAAGGTGCCAACTGAGATGACAAGGAGCCCAGAGCCTGAGTACACCAGGCTGGAGAAGAGAGCATGCTAGTGTCGAGATGATCAGGTAGCCCAAACAATGGACTAAAATGACTTCAGGTTTGAAAACATCTCAAGTCTGGGATAACGAGCCAACTCATAGTAGCACTGTTTTTGATTGGTTATTACGTCAATATTTGTCAGATGCCTTCTATGTACCTGACTCTGCCCATCAGTGAGGACAGATGACACCCTCTTCCAATATAACACACAGTTGGAAAGACAGCCACAGGCTAATTAATTATGTGGTTGACAACAAAACCAGGGAGTTTTGTGAATTAGGGCCAGTGATAGGGACTGGAGGTGGTTGATGTCTGCATGACTCAGAGAGGCATGGAGTGAAGTGGTTGGGTAGTTAGTGTGTTGTACAAAGCTACAGTTGAAAAGATTTGGAAGCATTGAAACACAGGCCTTACTTGTTTTTTGAACTACGAATCAAGATGGTGCATCTGCATAGAGGTGCTACTTTTAAAAGTTTTTACAGGGGTGTTGTGTGACCTGGTAATGACCATCCAAGGTCTTCAGTGGTAGCCTATGGCAATAACAGGGATAAAGATATTCCTTGTTGTTGGCCTGAACAGTATTTTACTTGTTTGTTTCTGTTTTTAGTTTGAATTAATTGTTAGATTCTAAAGTTCGGGAGACTGAACATGAGAGAGAGAATAAATGGATACATATGTGCTCCCTGGTTGTTGCCATGTGATGTCCTATGACACCTTGGGACACTGTGACTAAAAGTCACATCACATTTAGACCTCCAGAATCATAAACCAAAATAAACCCTTTTATTTATAACTTACCAATCTAATTTTATGTTATTATAATAGTAAAAGAAGACAGATCAAGAAGGCACGGTTATCCAGGTCTTCCTGGCCTCAGCGCACTTTAGATTTTCTTCTGGGTTCTCTTCAGACTCTGGGGGGCTCCATAATGAGCGGTAACATGATCTAACCTCTGAGAAGGGTCCCTCTGCCTGCTTCATTGAGAAAGGAGGAGGAGGAGGAGGAGGAGGAGGAAGAGGAGGAGTGCCTGTTTGTCCATTCCACCCACCCTGGAGCTGCTCAGCCATAGGCTAGGGAAACCCACTCCTCTACTCTGAATGTGGGCTTGTAAGAGATCCTGGGGTCGCCACAGACTCAAGGTTCTGACCTACACTGCATCGTGGAAATGGTCTCTGCTGCTCCCCACTTCCAAAGATGATTCAAGACCACCCTAAGAAAGCAAGATTTCACGCTGCCCTTGATCTTCAGGGGCTCAGGTGCTGGCCCTTTCCTCATATGAAAATGGGTCTGTCGGCTGGGTCCTTACCGTTTCTGTCACAGCGGCCAACATGTGAAGCCAAAATCACTGACTTTGTGACTTATTTTTCTCACTGACTGCAGAAATAGAGACTTTCCTGACTTTTGTTTCCACTTTAAGCACCCGGTAGAAAACCTTATAAAACTGATGTTTCTTTGTAAGCCAAACAACGAGTGAATGGGGCCAGTGGTCCGATGGTACAGGGAATCTTACCTATTACAAAGAACAGTACTGTTACAGGGCTATAACTCAGGGACTAGCGTGCTGATCAGGCATGCACAAATCCCTGCATTGGTTCCCTACTCCACATAAAGTAGGGTAGTGGTACAAACCTGTAATTCCCGCACTTGGGGTGAGGCTGGAGATCAAGGCACCCTCAGCTACCCGGTGAGCTCAAGGCCAGCCTTGGGTACACGAGACCCCATTTAAACAAAGTAAAACAAAATATAACCCCCCAAAATAGTTCTATTCGCCAGGGATCATCAACAATGTAAGAGATTGACTCCTACCGTAGAGAATTCCCCATAGCTGGGAGGTCCAGACAGGGGCTGGGTAACTCTTTGGCTGTCAAAAGATGCTATGGGGAAAGATGAACTTGATCTCCCAGAAGCAAGTCATGAATAATAATCTGTGCAGGCTTTCCCACAAGGATGTAAAGTTTAACATCTCACCCATTCACTGAAGTGAATTTCAGGAGACAGGGCTATTCAGTATGATAGTAAAAATTTTAGATGTAAAACTTATCCCACTGTATAAAATCAGTCATTTAAGTGAACTACAAAGGGGCTGTGGAGAAGGTTATGTCTGTAAAATGCTTGTTGATCAGAAATGAGGGCCTAAGTTCAGATCCCCGGGAACACATAGAAGCCTGGAGCTGCAGTATACGCCTGTCATCCAGAGCTGCAAGGAGAGATGCAGACAGTGGAGCTCTGTATCTCAATGGTCAACCAGTCCAGCCAAACTGATGAACTACTGGTGCAGTAAGAGAACCTGTCCCAAAAGAGTAAGGGGTAGAGCGATGGAGGCAGGTATCTGATGTCCAACCATGACCATGTCCATCCATGAAATACACACACACACACACACAGAAGGGGAGATGCACATACATGTATATCAAAATAAACAAAAACCCAGTAGACTCAGAATAATGGAAAAGAGAAATTTAGTATAAAGTCAATAGAGAGAATGGCTTTGATCTCTCTATTCTGGGTCCTAAATCTTCCTTTTCTCCTAAAGTAGACTTCTTGGCCAATGTAAAATGGGTGGGGAAGCACAGGCCTGCCTAGTGGCGCCCATATGAGTTGAAAGTCAGTGGGGAAAATCCACTGGACTTCTGTCCTTACTCCTCATCTCCTCTACACTTTGGGAGGTAAATAGTGGATGGAAGAAAAGGACATGCTTTTCTCACATTGGAAATAGCCCGGGAATCTATCTCCTCCAATGACAAAGTGGGAGTGAGGAACAGAGAACCAGCCGACGGCCCCAAGCATACTGGACTCTGAAGCAAAGCATGTATCTGGTGCCCTTGTTCAGAGTCAGTTAAAAATCGGAAAGGGTTAATCAGCTCATGTTGTTCTTTTCCTGCGGAAGGAAAGACTCACTATTGAAGCTTTTACTTTCAGATATAATAAAAGACACTGACATGCTGGGTAAGCATTGTTCCTGGCTGTGGTTATTCCAATTATTTTTTTTATGTTTTCTCCTTAAACAAGAAACACATCAGACAGTAACTCAAACATGTAGATACCTATTTATGCTTTAGAACAAACAGTTTAAGGGCATTGTATACAGATGTCTAAATATTTAGAAAGTGTCTGTTTATGGGAGCAAAATGAAAAGTACCTGTTTTCATTTGAAGGATTTTATGTGAAATTTGCATGTAAAAAAAGCCAGACCCCCTGGCGGAGGGTGTTAGAGATGCGAAGTGTGTACAGGCATGGAGTTTGGGAGGGGGTCACAGGGTGGGGGCTGCCCTCAGCTGTCCTGCACTTCAAAGCTGGAGGGAACAGATGAAGTGAGGCTGGGAGATGACTTTCCTCAGGATGGAGCGTAAGTAAATGCCTTGAAGACATTGGTGTGTTTTAATGACCTAAAAATGGGCTTTTGAACTCACAGCTTTATCTTCTTATCAGACACTCTTGGTAGCCCCACAGGGACATTTTAAAGAAAAATGGGATTTTGGTTGCTTCAGAAGAGGGTTATAAACTGGGGGCTGATTAGCCTTCCTGGGGGTGACCTGAGCTCTCCCCAAGCTGTGTGTGGGCATCATGGAAGTTCAGAAGGAAGAGCTAAGAGACTCTCGAACACGGTTCCTGACACAGAGAGGCTTTGGCTTAACTCATGAAGAGCATAGTACACGAAGGGGCTGTGGATGGAACCACAAAGGCTCTGGTGCCTGAGATGTTCTGGAATAGGGTGGCTCTATCAAAGGGCTGTGAAGGATTTGCTATATTGGAGCATATGACTTTTGAAAGAGAGAGAGAGAGAGAGGCCATGTTTGTGTGGGGGCACTCTCACGTGTGTAGGTTCACATGTACACATATACTTGTGGAGGCCAAAGGCCAGCCTTGGTTGTCTTTCCTCAGGCACTGTAGACTTATTTTATTTTTCCAGACAGACTCTCTCACTGTCTTAGAAGGCCAGCATGCTAAACTGGCTGACTGTAAATGCCAGGGGGTTTTTCATCTTCACCTGCCTTGCACTGATATTACAAGCAAACGCCACCATGCTTGGCTTTGTTTTGTTTTTTTTTTTTTTAACATAGTTCTGGGGATTGAACTCATTTAAGCAACTGAGAATTTCTTTAGAGCCCAAAGCTGTTTCTTGAGCAAAGAACTGCAGCTTGTACTGTCTGTCCCAAGCTTTCCCTCAGGGCCCCTTGCTGGATGGATCCATTCCGTAGATCTCCATTCTCTCTGGCCAACTATTCCTCCTGCTCCCACTGTATTTAGCTATGATGGTCACAGCCCTTCCTTCTGTGAAGCAGAGCTCTGTGAGGACAGAGACCAGTATGGGGAGAGAGATCTGGAATTTGGGGGCCTTCTTGCTTTCCTGTCCCTTTTTAGCCATGATGCAGGGCTTTTCACTATAGTATTTAGAGTGCTAAATCCCATCAAAGTAGTTTTAGGTCCCTATCTTTCACAGCACCACAGCAAGGAATATATTTGGGGGGGCAATAGCTGGTTTAGAGTCAGGGGCTGAATACAGAGATTCTCCAATGGAATTAGGTAGGTAGAAAGGCTATCCTAGACAGTTGAGGCTTAAGGTTGGCCCTTGGAAGCAGTATATATAAACAGTTCAAGTACAGGGACAGAAACTCTGATGAATGAAGGGTTCAGAGATCTGTATTCTAGAACTCATATGTTAGGACACTGTCTTACTTTGTTTTCTATGTTGTGCTAAACACTATGACTAAAAGCAACTTAGGTCAAGTAAAGGTTTATTTCATCTCTCACTTCCAGGTGACAGAACATCATTAGGGGAAGTCAGGGCAGAAAATCAAGCAAGAGCAGAGTCAGGAATTATGGAGGAAAGCTTCTCATGGACTTGTTCCTTACAGTTCCTTTCTTATACAACCCAAGATCACCTGCTCAGGGGTGGCACCAGTAATCAAATAAAGGAAATGCCCTGAGAGACATGACTTCAGGCCAATTGGATGAGACTATTCCTCAGTCAAAGTTCCCTCTTCTGAGATGACTAACTTGTGTCAAGTGATGAAGACTGACCATCACAGACATGCCTCTCCATGGGAACAGACCCATCCACACAGCATGGTACTAGAAGAGACTGGCTAAAGTAGGGAAGACAGGAAAGTAGTAAGGGGTTGAGATTTGAGAAAAAGGATGATGCTCAAAGGAGAGGTTGAACTGAGATGTGACCAGCTAGGTGTGGTGGTTTGAATGAAGATGGCCCACATAGGATCATAGGGAGTGGCACTATTGGGGGTGTCACCTTGTTGGAGTAGGTGTGACCTCATTGGAGGAAGTATGTCACTGGAGTTGAGATTTACAGTTTCAGATGCTCAAGTCAGGCCCAGTGTGATGTGGGAGGTGATATATGCTGTATGTTTTATTGTCATTGGTTAATAAAGAAGCTGCTTTTGGCTAATGGCTTAACAGAACATAGCCTGACTGGAGACACACACACACACACACACACACACACAGAGAGAGAGAGAGAGAGAGAGAGAGAGAGAGAGAGAGAGAGAGAGCAGGCAGAGTCAGTGAGAAGCCATGTAGCCACCACTGAAGACAGACATGCCAGAACCTTGCTGGTAAGCCACAGCTACATGGTGATACATAGATTAATAGAAATGGGTTAATTTAAGATACAAGAGCTAGCTAGAAAGATACTTAAGCTATTGGCCAAAAAGTATTGCAATTAATACAGATTTCTGTGTGATTATTTCAGGAGTCTGGGCGGCTGGGAAACGAATGAGCAGCCTCCAACAACACTAGTATCTAGTGTCACTTTCTCTTCCTGCTGCCCGCTGATCCAGATGTAGAACTCTCAACTACCTCTTCAGCACCGTCTTCCTGCATGCCACCATGCTTTCAGTCATGATGACAATGAAGTAAACCTCTGAACTGTAAGCCAGCCCCCAATTAAATGCTTATAAGTGTTGCCATGGTTATAGTGTCTCTTCATAGCAATAGAGACCCTAACACCAGACTCTGCTGGAGAAGCTGATATCAGAAAGTGAAGAATTTAAGAGAAGAAAATAATCTTCAAGAGTGAATAGTCTAGGGCCAGGTCACTCTGTTGCCTCATCCTCAGAAAGGTGAGATGTGAGGTTGGGCACACATCTTTTTCACTCTGTTCATCTAGTATTCTTTTGGTGCTATATATGAGACAGGCCCTGTCTGCCTTCTGGAATGTAGTCTCAACCTTCAAGGGGCTGAGTGCTGAGTAGTGCTGAAGTCTCTATATCTTCATGGGAACTGTGCCCTTAATTGTCTGGTCAGAGATCAGTTGAGGGCAGAAGAACTTCAGCGTCTAGAAAGGGGACTGGCAAGAATATGATATCCTCCCCCAAGTCACTTAAGAACAAAGGACAGAGGCTGTAGAAGTCATCAGAGATTGGGCTTAAACATCCCAGTCTTGTACTAAGAAACACTTTATAGAAAGGCCCAGCTCCAAGCACAAGGTGGAGGTGACAGGAGGCGAGGGGAACACAGAAGCCTGGTTGGTAATACAAACCAGTTTCTAGGGCAGACCAACAGTGAGAGATGAGCTGGGGAAGCAGCGGAATTCTGAACTCAGTACTAGGGAAATGACTCACTCATGAGGAAGGCAACCAAGGCAAATGACAGTAAGCCTCATTGGATCAGGTTCTGAAGGTGCTTAAAGACTTCCGGCCTTGCTCCAGAGCTGGGGCAGGGCCAGGCCTACAGGTGGGAGCAGCCCCAGCACAGCTGTGGGTCACTCAGGCTCTGTCTACTGAGGAGTAGGGCACTACTCTGTGCACCACGGCTTAGAGAGAGATTTAATTCAACTGACATTCTTTTGTCCTTTTCCCTATGCCCACAGAGATGGAAGACACATCCTCTTCTAATAGGGAACAGGCCTCCTGACCAGGCAACAGCTACCCTAAGAGACATGAACTCACAATGGATTTGGATTAAAGATCTTAGAGGACACAACCAAACCCAGATTCTCTGCAATAATGTCAAGTGCTGTTGACTTTTAAGCCACCTCTCCAGCCTGGGGAAGGTTCATTTCAACAGGTCTACCCAGAAACACTTGCCATGTGTAAGGGAACAAAATATTAGCAGCTGGATGTAGTTGCTATTCACTACTTTTGGGTGAGTTAGTGTTTTATTGTTGTGAAGCAACACCATGATCATAGCAACTCTTATAAAGGAGAACATTTAATTCGACCTGGCTTACAGTTCAGAAGTTTAGTCTATTATCATCATGGAGGTAAATATGGAAGCACACAGGCAGACATGGTGCTGGAGAAGGAATGGAGAGTTCTATATCTGGATTGGCAAGCAGCAGGAAGAGAAAAAGTCAGCCACTGGGCCAGGCTTGAGGTTCTGAAACCTCAAAGCCCACCCCCAGGGAATACTTCCTTCAATAAGGCCACACCCATTCCAACAAAGCCACGCCTCCTAATGGTGGCACTCCCTGTGAACCTATAAGGGCTAGTTTCATTCAAACCACTACAACTTTGCTTACAGCATTGTTTTGGAAGGGTAGGGACCACAAGGACCATGGTTTACTCGTCTCTGTAGCCCGGTCTTTGAGTGCAACTTCGACTCAAAGCAAATGCTCAGAACACTTAAAGAATGAATGAATGACATCTTCTCTATCAAGCCGCCATAAAGTGCAGCCTAAAGCTTAAACAGTGATGGGAGGGACCACTCCTTGGCCATGACTGCTTATGAATATCTCTTGTCCTTTATATGTGGCTAGGAAATGCACATTTCTCTGTTTCCATGGACAGTTCCACTTTAGGGTGAGTAGGGTGATGATTGCAGTCCAGGTCGGCACAAAAATGCTAAGCAAGGAAGCCCATTACTAGCGGAGAGTAGGTGGCCCAATGCTAGCTGCTATAGTTAAGGAACCGCTGGAGATGAGAGTCAAAGCCTGTCAGTAATGTGGCTTTTTGGGCTCGAGAGATGGCTCAGTGGTTAAGACCCCTTGTTCTTGCAGAAGACCAGGATTCAATTTCCAGCACCCATTTGACAACTTATAGTCACCCATAAATCCAATTACAAGGGATCTGGTATTGACTTCTGGCTTCTGAAGACACTAGGCATGTACATGGTTCACGGACATACATGAGAACAAAATACTCACTCACATAAAATAAAATAATAGATCTTTTAAAATTAATGGTGTTGCTTTCAGGTAACTATCAATAAGAAACATATGCATGCTTCTAACTATAATAAAATGTTATTTCCTACAAACCTGACTCAATCTTAATTTTTTTGTATTATTTCATTTTATGGGGTCCTTCCTCAAACCAAGGTTATCAACAGACATACTACTGAAGAAAGCAATGGTTCCTTCCATTGACTGCAGTTGCATTTTCCCAAGCAAGGTTGGTGGCAAACAAGGACAGAAGAGATGAAAGCAATGTGGATGTGCTCAAGTCCTGTAAGCACAGCTGATGAAGTCAGCAACATTGAGCAACTGCAGATGGGAGATCTGGCGTGCACTACAGAGTTCCAGCCCTCAAATATAACACACCACCAGGTCAGTGGACCACAGACAACAGGACAAAGAAATAAAGACAGTGCTGGAAAAATAAGTCTTCCTGGCCACTTTGGGCTCTAGATTCTTCCAATATTCTAGTAAGGAGGAATTTAGGTACCAGGATACCTATCAGCTTATCTGGGTAAATAGAAGCTCAAGGGTAAGATTCTTGTTTCATTAAGACCTTCCAGAGTGTGGCTTGATACATCCTTTCAGTGACACATTCAAAGATCTATACTCTGCTAGGTCTTAGATGGGAAGAGGAGTTCAAGAGAAAATTAGGATGGATTAATGGGGAATATTAAGTGTATAAGAAGAGTTATTAATGCCATTGAAGGACAAACCAAGAGGAAATAGCATGGTGGGGTCTCCAAAGAGAACTCAGACCACAGTACCAAATTCAAACAGAATGGTGGGGTCTCTGAAGAGACATCAGAGCCCACCTGGCAGAAGTAAAAAACTGTTCTTATGCTTTTTGAGGATGAGGGTGGTTTCACTGCAAGAGCCTGGGGCCAGGCTCTCTGTCTGCCACACAGGAGGTTGGGAAGGAGTTAGGGATCATCGTGCAAGACTTTGGAGATCATTTACTTTTCAGGATCACTCGATACTGACCCCTGGGGAAGTCTGTTAAGTGGGGATGCACAGATAATGTCACAGTAGGGTGAAAGGGGGCTGCTAAAGATAGGATGGCCACTCTGGTCTGTCACTGAGAGGAAAGAGACCCACCAACCACTTATCCGTGTCATTACACACATCCTTCTCTGGTAGATGTGCTAGTGGCAAAATCAAAGTGTAGCCCTCCTGGTAGACACTAAATATTCTAAAGAGATTTTTGTGCCCCTCTGGCCATAAAGCTTTGAAACAAGCCCCAGAGAATTAAACTTTCCCCAGGAATCACTTGCTGAGTCAGGAAAAGGCTAAAGCCCTGTACCATCCAGAGAAGTCTGCGTGCAGGGGTGCCTTATCACACCACCTTGAAGGGCAGGTTGAGAACCTAAACACTGACAAGTAGGCCCGTACCTTAACCAGGACAGTAGTTAGTATGTACCTCTTGCCTGCCGTTTAAACCTTAGCCTCACGTCAGTACCCTGAAGACAGACTTGGGGCCACTGGATGTGCTGACTAGTTTTATATCAACTTGACACAAGCTAGAGTTATCTGAAAGGAGAGAACTTCAAGTGAGAAACTGCTTCCATAAGATCTGGCTTATGACATTTTTAAATTAGTGACTGATAGGGGAGGGCCCGGCCCATGGTGGGTGGTGCCATCACTGGGCCGGATGGTTCTGGTTTTATAAGAGAGCAGGCTGAGCAAGCCAAACTGAGAAAACCAGTAAGCAGCACCCCCCTCCCCATGGCCTCTGCAGCAGCTCCTGCCTCAATGTTTGAGTTCTTATCCTGACACCCATCCATGATGAACAGTGATGTGGAAGCATAAACCAATGAAACCCTTTTCCCCCAAGTTGCTTTGGTCACGGTGTCATCGCAGCTGTGGTAACCCAGGGAAGAGACTGGACCTCCTTATTTGTTCTTTTCTCCATGAGGCCACATTGAAAAAAACAAACAAACTCCTCTTTTCTCAGCATTTCTCTCTTGTTTGTTTCTCTCAATAGTGTACTCAGGGTGGGGGAGGGGTAGCATGGAGCCTCACATAGTAGAGATGTCAGAGCTCAGGCTTGTGACCTAAATCTTTAGTGACAGAAGTACCATCTTCCCATGGAATTTTAGGATAAATTGCCCATTCCATAGTTCTCTCTTTTAACATTAAAACACAGTCCTTTCTTCAGTTCAGTACCTGCCATCACATCTGGCCCCAAGTCTCGTTTCCCAAAAACAGACCCTTGGCAAGAGGCCTTGTGTGAAGATGGGAGTGTTCCAGTTGGAGGGCACCTACTCCACACAGGCAAAAAACAAAACCAACCAAACAAACAAAAACAAAGCAAAACAAAACAAAAAATTCTCAACCCCCCCAAAACAGAAGCACAAGTAAACAAACAAACAAACAAAAAACCCACCAAAGCCTGAAGAAGGTAGGTAGAATTTGTTCTGAATATAGGATGAATCTTGTGCCATTTCTGACTTTTAGTCATCCATCTCTCCTGGACCAACACCCCAATTCATAATGCTGATGTTACAATTACAGATAGAAGAGATATTATCAAGATGGCGGTTGCACTTATAAGCAACAGATGCTCTAAGAGAGATCGAGACTGCTGACAGGAGCATGAAGTTCCCTCACCTGGTCCTAACGTTCCCAGGGCTTCTTTGGGAACCCAAGGGTCAGCTGCCCTCAGGAAGAGAAATGAACGGGATAGACCCTGACTCCAGGGTCGGTTATTGCAGCCGAGCTTGGCTGTGAATCCTGGGTTTCTGTGTTCAAATAGACCAAAGGGAGTGGTTGGACCGCTGCAGAGGTGAAGCTGCCAAGTGACTGAGCTAGACTAACCCTCCCATTGTGTGGGTGAGTGGCTGGGCTAGACTAACCCTCCCATTGTGTGGGTGAGTGGCTGGGCTAGACTAACCCTCCCATTGTGTGGGTGAGTGGCTGGGCTAGACTAACCCTCCCATTGTGTGGGTGAGAACTGAGAGGGGCAGAGAGTGCAGATCTGGTTAGTGGGATCTAGTAGGTCCATCAGTGGGCTTGGACGAAAGACTTCCTAGCCTGTTATTGAAAACAGGTTCTCACCCTCACTTTCTTCTTCAGCCAATCAAGGTGTCTCTCTCCTCTTCCTTCAAGAAGTCAGACTCCTGGCAAAGAAAGACAAAGGGTCAAAGTGAAAACACACTAATGAGCCCAGCTGGCTCCCCTCTGCTAGGCTCTGGAGCAGCGATTCTGAAGCATGCTGTGACCCTTTAATACAGTTCCTCATGGTGTGGCTACCTCCCTCCACCAACCATAAAATTATTTTCGTCGTTAACTTTATAACTGTAACTTTGCTACTGTCATGAATCATAATGTCGATATCTGATATGTCACCCCCGTGAAAGGGTCATACCCCGCCCCAGGGGGATGACCCACAGCTTGAGAACCATTGCTCTAGAGGTTCAAGACCTCCAGATCAGTGAGCAAAGTCCATCCCTCTAACTACCTGGAGTCCCTGCTGCTTCCTGGTCCCCTCCCCCAGCCCTGGACCCTCCCTTCCTACCACCGCTCTGCTCTCTTAACCTTCTCAGACCACGGAGGTTCCCCAAATGCTCTGATCCCTAAAGAGTCCTCTCACCAAGAGGATATTGTGCACTTGCTCAGGTTTGTAGGGCTGACTCTTCCACCTGTTCAAAGACAGCTTTACAAGCTGCACGCGGAGAAATGGATTGCGAAGCTCCCAAAGTGCCAGAGAATTTTATGAAAACGTTGTGTGTGCTTTCAGGCAAAGTACTCCAGTTTTCTGGGTCTCAGCTTTCCCTTTTTAGAACCAAGCAGCTGGAGGAGTTATTTCTAAGGTCCTCAGCGGCTGACAAGTGCAGCCCCTCCTTCTTCTTGTCTATTCTCTGAAGGCATTCTTTGAAGATCATTTTCCCAGGAGCAAAGTGCTCCCTGCAGGGGAATATGCCAGGTATGTGTTCCCTGTGGTTATCTTTAGGGACATTGTAGAGCACATGGAATTAAGTGAGATGAAAGAGCAGCAGATTTCGCTACTGGCTTGAAGGACAGAGAGGACCAACCCAGGGGATCTGTGCCCACAGGGGAAACCAAGGGAACAGAGATGACTTGATTACCACCAGGTCCCAGCCCTAGGTCCTCAGATTCCAACGGATTCCAGAGTGGATTTAAGCAGGACTGAATCTCAAGGTTAATCGGAGAAGTGGGGGTGTAGTCCAGTGGGCAGAGAGCTTGCCTAGCCAACCGTGGCTGGTTTCTATCCCCAACCTCAACCAACCCAACATGAGGTATGGTTAGTGTATGTTCATAATACATGTACTGGAAGGATCAGGAGTTCAAGGTCCTCCTCTGCTCCATACTGAGTCTGGTGTCTAAGATGCTTGAGACACTGTGTCACAAGAACAAAGACTACATACCAAGGGGTACAGAATGGAAATGAAGGAAATGTTGCTGCCTGCTACTTCCGTTTGTGCAGCTCCTACTGTGAGAGGTCTCTTTAAATATTAATATAAAATTCAAGTGAGTAAGTTACTTTTATGAAATCATTTTAGTTTCAATTTGTGTGCATATGTGTATGTATGCATGTGCCTGTGTGTGCAGAGACCGGGGGAAGGCATCTGTATCCTCATCTTCCACTCTCTTCCTTATTCTCTCTGACATAGTGTCTTTCACTCTCTCTCGACCTATACTCTTAAGGTTTTTGGCTGGGTTGGCAATCATCAAGCCCCAGGGATTCTTACAGATATATTCTGGGCCCCATCTATCTTGTTATGTGGACAATGGGATCCAGGTTAGGTACCCATGATTGGACAAGAAGTATTCTTAACTCACTGAACCATCTCTTCAGTCCCTTATAAAGTCATTTTGAAGACTCTAGTCCAAGAAGAGCTGATGTGCCAGCTCACATATCAACTGTTAACACCCATTTGCAGACATAATTGCTCAATCCTATGCAGCATGAATTGTTCCTATTTTAAATATTACTTGAATGTCTAGCAGTATCTAAATTCAGAACTGGAGGTCAGATCTCTATTCGGTCCCTGGCACTGTAGTTCAACTCATGGGCATTTCATTGTTGAATCTACCAGTTCTACAAAGAGTTCCAAGACAGGAGCAATTTCAAACTCAGCTCTCCCACTGAAGGCCACACATCTCAGAACAGGGAAGTGGAGGATACACAAGAGCCTCAGGAAGACTTTAGCAACATTCCATCACATGTCAGACCCTCACTCTTGCCTTCAGTCCCTAAGCCTTAGGTCTGTAATGGTGGGTTTGATACTGAAGCTGTTAGGGTTAAGCTGGTACCCAACTAAGGTAGGCTTGGCTACCCATCCTCAACTGGCCAATTGTAAGTTATCGAAAAAGGGCAGAAAAATGACTTTCATTTGTTATGACCACGCTGAGAAGAGGAACACATAAGCATCTAATGAAGTCTGTCTTCAGGCTCCTGACATAAACTTTAGGTCACCATAGAGAGCAGGAAGTATAGGTGACAAAGAAGTCCTTATCAAGGTATGGTCCTGCCCATAAGTGACCCATAACCCTCTCTACTCTCATCTCTTCTGCAAGATGGTCAGACAAGTTGTCAGACCGTGTCTCCTGGGACAAGACAAGACCCCCTCTGGCTGGGACCAGGCTTCCATTCTTTCCTTCTCTGAGCATGAGATTCCCGAGGAAATTCTAGTGTCTTGAGAACCACGACTTCATAGCCCAGTTGTCGATGTGGGGGTGGGGAGCATGAGGGTCTCTTTTGAATATCTTCCTTTCTGTCAGTATGGGTTACAGGTTACTCTTGGAAAGGAAGGGGGCTGTACCACCTCTACTGTACCATTCTGCACAGCATGCATGGAGGAAAAGACTGGAGAACCCTGGGATGTCTTAGGGGAAACAAAACCAGTGTGGAATACTCACTTGGGCTCTGTTCTACTCAGTTCTTTTCCAGTCCTGAAAGAGAAGTGATTGTTGCAGAAGCAAACCAGGTTCTCCCAACCTTTTTTTGGTGTAGAATTCCCTCCCCCGCTGTCTACGGATGGGGGGGCATGAGGCTGTCCCTTGGAAGAGTGTCAGGCTTGGCTTCACTCCCTTTTCAGCCTCTGTTGCTGGTTTTTTAAAGATATTTTATTTTCTTTGTATGGCATGTGTCTGAGTGTTTGGCCTTCATATGCGTCTGTGTACCACATGTGTGCAGTGCCTGTGAAGTCCAGCAGAGGGCTTCAGATCCCCTGGAATTGGAGCTAGTGATGATGTGAGATGCCATGTGGATACTGGGAACCGAACCTGGGTGAGTCTTTGGAAGAACAGCAAACACTCTCTTTTTTAAATTTTATTTTATTATTTTATGAGTATAAGGGTTTATCTGCATATATGTCTGTGTACTGCATGCACGCCTGGTGCTCATAGAGGCTAGAAGAGAATATCAGATCCCCTAAAGCTAGAGTTACAGATGGTAGTGACCTGCCATGTGGGTGCTGGGAATTGAACCTGGGTCCTCTGGAAGAGGGGCAAGTGCAGTGTTCTTAACCACTAATCTACCTCTCCAAACCCTGCTGTCATTGGTATTTGTGCACCAGCATCTATAGTTTCATTCATCCATTTAAAATGTCTTACCTAAACAGACCTGCATCCCCTCCGAGAATGGACCAAATCCAATCTGCCTTGGCCCTCAGTGTCTGAGAGCACCTGGTACATAGTGGCTTTTGGAAATACTTGTTGAATGGAAAGCTGAATGACGCAGTCAGCAAGAACGAATAAATAAGCAGATCCATCCCTAGTCTCCAGTGCTCTGTAAGGCATCACACGTGAGCCTGCTGATCTGGCTCCTGGGGCCATGTGTGTATGAAACCCCCAGGCCTCCACTGCAGGTGATAATTCATTGCAATTGGGACTGGCTTGGGCATCAGAGAAACCTTCACACAGCAGATGGCTGGCTAATCAGAACAGAAGTTTCTTCCTTTCTCATGTGAAAGCCCATTGCCCAGGACGAGTTACTCTAGGCTAGCCATCATATGTGCATTACACAGTGCAGGAAGGAAGCATGACAAAAGGACATTCATTACTTGTCCTTAAGAATATTGCTTAAAGTTGTATACTCCAGTATACGTAAACATTATTAATCACAGCTATGTCAAATGGCCGCACCTGGCCGCAAAGAGGCTATAAAAATGTAGTCTTCATTCTTTGTAACCACCCAAAATGTGGGCCTGAATCACTGTGGAAGTATGAAGATTGAGAAACACCAGCATCTTCTGTAGGGACCACTGAAAGAGTTTTGTTTAGTTTCAGTAAGGAAATGCCAGAGCAAATCAATAATTGAGGAAGATTAATGTGCCGACTGTCCAGAAGGAGGGATTAGAGACGGAAGAGAGTGACAGTGGGGGCAGGTGCATGCGTCCAGACAGAGGGGAGGAGGTGGAGTGTTAGAACAGCAGCAGAGGAGACTGACAGGAGGGGTTGCTCAGCGACTCAGGGAGGTAAGAATGCAGACAGCGCCTGCTGAGCCTGGCTGTTGGTCATGAGGCCAAAAGGGAGCTCCTAGGCACTGCAGGGAAGAAGGTAAGCTAGTCCAGCCCCTCTGGAAATCAGAATGAAGATTCCTCAGGAAATTAAAAATACACCCACCATGTGACCAGCTACGCCTTCCTGAGCATTTACCCAAAGGACACACGCCAGCACTTCCCAAAGACACTTGTTTCTCGGTGCTTATTGCGGCCCCCGTCACAATAGTGAAGTCATAGACCCAATGTGGGTGTCCAAACGCAGAGGAATGATAAAGAAAATGTGGTCCTATGGACACAATGGGTTTTTTTTCTTTCTGTGAAGAGTGAAGTTATGGCATTTACAGGAAAATGGATGCAAACACCTGGAGATCGTCATAAAGTTTAATTTTTTAAAAAAAAAATTGGTGTGTGTATGCGTCTGTGTGTATATGCCTTGTTTGTGCAGTTGACCACTGAGGCCTGAAGCAGGCATTAGAGCCTCCTGGATCCCAAGGTGCTGGTATTACAGGCAGCTGTGCCGCCCTCGGTATGGGTGCTGGGAGAGGAACTCAGGTCCTCCAGAAGAACAGGCAGCACTCTCAAGCGCTGAGTCATTTCTCCCTTTTCTGACGATAACCTGCTAAATGAATTAGGTCAGTCTAAGAAACAGAAACACGTGTTTTTTTTCTCACTTGTGGGTCCTAGATGTCAGGGATACATAATATTGTATATGCCTTGATGATATAAAAGTAGATACAAAATGGACTAGGAAGCAGAGGGGACTAAGGAGAGCAGGAGAAAGGGGGATTTGTGAGCTATGGAGCAACGTACTCAAAGCACGTTATATACTCACATAAAAATGGCCTTATGTAGCCCTGTATAATAGAAAAATTAAGTTAAAATCTTAATATAAGAAGATGTCTATCTTTCTGCCTGTTTCTGCCTGGGAAATGAGGTCTGTTCCTGGCTATTTGGGGAAATCCAGGAGAAGTTCACCATTTGACCTGTGGGGGTGACCACCGATGGTGCTGATGGGGAGGAAACTCTAAGGCTCTCTAGAGTCCCAGGGTCCCCCAGAGGGGACCACTAGAAGTGGGCAGCAGGTGCAACTGGGCTGGGTGAAGCGGGCATAAAGCCAAAAGGGTGTCTATGCCTGTCCTGTCCTGGCAGGGACCGTGGTCACAGCCCTGTCCATGGAATCCTCATTGTCTTCGGGACTGCCAACCAATGCTCCCAAGACTTTCCAGACAGAAGCAGTTTCAAATTCCCTCTAATTAAAGGGCACAGCTCTGCAAGTGCCCGGAGTCCTGCTGCTACTGCCGGAGTTTTGAGGAGGGGGGTTGCTCTCAAATCCCCAGCCAAACCTCCGACTCAGAGGGAGGTGCTAAGGGGGGCTGAGGAGGAGCTGCCACGTGCCAGCTAGATGTGCCAAGTGGAGGAGCCCCAGGCCGGGGTTCTGCCATGTGTTTATTTGGTTTGGCTGATGCAAAAATACACACACACACACACACTGAGACTCACAGCCTCAGGGCCTGTGTCCAGAGCCCACATTCAATCCTCTACTAAAATCAGAAACAGCGCAGTACAGAAAATGTAGCTAAACCGGCAGGAGGCAACCATGTAGCAGTGGTTTAATGGCTCACTCACTCCTCACTCACTCACTCTTTCGTTCACTTATTTGTTCACTTATTCACTCACTCATTTAGCAAGTGAATGTCAAGCACCCACAAGGCAGAGGCTAGAAACCAATGTCACAGGGTTCAGCAGGAATTCACGGGCAGGTTAGGAAGAGGAGCAAGGACAGAGGCCTTTTCAGGCCAGGCATGATATCGCCTGCCTATGATCTGGTCATTTCCCAGCTTAAAGTCTTTCAGAGGCCTTGCTCATCTCCAGCTAGGCTTTGGTAAACTTGACAGTCGCACATTCAAAACTCTAGGATGTTCCAAGACCAGGGGGCTCCAGGCTGCTCTGGGTTCAGCCATGCCTGATCTGTTACCCATCTCTCTTCTTTGGAGAGGATATCTCTCTGTTCCCTGCTAATTCCAGTTCACCCTCCAGGGTCCAGGTTAATGACTCCTGGCAACTCTCATCTGTGTGTTCCCTATATTTTCTAAAGCCTTGATTCTTGGTACTCCCACACTTTACCTGTCCATCCCTACAGCAATTCTAACTAGTCTGGCCCACATCTCTCTCCAGGCAGTTTATCAGTGGATGGCACAGAAATGTTTCTAATAAATGCCTTTGCCTATGAGTGATGATGTAGGATTCCCCTCTGTATGCTGTGAATATCTTTTATTACCATTGGTTAATGAAGAATCTGCTTTGGCCTATGGCAGGGCAGAATATAGGTAGGCAGAAAAACTCAACTGAATACAGAGAAAAAGAAGGTAGAGTCAGGCAAATGCCATGTAGCTGCCGAAGGAGAACGATGCCAAAACCTTACAGGTAAGCCACAACCTCGTGATGAGGCACAGATTAATAGAAATGGGTTAATTTAAGATGTAAGAGCTAATTAAAAATACCCTAAGCTATCAGCCAAACTGTGTTATAATTAATATAGTTTTGTGTGGTTATTTGGGTCTGGGCAACCAGAAAATGATAAAATAGTCTTATTTTACAGAGTTAATGTCATTTAGTGCCACTATGGGTGGCATGTCAATCTTTGAGTTATCCCGAGCCTGAAATGTGACCCAGGGGTGACTGTGAGATTGGAACTAGAATTTGGTTCCCACATGTGAGTATGTAAGGCTGTTTGGTATGGGGTCATACTGGGGTGGGAGTAACCGAAGCAGAGCTTGTAGGCTGAGAACCAGAAGTAATGTCTACACTACCTACTTCACCCAACACCCTACAGTAGAGTCCTGAAAATTCCCCGTTCTGATAGGCTTCTCACATCATAGACAGCGTATGCTTGACAGTAGAGAAGGGTAGAGACAGACCATTCATCAGCTAGTCTTCCTTGTGAGTCCCTACTTGATAGACACATGGTATGTGGGTCTTTGTATTAGTTAGCTTGCCTAGCCCATGTGGGCTACTCTAACAGATCACTTTGAACTGAGAAATGCATATACAATAGAAATGCATTGCTCAACCTTCTGCTTGATTCAGTTTCTGGTGAAGGCTCTTGCTAGTCTGCAAATGGTTACTTTCTTGCTATGTCCTCACAGAAAGAAAGGTTGAGAGATGGGATTTTTGCTCAAGAATATAGCAGTTTGGTAAGTGTTCTGCCACCTCATGACCTAATAAGCTCCCAAAGACGCCTACTCCCAACCTAACCAAATATTGTCACCTTAGAGGTTTGTGTTTCAATATAAAAATTTTGAACTATACAATTCACTCACAGCCCCTTGTCCTCTTGGTGTGTGTGTCAGGACGGGGGTATGTAGTATGTAGGTGTTTGCTTATACATGTGAGTAGGTGTGTGTATGTGTTGTATATAGGTATTTGTTTACACATGTGAGTAGGTGTGTGTGTTATCTAAGTATTTGCTTATACATGTGAGTAGGTGTGTGTATGTTATGTAGGTGCTGTTTATACATGTGAATAGATGTGTGTATGTGTGCTATGTAGGTATTTGCTTATACACATGTGAGTGGGTGTATGTATGTGTGTTATGTTGGTGTTTGTTTATACATGTCAGTAGGTGTGTGGGATCATTTGGAGGCCTGAACTTGACGGTGGGTATCTCCCTCTATCCTTCTCCCCATTATGTCTTTGGAGACAGGATCTCCCACAAATCTGGAACCCACTGATTTGGCTGGGCTGCCTGGCCAATGAGCTTTAGAAATCTGCTCATCCTCACTTAGTCCCTGCGAATGTTACTACTGACACACACCACTGTGTCAGGCCTTTAAGTATGTGCCGAGGATCTGGATTTGGATCAGCCCAGGCCCATGTCTAACGTGTTATAAGCTGAAAACGTTAGAATTGGGTGTGTCCATGGTCCACTCAGGAAAGGGGCTGCTGTGCAAGAGTGTCTACAGTCCTAGTCTTGCTTTTTATGCTAAGGCACATTAGAGGTGGGTCTGGGTTGGTGAAACCTGGGAGTGCAGGGGGATTCACTTCCTATGGTGTGGTCCCAAGTCAGCAAGAAAAGAGAGCTGGCAGCAGCCACAGTCCTAAGCAGCCCCTTCTTCCCTTTAATATCTCCAAGAATTGGTTTCTCCTTGCAGGTGGTGCCTGAAAGCCCAGCATTGATGCTTAGCCACTGGGCAAGCTCCTGCAATTAGGGGAGGGTTCAGCTTGTCTCATGTCAGCTAGATTCACAGCCTTGAATCCCCCTGCCTCATCTTTCACTTTAACTTATCCTCAGAACCCGCTAGGGGGTTCCTCAAGGGCCTGGTTTGTTCTTCCTGAATGCCAGTCCTTTAACTCCTGCCTTAGGCTTTGCTCTCTAGAGCACACAGAATAAAGCCACCCCTCTGCCACTTACTAGCTATGACTCCAGAGCAGGCTGAAATCAGAAGTGCCTTGCTCTGCCTCAGGCATTTCTTTGTAAAGCGAGGATAAATGATGTAGCCCTACGCAGACTTACTGTGAAGACTAACAAGCTCTAATGTATGGCAGTTTACTGCCCTATAACCATTAGCTTTTACCATTGCTCCTCTTTTTCAAGGGCACTATATTAATCTACTGAAGCTGCCAGAGCAATATACCAGTGACTGAGTGCCTCAAACAACAGAAATTAAGTTCTTATTATTCTGAAGACCACAAGTCCAGCTGCCAGAGCAATATACCAGTGACTGAGTGCCTCAAACAACAGAAATTAAGTTCTTATTATTCTGAAGACCACAAGTCCGAGACGCAAGTGTGGGCAGAGTGGATGTCTGCTGTGTATGGCTGACTTCTCACTGAAGCCACACATGGTCTTTCCCCTATGGGTGCTCATTGCCAGTGTCTCTTTTTGTATACGAAATTGTTCTTATAAAGACATCTGTCAGAATGACAATTTGGAAGAGAGCTGTCAGATGGGTTAGGGTCCACTCCAATGACAATTTGAACTTACTCTTCAAAGGTTTCATCTCCAACCATACCTATGTTCTGTGGGGTTGGGGCTTTAGGACCTCAGCAGAGTTTTAGAGAGATATGTAATTTTGCCCATGACAAATGTTCTCTAGTATGACCTTACTGTAAGGTGAACACATGGCTGCACCGTTGGGGTTGCCTTGGTCCTGGAAAAAACAGGAAGTGCGGTCACTCTAGTTCCCCCACAGTCTTGCTTATGCCACAATGTGAAAAGAGAAGGGCCTCTGTTCAAACTACAGTGGCTCCACTTACAACCTTTTTTCTTATTTCAAGAGGGAACAAGAATAATATACAATCAATAGAAACTGCACTTCCATTTTTATAGTTTAATGTTTTTCTATGTTAGAAATGTATAAATTGATTTAAGTATACTTTCCTGTCAGCCCCATGATCAAGGAGGGAAATAACCAACACACCAGAGTGCCATGTTGTTAAGCTGTAATACTTGGTAAACAATGAGTTTATCTATACTGTCATGGTTAATTTTTATTGTCACCAAGATACATTCTCAAGTTACCTGAGAAGAGGGAGTCTCAATTAGGGAGTTGCCCAGATCTGATTGGCCTGTAGCCTTGTCTATGGGGAATTGTTTTGATTGTTGATTGAAGTGCAAGGGTCCAGCCCATATGGGTGGCATCATTCCCTGGGCAAGTGGTCCTGAGTTGTATAAGAAAACTGATATCATTGTCCAGTGACAGTGGGGATCCAGTAAGGAGCTTTCTTCATGGTTTCTGCCTCTACTCCTGCTCGAGTTCCTACCCTGACTTCCCTCAGCAATGGGTTGTGACCTGGAAGCATAAGATAAGATAAACCCTTACCTTATGATGCAGGGAGAGATGCAGGCTGTTTGATGATCTGTTCCGAAAGGAGAAAGTCATTGATTAGTAAGCTTTGTTTGATCTGTTCAAGGATCAAAGGGACAAACACCATGAGCAAAGATGAAAGATGGCCTGGAAGCCCTGTCCCCCAGCTTGCTGGGATGCCAAGCTGCTAAGGGCTTTTGAATCAAGTTGGAGGACACCTACAACTATGAGAAGAACTGCATGTCCATCTCGTTCTTAGGCAGAACTCAAACACCTACCTGACCCACTGTCTTTAAGAAGAACCTCCATTTACTCCTTGAGTCCTCTTGGGGTTCAGAGAACACAATGGTGCAAGGGGACCCAGTGACAAAGCACTAATTCTTTGGCCCCGAAGAACACAGCCATGAGTCATCATCTGGCATACGATAAATACTACAATTGTGCTGAGCTTGGAGAATTGAACCAGGTTGTTGTAAGCCCTTCGAACCTCCTCTGTGAGAGGGCACAGTGGAAGACGCCTCATCTCACTTAGGCCTCGAAGAATGCACTGATAGAAGAGGAGGCTTCTGGTTCCAGTTTGAGAGTAGAGCCACATCCGTGAAGCAGAGGAAGAGGCAAGAGGCACCAGCCAATGTTAACCACATTTCTGACCCAGGCCAGGGCCTGTGTCATCCCATTGGGTCCTAGTGGCACCTGGTAAGGTAACTTTGAGGGTATTTCATCCCATAATGGAATGAAGACACTGATGCAGAGTTCACAATGAAGTCACATAATTGGCATAAGGCAGAGCCAGGATGTGAATTCACCTCTGCCCACTTGAAAACCTGGATTCTTACCAATAGTCATAGCCATCGTCCAGAGAGCTCCCTATAATACCTTGGGTAGACTGAAGGGGTTGGAAGTTGAGATAGGTTAACAGTTAACACGCCATTGCCGCAGTTTTAGGGAGTGTAATCTCCCAACCCAGTAGTCTGTTTTGTATAAACTTGAGAAGTCCATTGTTGGACGAAACGCGGTCTTGGTTCAGGATGGTTCCTGTGGCTGTGACAAATACCTGGTAGAAACAGCACAACAGACGAAAGGTTTATCTTGATTTAGAGTGTCAGAGGGATTCATCCCGGATGGGCAGGCATGCTGGCAGAGACTGCTGTCTGTGGCAGCAGTCACATGGGGCAGTGGGTCCTCATGAGGCAGACCAGGAGCAGTGAAAACTAGATGGTAAACAGAAAAAAAAAGTTGTGTCTATAACCTACGTCTCTCAGCAGCTAGGCAACACACTATGGGATGGGGTAGATGGGCTGAGAGCTGGGAAAGGAAGAAGTGGCTGTGCTCTAGTCCTGCATTGACAGCTGGAGTCGTCGCCAGCCTCATTTATCTGTTTTCATAGGCCAGCTTACGGATTTTGTACTTTTTAAATGTTAAAATATGTTCAACCTGTGGCACCTGGGCTATGTGTGTCCAAAAAGAACTATGAATTTGACCAACATAAAATTGTAAATCTACTTTAAACGTTATGGAATCCTTTTGGGAATTTTTTTGGGGGGGGATAACTCAATGCATGGCACTTACGCTCCCAACACACACACACACACACACACACACACACACACACACACACACACACACACACATGCACACAGATGCCTGTCTACTCTGGTAACATCATCTTTGACTCTGTTAAAGTCTCCCCACTCTGTTAAATTTTAGTCTCTTCTTCAGATTAGAACTTCCACGTGTAAAGCAATGCTTATCTACTTTGCTTCTCTTTGTATTTGTTTGTCACTTGTGTTTTGCTAGAAGTTTGTAGGGAAGTTGTAACACTAGTCAGAAGGGCTCGCATCCACATTGAGTAGATACAGAGAGTAAGTAAGTATACACTGTCATAGGTGGCAATTATGGCTATGAAGAAGTGTCAGCAATAAAAGGCTCATAGTGACAGCTGGGAGCTCATGATATTTTAGATAACGGCTGGGGATGACCTCTCAGGTGAAGTAGGGTTTGGAAAGGACCAAGTAAGATTGTAAAATAATCTCCAAGTGTACAAAGAAGGTAGGTTGCCAGTTCAACCTGTACCTGGAGCATGCCCTCTGTGTTCAAGGAACAGCGGGCAAGGCAGTGCCATAGGATGGGGGATGAATGAGGTAGGAGGAGGCAAGAGATGACATCACAGAGCAAGGGGATGCCAGGCTACATAAGATAAGAAACCAACAGGCACGGAATTTGGGATTTTTCCCCCTTACTAATAACACAGGAAGCTACCAAAAAGTTCTGAGCAAAGAAATGTCTTGGCTAAATTATGTTTTAACAAAATTGCCCTCATTACTGTGTAAAGCATAAAATGTGAGGATCCAGAGCCAAACCTCTTTACCAGGTTTGAAAACTGTTGGAGATGAGCCAAGTGAGATGTAGCTCCTACTGAATGGTAGCCATGGAGGTGAGGAGAGACCAGGAGATTTGGGATAGGTCATTCATCCACTTGCTGATGTTATATTATGATCAGTAAGGTCAAAAACAAAGACAGTGGACTGTCTGATGAGAGCATATTAATGAGAGATGCTGCTACAATAGCCCAAGTCAGCTGGGGCCAATTTCTGCCTCTGAAAAATATGTGGGTTCAGGAGGATTAGTGGGGGCTCTCAGTTGTACTCTGCTGTGGTCAGTACAGAAGCTTCAGTTGATCCTGCAGGAATCTGGAGTTGGGACAACCCTTTATACTGTCAAATGGGGCCAAGAGAGCCAGACCTTTGTACATTCACAGTAAGCGCCATAATGGACATACGCCCCAGGGAGGAAACATCACCACAGGGAGGATTCCTCCTAAAGTTCTCTGACCTGTCAGCTGCCTTGGCTCCCAGCAGCCCAGGCTCTGATGGGGCACTCGATGGCACGTGCCTCTACTCTCTGCAGGTGCTGACTTTAGTTCTGCAGGAATGGAGTTCAAGGAGGGGACCCTGAGCTTATTTTAAAAGACCTTTTGCCTGCTTTTTCAGTCATGTGATTTTGATCATGAGCCAGAAGGTGCTCGAATAAGACCCAAGCTCAATTATGAAAGGTTCTTTAGTTAAATTCATCAGTTAAATCTTAAACTGAATGGAGTCCTAATATTAATCGCCTTTTAAAGTGTTTTCAGCTTCCCAAATTATAATCAATTCCTCTAATTTGCAACTAGGCCATTATGCTTTAAAAAGGAAAAAAAAACCTATTGATTCAGAACATGTAAGTGTTTTCTAAAGTAAAAATGATATTTCTATTGGTTGAGAAATTTCTGGAAACCAGATATCCCTCAATGAACAGGAGTCTAGCATGCTGACATTTTTATAGCAGCTGCTGGCAGAAAGTTCCTTCCAAGAGCTGACATAAATCCTGCTTGATACAGTTTTGGTTGTCACATTTAGATTTTTCTATAGAGAACTTGGAGAATGGTTGGAATCAGATGTGGATTATAGGCAATTTCTGCACTTAAAAACTATTGTTGAATCATGGGTCTTCCCTTCAGAGAGGACAAAGCTGGAGGCCGACACTAGAAGATGGCAGAAGTCATTACAGGGCCTGTGCTTAGCGTACTCACATCCACAAAGGAAGTTCACCAAGGTCCCCGAACAGCGTTCAGGAACTATAGTTGGCACATCCTATGCACTAGACACAGTAATTAAAGGGCCAAATCTTTCCTCCCGCCTTATACCCAGAAGTCACAGGCAACCTGACTACCAGCACATACTGTGGACTACTTATTAACTATATGGCAAGGGACATTGTCCTGTCTCCAAAACTTCTTGATTCTCTTCAGAATCCCCTCCATGCTACCTGTCTGTGGCATTCAGAATTCTTTGCATAAATCTCTTACCTGGAAGAAATTTCCTTCTGTCTTACTGTTTTACTGTCTGCTTCAGTGCCCCTAATGGACCTTACTATCCTCAAATGATCAAGTATGCGTGCCTAGGTGTTTATGTGTTTGTATCTCCAGATGTGTACCGGGTTATGTGCATATGTGCACACATGTACACGTAGGTAATGTGATAGCTGTAAGGGAAGATTGTGTGTGAAGAGTGTGTCGCATGAGAATTTCTGTGAGGGGTATATCGTGATAATCACATGCATCTGGCCAGGTATGCTTATTTGTATTTGAGTTTGTAACCACACATATGTGTGAGAGAATAAATGCGTGTGCGCTTGCTAACTGTGCTTCCCAGATCTGTGAGCAATCAGTTCTGGCTCAGAGACAGGAATATCAGTGGCAGGGTCTGGGGTCTCCCCTGCAGCAACTTTATGCTAGTGATCTTGCTCCAAACATTTTCCTCTCAGGCCTCTCTAGTCCTTCCCTTACTTCCCACCAGGGGTCAAGGCCCAGAGGGACCTTCCCACCCTTTGGAGCTGCTGCTCTGATGTCTGCCCTGGGAGCCTTGGCTGTGGCAGTCTTGTCATGCTGGACTCTCTGCTGTCACTGCCAAAGTGACAACTGATGATCAGAACTGGAGCTGTTTAGAAACCCAACTTCTGTGCAGGGTCCTTTGATCTACCCAGACTCAGTGGAGCCGACTGGCAAAGGTGCCTTTGATGGGGCCTGACCAATGAGGAGCCTTCAGGCTGTCCCTGCCCAGTCCCTGCAGGCTTTGATGCCCATTGTGCCCAACAAGGGTCAGCCTAAGAAGCAGAAAAGTTGGGGACAGAGCCAGCCATGCTGTACCCTGCTTCATGGCCTTGTTGGAAAATCTCCACCTGGATATTTGGCCTAGTAAAACTCTCTTCTCAGGAATGCAAAAGTTGGTTCTGAGAAAAATTTCTTTTAGCAAACCACCTGCTTATCAATTTAGCTGGTATCACAGATCAGTGACAGAGACAACTGGTCAAAGTTATTACATATACGGTCAAAGAATAAATAGATTAAAATTGGCTGCTTCATATGATCCAACTTGCTTAGCTTCAGTACCTTCTAAGTCCCTCGCTGTAAGCATTTTCTCATCTGTCACCATGCTAGTAGAAGGACCAAAATAGGTACAGCCAATTAGTCAGCTGATAAGTTAAGTCCTCACAAACCTCACCAACACTATCTACACTGCAGTCCAGCTGCATGGTTGGAGGGTGGAAGTCATGTTGGATCTGAAGTCCTGTGTCTTGGGTTCCAGACCAGCTCTGAACCTGGTACTGTATCACTTTTCATAACTTACCTCTTAGGGTGGCTACAGGGAGGAAATAAACTCACATATATGAAATGTTTAGGATTGTGTCTACAGTCCAAGAAATTAGTTTACCATGTTGCCTATTCTATTCTATTTATGAGATGATGCCTCAATTCATAGTTAAGACAGCCTGGAATTCAGTACGTGGTCCAGGCTGATCCTCTCTTTCCCAAGTGCTAGGATTATAGACTTTGGACTTTTGAATAGCATTGAGACTATTAAAGACCGTGGGGACCTGTGATGTTGGGTTAAATGAGTTTTGTATCATGAGATGGCCACAAAGCCTATTAGGGAAAAGGAGTAGAATATGATGGTTTGAATGAGAAATGTCCCCTATAGGCTCCTATATGTGAACACCTGGTTGCTAGTTGGTGGCACTATTGGGGGAAGTCATAGAACTTTTGGGACATGGAGCCTTGCTGGAGGAAGTACATTATGAGGTCTTTGAAGGTTTGTAGCATTGCCTCACTTCTGGTCTTTCTAGCCCTCTGGGACTGTAAGCCAAAATAAATTCTTCCCTAAGTTGCCTTTGGTCACAGTATTTGATCTCAGCAATAGGAAAATAACTACATTATCTTTAAGTCTTGATATTCTATTTTCTTCTTGATTTATTTTACTTGTAAGGTTTTTCTTTAAGTTTGCTAATTGAGTGATTGGGTTTTTCAATTCCATCTTTATTTCAACTCGAGACCTGTTTTATGTTTCTATCTCCTTATTGAATTTTGTTCTCCGGTCCTGGATTGTCATGGTTATTTCCATCAGCCTCGTGTTTGTGTTTGCTTGGGTATCACTTGGGTATTTATTTTCTAAATTTCTCCCCTTAGTTTCATTGACCTCTTTCTTTGTGTCTTCTTCTTCCTCCTCCTCCTCTTCTTCTTCTTCTTCTTCTTCTTCTTCTTCTTCTTCTTCTTCTTCTTCTTCTTCTTCTTCTTCTTCTTCTTCTTGTTTTTTGTTTTGTTTTGTTTTGTTTTGTTTTTCGAGACAGGGTTTCTCTGTGTAACAGCCCTAGCTGTCCTGGAACTAGCTCTTGTAGCCCAGGCTGGCCTCAAACTCACAGAGATCTGCCTGCCTCTGCCTCCCAAGTGCTGGGATTAAAGGTGTGCGCCACCACTGCCCAGCTCTTCGTGTCTTCTTTAAACTCCTTGAGTTCTTTGATGAAGCTTATGATTGCCCTTTTAATTCTGTGTCCTAGGATCCATCTAGGTGATTCTCACTGGCAACTTTTCTATACAGCTGGTAGGTTCTCTAGAGTGCATAGTGGCTGGATGTTTCATCTTGTTGGTGCTTTTGCAATGAAATCTGAGCACGTGGGCTTCTTTTGTTAGTTCTGTGCCTGATGTGGGCAGAGCAGATTGGGAAAGGAGAGAGGATGTGCAGGCAGACCGGTTGGAATTGGCTTGAATGGAATGAAGTCAGGTTGGTAGATGAGACTAGAGTGGTGTACGGGATGTGCCTCCTGGTCCAAGCCTGAGTTTGAGGCTAGATCTGGAAGAGAGGAAGGTTAGATTTGGCATAGGGAGAGCCTGTGTCCTTGGGGATAAGTAGGGAGGGTACTGGCAGAAGCCTAGAGATTGGTTCCAGGGCAAACAGGGTGGCCAGAGCAGGGCAGGACCCCGAATTGGGACACAGCGAGATCTGTAGTGCTGGAAGAAAGCATGGGCAGGAGGGTCAGGGAGAGCCGTCAGGCTAGATCCTGGAGATGGATTTGGGAGATCTGGCCAGGCGGAGAGATTGGATATGCTGCAGAAGGGACCTGTGGGTGGTCTTTAAAACTTTTACCATTCACCTCAAGAGACCTGTTTGAATAAACTCTCATTACCTTCTGGTAATTTCTTCATCTCTCTCTCTTCTACCACACGTTCCAGTATCCCTCATCCTTCATAAACATATTGCCACTTTGAGATACTTGCTCATTTTTGTGACTTAGACTTTGAATCCGGAGTTTTGGCACCCTTGCTTGTGTTGCACTTTCAATGCTCTATCTATCCACTCACCTTCTCTATTAAGTTTGGGATAACCAGCTGGCAAACCCAGTGAATCTCCTAGAGTATAGGCACATTCGTCCCTGCTCTCACCACTCACTCGTAATCTGTAGCTCTACTTGTATGGGGTGAGTAACCCTATTTCAGGGTTAATGAGACAAATTTTGTTCCCCTGGCAGGAATACTCTTTCTGTAGCGATCAACACTCTGAACCTAGAAGAAATCAAGATGGTGTAGCTGAAAACCAAGGATTCCACAGTTGGCTCTTATGCTTTTGTTTAGAAAATAACAACCTCCTATTTCTATAAACAGTAAATGCTTTCTTAAAAGGAAAAAATGCCCTTGTATCTGTGACTAGTTGGAGACTTGAGAGATAACCCTGGATTATGCAGCTAGGCCTACACACCACCCCAGACAACTTTATAAAAGAAGGCAAAGGGAAAAGGGAGGCAGATGGAGGACTAGAAGCCCCTGAGAGTATGATGGCAGAGATTTTCATGATGCAACCACAAACCAATGAGTACTAGTAGCTGCCAGAAGCTGGAAAATGCAGGAAATGGATCTTCTACTAGAGACTCTAGAGGATGAACAACCCTGAAACATCTTTATTTCATAGAAATAACGGTTTTGTTTATTTTTTTCTCCATAGCTATAACAATACAATATGGTTTGGTATTTTTTTGGTTTTTTGAGACATTTATGTCTTTTTAAGTCACCAAATTTATAGTGATTTTATACAACATCTACAAGAGGACAAGAACAGAGGTCAAAGTATTATCACTTTATACTATAACACTCACTGGAAAACAACAACCTTACCCTCAGAGTTTTTCCCTAAACTGGTACCTAACTGGTTTCTTAATGCGCCATTCCATCATTCCTGAAGATCTGCATCCACAGATTTGCCAGTTAACAGATAAGGACAGTTTAGTGACTGGTATCACGAATCCAAATTCACGACTGTAAGAACAGGGTTGTTTCTATATAGTACCCCTTTTCCAAGGATCATAAAGCACCTTACGAGGTTATGGGTAGACAAAAGGCAAGGAGACATGGAATTTCAATCCATCTCTTCTTTGTTTACTTCCTTTGTAGAATGCTCATGTCAATTGGATCCCTAATTTTAGCTACAGAAAATTGTCTGAAAGCAGTGTCTTTATTATTACTATTATTTTAAGTTATGTGAATATGTGTATGATTATTTACATGTGAGTATAGTGCCCATGGAGTCCAGAAGAGGGTGTTGGATCCCCTTCAGCTAGAGTTACAGGCAGTTGTGAGCTGCCTAATGTGGATGCTGGGTACCAAGCTCCAATGTTCTGCAGGAAAAGTGTATTGTATGCTGGCAACCACCAAGCCACCTCTCCAGCCCTGGAAACTTTTTCACTACAGAAGTTTACCCTTTATATATGTTTTGTTTTCTAGCCAAGATCCATGCTGTATTTAGGAGCAAAACATCTGACCCTCAGCAAGAATTTGTTTTTCCCATCCCTGAGTAAAGAGATCCATACAGCTTGAATCCTTTCAACAACAAATGAGGGGCTTACTCTTCTAGTTCACAGAGCCTGGACTGCACTCTCCCACACAAACAGTCTGTACTCCCCAGAAGAAGAGAAAGAAAAGCTACTAAGGACTTTCTCCATCTGTTTGAAAAAAAAATAGTTTGTTTTTGTTTCTAGATTTTAAAGCCCAAAATGGGTCAGTACTGTAAATAAAACATTTGATCTCATTTGAAAAATTTATTATAAGGAATTTTGTTTATGATTTTATGTACCCCAGTAATAATTAATTGGAGGTCTTCTGTGTCTCCACAGACCAACCAACATTCAGACTGTGGGGAAGGATGATCCAACCCACCCTCTCATCCTTGGCAGAAGGAACCATCTCCCTTTCTGCTTTTGCTTTAGCCTACTTTGGGAAGTAGGTTGATAGTAGGTTGATAGTAGACTTACCTGTAAAAACGCATAGGGCATATTTACCGAGTCTATGGGTGACACTAAGATCAGAGCACTCCTTTGGGATTTCCTTAGGTAAAGAGACTCTACCACAACTGTCCTGAGCCTTTAAAGCTATACTTCACTTCAACCTTTGAGTGCCAAAAATGGGAGGTTAATTGGTTGTTTGGTGCAGTAAGAGAAACACAGGAATATGCACACATCTGTATTCATGCAAACAGTGCCAAAGAGTGTTGCAGTAATGTAAATGGTTAATGTTGAAATTAATTGAGTGTTCTAAGATGTGTGGACATATTGGACAAATGATTTTTTTACATAAATTATCTCATTTTTAAGAACTGAGTCAGTATAGGCCATGTTGTGCTGTGTGACAAATAACCCCCGATCTCATTTGTTTAGCCCCACGAGGCTGATTGATTCTGTTGATTGATTTACCTCACAAGGATAGTTGACTCTCTTGCTGGGTATAAATCGGGGATATTAGGTAGCTGATGTTGGGAATATGTCCTTTGTGGCAGGCGAGAAGACAGTTCCAAGGGATTGCTTTCTTACATACAAGAGAAACATATCACTTCTGCTTACAACTTATGAGGTAGAATTCACCTTATGACCCTACCATTTCACAAAAGGGCTGAGAAACTCAACTTTACTATGTTGCTTAAAGGTGAAGATGGAGAAGGAGAGTGAGGAGCAGTTGGAAATATTTTGTGAGCACAGTTTGTAACCACAGAACCACCTATTGCATGAGTGGTTTTAAAACATTGAGCTAGAGATATACAGACCACAGAGGGAGAAACAGGAGCAGAGCGGTGCATAACTTTCCCCAGTCATACATCTAATTCATTGTCTCAAGCAAGAAGGTAAGGTTCAGACTTGGGCCATTTGATATCTTCCTGTCCCACCCCCAACACGTATACTTACAAGTGTGCATGCATAAGCACACACACACACACACACACACACACATGCATGCACACACATCCTGAGGTGCTAGTTAACTGCACCAGGGGCTCTTGGATTAATGTATCCTTTGCATGCATCCAGGAGTGGAAATTCAATGTAAGTGCGAACCAGTCTTTAGAGAGGATTTGAGGTCAAATCAGGAAGGATAATGCTTAGTTATTAAGCTGAAAAGCCAGGATGAAAGCCAAAGAGGAAAAAGGAAGTGGGCAAAGGACCCTTAAAGCCAAAGACCAGGACCAAGACAGAGGACTGTGCTGGTAGCAAAAGGGGCAGTCTGGTGTTAGACACTGACTCCCAAAGATGCTCTGTACTTCTGCAGCATGGGTGGGCATGCTTTACAATCTAGGAAGGTAACCCAGCATGGTGTGTATCCCAAAGTTGTGCCAGCTTCTTCCTATTCACCCTGGGACTGTGACTCCAGAAGCCAGAGGAAGTGGGAAAGAACCAGAGGGTTGAGGATGGAATGCTTGCCGAGAGTGCACCTTGGCAGGGATGGAAAACAGCAGTGTTTATTGAATCACCTTCATAGTCCTTATTTTCTTTCCCATTTGTGCTATTGAATCAACCCCATGAGCCTTTAATTTCATTAGTACATTTTCAGTTCCTGAAATTTCCACTAGTTTTTTTATATCTTCTATTTCTTTCTGAAAGTTCCCATCTTTTTGTTTGTGTCAAATATATTATGTCTTACTTCTTATAATATCTTCGATGATTCCAAAAATCTGTGTTATTTATGTGACATATTATTTACAGAATATCTATTCTCCTGTGAGTTTAGATTATTATTATTTTTCACCTTTTACAAAAAAAATTTCATTCTTGCCAGAAGATTGTGGTGCATGCCTTCAGTCCCAGTACATGGGAGGCAGAGGCCGGCAGATCACAAATCTCTGAGTTTGATGCCAGTCTGTTCTACAGAGGGAGTTCCAGGACAGCCGGAGATAAACAGAGAAACCCTGTTTCAAAAAACCAAAAAAAAAAAAAAAAGAAAAGAAAAGAAAGAAAGGAAGGAAGGAAGGAAGGAAGGAAGGAAGGAAGAAAACCATCCTTGAGATGAAATTACAGGTGTACAATGAAAATTGATCATATCTGTCTTGTGTTTATCCCTTCTAAGTCTCCCCATATATCCTCCAACGTACCCACTCCCAACATTCTGTCTTTTTATTTTGATAATTTTAATAAAAAGTTAGTGCTGCCTGTGTGTGAATAGGTATGAGGCCATCCACTAGGGCACTGGAATCCTACCAGTGACTATGGCCCCCCAAAAGGATAATTCTTCTCTTAGCAACTATCAATACCCAATGGCTTCTCAAAAAAAGGTGGGGGCCAGAGATCATCTACCCCATCTTTGTGGAACTTTGATTGGCTTGATTTTATGTAGGTGAGGCCGGCTGTTGTGAGATCATGAGAGTAATAGGCACATTCTTTCCAGAAGGCAGCCTTACAGTTCTCATTGGTGCACTCAATTTTACGCTCAGCATTTTGATCATAGTTTCCATTGTAGTTTTCTGTAATTTTCCATACACTGGACAGATTTGCATTTGCATATTTTGAGTATCCTGCGTCTCCGGGTCTTGTTTAAGCCTATAGAAAATGAGCTGTGTGTTGGCCAGTTATCAACATGTTTGGGTGTAGGACACACATTTCAAATAGTATTTTCTGGGTTCTCTTGTCACCACCAATTCTTTCAGAAACATTGTGGTGCTGTTTGGAGCTCTGGCTGGGTGTGAGGAGGTCTCTCCTGCAGCACAGCTCTCAAAATACTTCTCTCCTTTTCTTTTAAAGGTCAGATCCACCACTCCAGGGGGGATACTGATCAATGGGGCTCACCCTCAATTGGAAATGGCCATGGAGAGGCCCTGCTTGGTTTGCGGTGTGGAGTGATGAAGTAGAATGGCCGCTGTCATTGACAGCAGTGCCAGGCGGCATAGGAGAACTAATTCAATGTAGGGTGCTGACTCCTGATCAACTTTTCCTTTGCTCCCAGTTTGGCCTCACTTTCCTTCTGCTTCTTTACTTTAAAAATGCAGATATTGTTTATCTAACAGGCAAGTGGAACATATTAAATGGCATAAGCAACCTGAGCTGTAATGTCTACTGTCTGGCACATTAGAAAAATTCAGTTACTCTTGAGAATTTGTCTGGCCTAATGAAAAAGGGCTGCGCTATCAGGAGGCAGAAATTAAGGACAGGCAGGTCTGACTCCCTTAATTAGATTCCCTGATTTCATCTGAGTTATGTTGTAATGGTGAGAGGCCTCAGTCCTACTCAGTTCTCACCCTTCCATCCCTCTGAGTCACAGCCAGGGCTTCGAGGATCCAGATGCTGGAAACGGAAAGGCAAGCACGTTGTTCCACAGAGTTGCAGAGGATGCTGCAGAGAGAGCAGAACACGGGCTGGGCAGCCCTGGCGCTCTTTTCATGACCACAGGATGAGGCTTTATCGCACGGCTTCGGGGATCCTGAAGGACATCTTCCCATTCAAAGACAGGCGATAAATTGAGTCTCAGTGGAACTCAGCCAGGTCACAGCATGTCTTATAAGGAATCCAGAGGTTTTTGCAAGTTTGAAGGGGAGCTGGGAGAGAAGAAAGAGCTGCATGTGTCGTCCCTGTCCTCACTCAAGCCACCAAACCTCCAGATCCTGAGTGAGGACCGTCGCGATACACACTTTAAAGTTTATTGTGAATATACAGGTCAAACACACCCCAGGGTGGTTAACGTTGACTGTCAGCTCGATTGCATCTAGAATCAACTAGAACATAAGCTGTTGTGCATTCCTGTAAGGGATTTTCTTGGTCAGATGATTTGAGGCAGGAAGACTGACCTTAAATGTGGCCAGCACCTTCTGGTGGCAGGCCAGATAAAAGAACCACGGAAGAAGGCAGCTTTGCCTGCATGCTCCCACTCTTGTGGGCGTGTTCATCTCTCTATTGTTGCAGCATCCTTCACTAATAGCAGAAGCAGTTTCTTCACACATCCAGTGCAGACTGAAACCAGCATCCTCCAGCCCTTCAAGGTCACACAGGGACTGCTGAGACATCCAGCCTCGTGGACTGAAGAGCTGCCAGTTCTTAGCCTTCCCAGTGTGAGACAGACTATATCCTATAATCTAATAAAACACCCTTTAATATATGTGTTTTAATATATATTTAATATTTTATATATTCTGCCAGTTCAATTTCTTTAGACAACCGTGATTAATACACACCCTTCTTTTGATCCTGACTTTAACACTACTAACTAACTGTGGCACTCTTTCTTTTGGAGCCTATTTGGAGCCCCAGACCACACCTTTTTACAACCATCACAAAGAAATCTGAGAGAAAGTTAGTCATATATACTTGGAAGGATTTAAATCTTCTGATTGCAAATCTGCTGTTCTTTTTTTCTCTTTGACATGCATCATATTGTCATTTTGTCCCTAAAATCAATAACGGTGGTGGTAATCTAATGAGAGGTGCTTTGTGGATTCCAAAGTAACCAAGGACAGTTCTCAGCTGCTTTTAACAAGGGCCTCTAGGGAAGATGAAGAAACCCTCACCTGAAGGGTAAAAGCATCTACTTCTTCTGGACCCTGGGAGGACATTCTAAAATGATCAGGAGGATGTAACCCTGAGGAAAGATGACTTTCATATACTATAATTAGTCTGAGATAACTTTAATGTGACATAACTCCCTAGAACAAAAAGTTCTCTGGTGGATGGAGTCTTAAAAACATCAATGCATTTGTGTGCTCATGATCATTATGAACATGCTGTATTTCATACATATATCATACCTGTGGCTCTTGCCTGGTGTGTTGTGTGCAGGTGCCACAGCATAGAGCAGTATGCCTTCCATGCTAATAGAAGCATATGTTACACATGCTGGTGTGAGTGCACATACGTATGTGAATGTATGTGGATTTGACCCACAGTGTTTGCCTTCACCACTGTCATACTGAGGCAGATGCTACTATGTGACTTCTTGGCTGGTTCCCCAGCCCTCATTAGCACGCACACTTGCTCTCCATCTTCTGATCACTCATCGCTACCAGTAGCTGGATGCTTGCCAATTAGCAGTTGAAACTCCTCATAGTTTGCTGGGGATCCAACCGTTTGTGTCAGCCCTAGGTTCATCTCAGGACCAAGAATACTACCAAGGGTCAACAGGAGGGAATTCAGTTTATTATTCTGAACATCTGCCCTAAGGCCCCCTTCCTGGTACCCCTTTTATTCTTCTGGATTCTGTGCCCTGTCTTAGTCCTCCAGCAGATGTACTAAAGGCAGGATCTTTAAAGTCATCAACTTTGGCCCATTGTGTGTGGAACTTGTCTTGAAGTATGGGCCTGCGTGTGTGTGGAACTTGTCTTGAAGTATGGGCCTGCGACTGATGAAGACGTTGAAATGATCCATGTGAGATAGTTACTGACAAACACATTGTCTAAGCCAATTAAAGTTTTTTAGTCCTTTATTGATGGTCAGACCAAGAGTGGGCTCATGCATGCCTCTGGAAATTCTCTTGGTGTCCATGTTCGGGGTACTGCATTTTTAAAGATTAAACCATAATTGTATCAGTGGAGGGGGATGATTACATTAGTGAGGGATCTAGAATATCCTGGTGATGTCTCCTTTCTTTGCAAGACTTGGTGGTATTTTCCAGATACTGCATAATGGGTTTGGACCATGGTCAAGGTCATGGATAGTTCCAGAAGCTTTGCTAAAGTGGAGATGGCTGTTGAAGGTAGAAGGCTGAGAAATGACCAGACAGGTACAAAATAACATTGGGAGGGGATGATATTACTTTGTCATTTTAATATGACTCTAGATGGAGGAGAAATTTCGTCTTCTTCATAGTTACTTCTCAATACTAGCCTACTAACTAATTGCATATATAGGTGCAGTAATTTACATTCATTATTAACTTCATTAGTTAGAAGCACTTCAGAGATATAACTCTGGACATATGTGTGATGTTTCTAGAGATGTTTAACTGAAGAGGAAAAACCCACACTAAAGGCAATGCTATCCCATGGGGATAATAAGGAGCAAGGGAGAAGGCATGCTAAACACCAGCATTCATGTTTCCCTATTTTCTGACTGAGAATACAATGTGACCAGCCACCTTGCTACTGGCTTCATCCCTGCCCCACCGTGATGGGCTGTGTTCCTCTGAACCTTGAACCCAAGTGAACCCTTCTCTTGGGTTGCTTCTTGTCAGATATTTGGGCACAACCACTAGAGTAGCTAATACGAGGCAGTGAAAACAGTGGTCGAAGTTGGGTACCAGTTAGGAACAGAGCTGCTTTCTCTGTGGTTTGCATGCTTCGCTTGACATTGATATAACTGCAAGAAAAAGAAGCTGCTATTCATTCAGTTCAGCACTTACTAGGCATCTCTATGTGTCAAGCCTGTGTCTAGAACTCTTTCCCCCAAAGAATGCCACGGTGTTTGGAGTGATAAAGTGATCAGTGAGCTAGGGCTGCTGTGGCAGTGTACCACAGACTCACCAGCATAAACAACAGAAATAGCTTTCTTTATAGTTCACCATCAAGGTGACAGTGGGATCTGGGAAAAGACTCATGCAGCTGGGCGGTGGTGGCACACACCTTTAATCCCAGAACCCGGGAGGCAGAGACAGGTGTATCTCTATGAGTTAATGGCCAGCCTCTTATATAGAGTGAGTTCCAGGACAGCCAGTGAAGTTACACAGAGAAACTCTGTCAATAAACAAACAAACAAATCTCTGACTGCTGTTGTTCTCCCAGAGGACCCAAGATTAATTCCTAGCATGTGCATGGAAGCTCACGAACAAACCCCAAGGGATCTGATACACTCTTCTGGACTTCAAGACACTGTATACATGTGGTGCACTTGCATACATGCATCATCCAACACTCATACACATAAAGTATCAGGGTAACAGTGGATTGGCTTCTGATGAGGACCATAAGAGAAATGTGCTCCAAGCTGTCTTCCTGTTGGTAGATGACCAGTATCCATCTCCTCCCCATGGTTCCACATTGTCTTCTCTTAGTATTATTTTACATACAAATTTTCTCTTTGTATAAGGATGTCAGCCACATTGAATTAAGGTCCACAATAATGACTTCATTTTTACTTCATCACTTCTTTGTGGCACATATTTCCAAATACGATCAGAATTTTGAGGGTGGGGTTAGAAATTACTACATAAAAATTTGGAAAAGGAGCTACAATTTTATGCATAAAACAGACCAAACTCATTTATTTGTTAAACACTAGTTTCCCTATGAAGACATGGTTTCTTGGGTAAGTTTTGATGTTCCCTCTCATGAGGTACCCTAAAAACTGCCTTTCTGACTTTGCATTGGTTATTATGTTCAATCTACTGCCTCCCTTACTAGCCTGAAGACTCAAGGCCTTAGGAACTCAACACTTGGTTAGCACTGGGCAATCTTTGACACTTAGGAGTGAATGAGTCTGTCATATGACTGGACGGGTGGGTGGGGTTGGTGAAATTTAACAGCAAGGTTGGAAATCTCTAGGGATGCTCTAGAACCTTTTATGATGTCGGCTATGAGCACAGCACTGGGGAAGCCCTCTCTGAAGGTAGTCATTGCACCAATCTTTGTCCTATGGAGTTAGTTCTTATACAGAAGGCTGTTTGTGGGAAGGAAGCATTCTCTGACTAGGGGTCGCCCCTCCCGTTGAGCTTCATTCTTCTGTACTTCTGCAGCATTGACAGGGGCCTCTGTCTGATGTTCCATGATTCCAGAGGGGACTACATTGTCTCCCGTCCCAGTCCCAGTCTGCCTATTGTCATATTTACTTTCCTGAACTAGTATAAAAGCAATCCAATAAAGTTTACCGGGCTCAAACAAACAATAAATAGGCAGAATTGAGGTTTAAAATAGTCAGCGGCGCTCCACACCTAGCCTGCATGTGCCAAAGTTCTTAACAAGTGGCAGTCCCCATTTCCACACCAAAACAGTCCCCAATATAGCTGGGCAGCCCCGGACCGCACTACCCTGTAACCCTCATTTCTCAGGTTATTGTCTTTAGTTTAGATCCTTTCCTTAAAATCCCAAGGTCTGAAACTTGCTTTTCTAGACCCTTGCCAGCCTTCTTGAGCAGGACTGGGCCCTTCTGGTGTTTTCTCTCTGGTTAGAAATGAAAATTAATCTTGATTTCAACTTCAGCTGGATTGATAAATATTGAGAAAGTTGGTAAATCTCATTTCTGGGCGCATCTGTGAGGGCCTTTGCAGGCTCAACTGGCATTTAGGTGAGCCCATTGTGTGTAGGAGCTACCCTGAATGAGGGCTGTACATCCATTAGGCAGGGAACATCCATGGATGGCAAGGAGAAGAGATGAGGCCAGTCTGTGAGCATCAGGCCAACTTCTTAAGCATGTTTCTTCTGTTGCCATGGACATCAAATTCTACTTTGCCAACCACTGAAAATGGACTGAACTAGAGGCTCTCCAGGCTGCTTCAGGCCCTCAGCCTTGGAATGAGGCTGCCCAATAGGTTCCTCTTGTTCTTCGGTTTCCAGCATCTTGGAGCCAGCATCTGCTGGTTTCTCTGGCTTCCAGTCCCACAAATGGCCATTGTGGTATAACCCAGCGTCCAGGTGTGTGAGACACTTCAATAAACTTCCTAATTGTATGCCCAGAATATACTTGCAACTGCAGCTGCCTCTTTCTTGTTAGTATACTTGTGTGCCTCTGCACGGGCCCGGCTCTTGCTTGTCCTTGCTTAGGGTTCTGGGTTTAAAGGAGCCTGGGCAGAATGGAAGAAGAATAGCAGCCATCGCTGAGCAAAGGGGCAAGTACCCAGCACTTCTGAGCTCTGCCTAGGGAGTTTAACAAACAGAACCTGACCTGGACAAAAAACATTAGCGATCAGGACATATCCATACCCTGGCACGCTCCTGGCATAAAGGACCTCGCTAAATACCTTTGCAAAGCCTACATTGTGCAGGATTCTTGTACCGCCTACCCGGCCATCCCCACACTAGCAAATCTTTTTTGAGGCCTTTGTTGTCAAACCAAATATAGCACTACATTGTCTGGCCTTCCACCCATTCTGGCTGAATAAAGGGGCCTGGTCCCCAGACTAGGGGCTCAGGGCTCCAGCGGCCTCCTCAATGCTATCTCACCACTGCAGCCCACACTGGGAACCTTCAGCTCCCCCACCCCCGGCTCTGCTCCTGGGCCTGTGGCTGCACCATTGATACCAGTGCATTCTTTTCCAGAGGTTCCCACGAGCATGTCACTAACCATTTCCTGGGCCTTATCACCAGGAGGGGAAGAAAGGGAGCGCCTTTGAAAACTGGAAACAAAACATCAGGCCTCATTGTTGTGTGACTTCCCTGGTCACAATCAGGCTGCTCCATCACTCAACATGCGGAGACTACAAACGCAGCCTAATACAGACACTCGGATTGGCAATTTGACCAGGACATTCATTGTTCCGTATCTGCAATCTCTGCTCTGTGTGTTTGTGGCTTTTAAATCTTCCTTTTCATTGCACTCCCCGCCCCCTCCGTTTGGAGGGGAAAAGCCTGTGTCCACTGGCTAACTTCAAGGGGCCACTGAGTCCATCTGTAAACTTTGAGGTGCTTCCTTTTCACCAGAAATTCATGAGGGAGCAGCCTTGTACTCGCTTGCTTTGTGTACCTTTGCATTCTCACCCTTTCAGGGCCTTCCTGGTCCCTGTGTACTCACCCCCCACCCCATACTCCATACCCCGCCTCCCTGCACACCATCCTCTCACCCACCATATACCTAAACCCAGCAGAGGTTGCTGCTGGCTGTTTCTTGTTAAATGAGGAGGGCATCTTTTTACTTTTTAAATTTACTGTTGCTCCTCAGACACACACACACAGACACACACACATGTCTGGATTTTCTGGGGAAACAGCACAGAGGAACTTGTCAAGCCTCTGATGTTGTAGAGGAAGAGGAGAATGGAGTGGCCTGAGCCGTGGCATATGTTGACTTGTTGACAGTCTGCCTGGAAACACTGTGTCCAGGCTGTGTGTTAAGAACTCTCTGAAGGGCCTGGGAAGATGGGGCTTTGGGAAAAGGGATGGAGAAAACCAACTCCACAAAGTTGTCCCCTGGCCTCCACATGCACACTGTGGTGTGTGTGCGTGTGTGTGTGTGTGTGTGTGTGCGTGCATGTGTGTGTGTGTGTGTGTGTGCGTGCAAGTGCTCATGTGTTCAGCTGTATGGTATAGAGAACAGAGGTCAGTCAGTGTTGAGTATCATCTGTCTGGATGCTATATACCTGGTGGAGTTTTATTTGTTTGCTTGTTTGAGGTTTTCCTCGCTTGCGTTTTTCAGATAGTGTTTCATTCACTGACTTGAAAATGGCACATGAGGTTAGGTAGGTTGCCTCATCAGTGAGGCCCTCCAGAGCTGGGATAACCAGTAAGTGTGTATTACCACTCCTGGCTTTCTTCTGTGCATTCTGGGGATTGAACTCAGGCCCTTATGCTTGCATGGTAAGCACTTACCAACTGAGCCACCACTTCAGCCCTGGAAATCAGTACTTCATACATATTCAGTCACCTTGCAGTAACTGAATTCAATAAAACCAGTGAATGTCGTGTCCAACAGAAAAGGTGGAGGCGGCCAGGTTCGGACAGTAGCCTGGATTCTCAGGGGGAGTCTCTGAAAACAGAGATCCAGTGGTTCTAGAACCAGAGTGGGCAAGTGGGAATATGATCAAGTATTATGGGGTAGGCAGGCACCTGCCAGATCTCCCGAAACTACACTAACATACATGGTGGTGTGTGGAGAGAATTCTAGAAAGTACCCAGTGCAGCTCCTGGTACAGAGAAAGAGTTCTATAGTGGGTATGATTTGGGCCACCGCATGCATGTAGAGGTCAGAGGATGATTTGCTGGAGCTGCTTCTCTCCATCCCTTTTGCTAGTATGGCAAGTGCCGACCCATCTCCTCAGGCCCTTCAAAGAGTCCTTGACACACAGCTGGACACGGCATTTCCAGGCAGACTGTCAGCAAGTCGGCATGCACAGCTAGGCAGGCCACTCCATTCTCCTCTTCCTCTACAACATCGGGGGTTTGACAAGGCTCCTCTCTGCTGTTTCCCTAGAACAGCCGGACCTGTTTGTGTCTCAGAAGCAAGAGTGAATAAAGTCCCACCTCCTTCCTCACTTATCCTGAGATGTCAACCAGAAACAGGCGCTGCCAGTTGACTCTTTATGTATACAGTAAGAATGGATGGGAAAGGAGGGGACGGAGGGGAGGGGGAGGACACAGGAAGGAGAAAGGGGGAAGAGGAGACAGAGAATATACAGAGGGAATCAAAAGGACAAAATAAGGGATAAAAAAAAGTGAGGGCTGTAAATAGGGCTGTTTCCTGTCACTTCCAAGGGAACACATTACTCTGATCATGGAGAAAAAGCTGTCCCCAAGCTTCAGTGACTTAATAAAGTCCCCTTGTGTGTCAGGGACTTAGAAGAACCTTTGCAATAGTCTCTTAGAGACCAGGCTTATTTCCAGTTTCCAATTATAACACTTTAACTAGAAGCAACACAGGTTGCTCTACTCTCAGACTGTTGACCTGACTTCTGCTTGTCCTAGCTGCAAAGGAGGCTGGGAAGTAGAGGGGGAGCAAGTTGAAATTCAGGAAAGATGGCGTGCCTCTATCTATGTAGCAGTACTTGCTCTCTCCGGATGGGAGGACTGAGTTGAGAAAGGACTGGAAGATCCCAGTGGGAGGTGATTGGAGACAGATAGCCCATGGCAAGGATGATGGATGGCATAGGGAATCTGGTCAACTAACTCAACCTGGGACTTTAAGATCTGGCATCTGATATCTGTGTCTCAAACTGCTTCTGTGAATATGAAAGCTATATTCTTCTAGATTGTGTATATACCAGCCTCTCACTGGGAAATATCATTGCTGTTATGACCTTCCAGAGGGGTTAAGGTGACTGACTGTCACTGTCTGAAGTTTGTATCTCCTTTCAATGGTAACCATTCAGAAGTCATATCAAATGGTGTCTGGAAGGATGAGAAAACTGGGCCATGGTTGAGAAAGGACACTAAGGAGGTCCTATCCAGTGACCACTCCTACCAAGGGTAACCCCTGAAAGAGCCAAGGCTCTCCAAGTCAGTATCTTTGCCTCTCTTCTGGGCTGGTTTTGTCAGTGAGTTCTCTGTCCTTGTAGCACATTGATCTTATCACAGCAGATTAAAAATGAGAATGGGCTCATAAAACATACATTATGGTCTCTCATGGGCTCATAAAACCAGATAAGTGCTCTGCTCCAGAGAATCCTAGATCGAGTTTACACTCCTCTCTCTCCCCGTAATGGAATTGTCAACAGCGGATAATTGGAGTTTAAAAAGAAAATCCTGTCACTTGTAAAGTTCAATTTAGTGCATTGATTGTCTGGCCCCGTGGCTGCCCAGAGGAAAAGCAGATCACACCGGAGGAGACTTGGTCTTCTTGACCTCCTGTAGCGGCTCCATGATTTCTAAGAGGCTTGGAGCAAAGGCCCCCAAAGGAATCCTGTGAACTACTATCCATTTCTAGATGGTTCCCTCTGCCATTCCAGTGATACCTGACTGACTCTTCAACACTTGAGTTCAGTTAGGAACCAGGCTTGACATGGACCCATGCTCCGCCCTGGTCAACATTGCGTTAGCCACTTTTCTGACTGCCGTGACAAACGCCTGGCAAGAGACACCAAAGGAAGGAAGGGTTTGTTTGGGCTCACAGTTTGAGGGGACAGTCCACCGTGTTGGGGGAGGTGTGGCAGCAGGAACCCAAGACTCCTGGTCATTTATCCAGAGTCAGGAAGCAGAGAGAGAGGTGAACACTGGCTCTCAGCTGGCTTGTTGGTCAAACAGTGTCACTCACGTTCAGGGTGGGCCTATCTGCTTATTTAACTTTTTTCCAGAAACACCTGCATAGACACATCCAGAGGAGGTGTTTCTGTACAGAGTCTAGTTCCAGTTCTACAGAAGGTGAAAATTAACTACTCCAGGTGTCTTTCTGAGAAGGAGCATGATGGGAAAGGAGAGGACTGAGTTGAGTGAGCACAATGGAAAGTCAGAGAGGTAAATTCTCACCAAGACAGCCCTGCCTTGCCCCTGTTTTAGACAAGGGTATTGAAGGGACTGGTCTTGAACAATGAGGCTCATTCTTGACAAGGTCTGATTCTCACCAAGTTTCTCCCTTGTGTCCTAAGCTTGCTGGATAGCTCTATCCCCATGATGCCTGAGCCCTTAAACCATTAATGCACCCTCAGAAAATGAAGTCCATCCACTGGGTTCTCAACTGTGGGAATCCTGCCTGGGCTTAATCCAGTCCAGCCACCAGGACCTCCTCCCAGCCTATCCTGAGCCTGGAAGCTCACTTCCAAGGAGACTGGCCTTCTACCTACCCTGTGGATCAATCTTCCACCCCCTGCTTGCCTATACTCCTGCAGTTCTGGCTGCCAATAGAAGCCTGAATGCTCTCCCATTGTAGCACAGACAGGAGGAGGAAAGGCCCTCCATCGGAGCTTCACCACTTTCACGGAGCTGAGCATGTCTTAGCTAATGTGTTTATCAACCTGGAGATCTACACTGCTGGAAGACACATCCTTCCTGGTCACAGTATTGACACTTGTCCCCTCTTTACACAGCTGACTCTGAGGATGGATGGCTCTCTTCTCACTACTTAGTCTGCTTCTTCCTAGACATAAAACGTAGGCAACACTTAGACAGGCCATCTTTCCTGCCAGCCCATTTACCTATAACCACACCCTCCAGTCTGAGGCTTAGTGCTATAGCATTGCACACAGACCCCTGATTTATCCCCAGTTACACGTTACTGTCAGTGCTTGCTTGCTCATGTGCCCCCTGGTTAAAACTCTGCCGGGAGCAAGGACCACTTTCGACCAATGTCTGGAACAAAGTGCGTGATCGGTAAGGAAGCACAGACGAGACTTGCAAGGAGCAAACATATTCATGCCTGCTTAGCTCACTGGGAAGCAGGTGAGGACTCTGCCATGTGTGGGGTGATGGCTGCTTTCCCAAACATGGCACAGGGTGGCTCACTGATTCTGTGACCTCCTGGGATGGGCTCTGAAACACAACTGAGACAGAATAAATGTCTGGCGGTTCTGTTTTGACTGGTGACAAGAGTTGCGAGCTGATTAATACATTTAAAGTGGGGATCAATTTGTCTTTTCACATCCTCTTACCCTGATTGTAATGAGTAGATCTTTTAACATAATGAAAACTGCATATTTCACTCAAATTCACAGTTTTGCATTCCAGAGGAGATAACATGCTGCTTTTTATTTAACGTTAAAATGAGGTGTACTCTCGTCTTGAGAGGCTAGGGAAGATGACGAGCCATTGCTTTGCTGAAAGGCCAGGAGTGTGGCACCATGTCCTTCGGATTGGGCTCTGAAAATTGATACCCAGAATTACAGAATGGCAGAGCACCTTTTCAGACAACTTGCCTTTCTGTCTCTTGCCTAGATCATGGCTGGCCTAAAGCCAGCCCAGACAAGGGGCTTTCTAGCTTTGACTTGGGTATTCCCCAAAGATAGGGAGTTCACCGCTATCTTTTTAATTTTCCAGGACCCAAGTACAAATTAATCATTTTATTGATCCAAAGTCACTATCTGTCCTAGTTTGATTTCAGTGGACTTTACCTTTGCATTTCCTTCTTCTGTTCCTCCCCTGCTTTCTTTCTTTTTAAACTTTTGATTAATCTTCCCTGAAAATGTCCACTATCATAGCAACAACCTACAGTTCTTCAGCATCTTAGGGCTGTCTTGGTGTCATTGTACCCAAGGATAAACTCAGACAAGTGGGTTCCTGTTAGTTCTCTGGTGACACGGGGCCTGATCCTATGGAGATAATGTCCTGTCTAGTCTGCATACCTTTCTAACTCCAGAACTTGCCTGGACAGTGGAACCTCAGTACATACTGAGTTAATTGATGCATGTGTGAAGAGGTGCAGGGATTTTATGGAATGTTTGCACCGCTGCCCATGGCTGATGCTACATAAGTATCTCTCCCTGAAGCAGGATACAGGGAGGAAGGTAAACATAGACAAAGAGACTTGCAACATCTTCTCTATTGTGTCAGAGACCCTTAGAAGCTGTGAGGAGGCTCTGCTCTTACCATGGGAATCAGAAAAGTGGAAGAAACCAAAAAACAAAGGAAAGAAAAACTTCACAGAGATGGGGAGCAGAGGGTGCTGGGGATTACCTACACAAGTACCTAGCAGTCCCACAGGCCCAGCCACACTCTGTAAGGACCCCCAAGAGGTGACCTGGCCTTTTTACACAACTACCTCCTCTTAGTGTTCCAGTCCAGATGCAAAAGAGTTTCCTTCTTGAGAAACAGTTCTGTCCAACCCAATCAAGGTGAAGAGGAAGATGTCCGACGCTAAGTTTTGCAGAGATGCTCAGTGAGGTGCAGGAGGGGTTCCCCAAGTCAAGGAGACAAAAGTGGGAGGGTTGGGAGCAACCACAGTCTCCAGCTGCACCTTTACCCACCAACCTCTCTCCCAGCCTTTGCCTGTGTGGTCACTCTGTGTCTGTGTATGCATTCTGCCCCCTTGCTCATGCACCCCCAGCATCAGGCATCTTGCTTTCAACAAAAGAAGCAGTGGCTGCGGATAAGCCAGATGTAACAGAGCAGTGGGAACCCAAACTAAGAGGAATTCACTCTCCATAAATTATGCTTTAATAGATGTCAATTATTAATTCCTAAATAAATATTTGTTAATATTCAAAAGAGTTTGCCTACTAAGAAAAACTCAGGCTACACAGAATAATTAGTGCCTCTCACTGTGTGTGATGGCTGTGGCCCATGATTTTTTTTCCCCCTCCCGTTCAGAATTTTATTTTTTTTCCTGAAGTGTGAATGCCTGAGTGTGTGAGGTTTCCTGGGGAGTGTTGGCTTGCTCTCCACGGGGGTAGTTTGGACTTAAGGTGTTTGCAGAGAAAGGATGCAAGCAGGGAGCTGGCTGCTCCCGCGGAAGCGTCTGTGCTGGCCCCTGAATCTCTATCTCTTTTGTACAATAAGTTTGTGAAGAACTGAAGCAATTGGGTGTCTAGAGAGGAATTTGTTGATCTAGTGAAAACAAAACGCCTAGAAAAAGCACTGTCTAGTTTATGAAAGACCCAATTTGATGTATTAGTTTTGGGCTCCCTGAAGAGCTGAGAGGGGCAGGCATGGAAGGGCATCATCGAAAGAGAATGCATGGTCCTCTGGGGCTCAAGAGGGGTGCAGACTGGTGGTGAGGGTGATAGGAGATGTTCTAGGCCCAGAAGAGAGTGAAATCGGTCCACAAGAGAGTTCAACAAAATGCTAGGGGGACATGGAGAAGCTGGAAACAGCATTAAGTCAGAGACAAGAAGATGGAGAGATGTGTGCAAAGAATAGAATCTGAGATAACTTGGTGGAAAAATAGTTGTTTGATAGGCAAAGATGGCTTGATATTTCTGTTTTAATGGGCATTCATTCATTTGCTTATTATATAAAATATATTTATTTAAAGCATCTGGTAGGTATCCAGCGTAATCTGGATGCTAAGGATATTTTTAAAAATGTGTTAAATCACCACTACCAACAACAATAAAATTAATCTATAAATACCCTTCTACTGAGCCTGCACCAGACCCAATTAGAAATCAATTGATTATTTCTACAACAGCTGTACCATTAGGGTACAACAGAAAGCATCTCTTCCCTGGGAAATCAGTATTGTAGCATGTAAGGACTAAAACTGGGGAAGACCATCACTGCCTTTCCTTCCCTAGTGTCTCTGTGCTTTACAGATCACCTGCTTGATAGAGCTAGATACCATACCATACTCTGTATGTCTGCACATGCATCGAAGGGCTTCAAGAATTTTGCATGCAGATCCCGAGAGAGAAGGGCTTGGGCCAATGTCTATTGCTCTCAGGTTTCTCTTCCTGCCGTCCCACGCAGTGATGTCGGCAGCTCTCACGTGCATCTTTGAACATTACTATGAGCATGATGACAGCCACTGCTGTTTGCTGCGTGAATTAAAGGGGGAGGCACACAAGTAGACTCACCCAGCCCCCTCCAGGGGCACATGTTCCTACTCTTCTTCTTGACATTCCTTCCCACACTCGAACTGCTATGGGAAAAGCCAAGAGTAGTGAATGACTGAGTGAGCAGTCTGAGAAAAGCAAGGCTGAGTTTGGACTTGGTTGTGCCCCAGGGTTCCATAAATTCTTGTATTTATTCTTGTGTCAAAACTCCAAGATATCCTCCATGTTTGCTTTCCTTTTGGAAGGTCTTTTTTACCAGATCTATATGTCACATGCCAGTGCACAAGGGTCATGACACACAAAACCAGCGTAATGAAGGCAAGGACATCAAATCTCGATTGTGAGAGCAAAGAGCAAAGGTCATCGCACTCCAGGAAGGACCTTGAAGTGCCTTTTCCATGGGTGTTAACAAAGGCGACAATTGCTTCCACCAGTATTTTGCAGCCTGTCTCCAGGCAGGAAATAGGAAGTAGAGGCCCGGAGAGTCCCCCCGAGAGTCTGCTTTTTTTCGTGCCCTGGCCCAGAGAACCTAGACATTTCTGAGATATTGGTGTTGCTCAGCACCTGTCTGCCAGATAGAAACATCGACAGTAGCGCTTGCTTCTTTGGCTTCCCAGTCATCTAAGTGCCAGGATCCACAAAGTTCACAAAAAATGTCTGTTTTTTTTTTTTTTTGAAAAATCTGGGGGAAACCATTTCAAAAATATTGTTATAATTTAAGATATTAGTACACCCTCTTTACGTTAGTGTCATCGTAATTTTAGTCTATATGTATATGTGTGTCTATATGTGTTTATCGTCTATCTATCCAACTGCATTCCTATCTAAACGGGAGACAAAGCCCCCAAGGAAGTTGTATGTACAGCCCAGGAAGGTCATATCATAGCTTTAGAACCAGAGAGAGAATCAGCTGGAATTCATGACACTCTCTGGGTTCAGGCTCCTTCAGGAATAGTTTGGGGATGGTTGAAGCAATGATTCAGCCAAGCCTCAGGGTATTAAAAAAATAAAAGGGCACTGCCTGCATTTGGACCCAAACACAAGGGCACTGCATACCCCTCAATTCATGTTGTAGCTAGAAGTAAGGTGGGTATAGGAGGTCCTTAACCTTCCTCCAGAGTCACTGTTAAATTGAAACAGACAGCATGGAGTTGACCACATTGAAGTGAAGTGATGGCTTTGATGGGGGTAGGGGCATCTCTGGAAAGGATAGCATTTATTGTAGTTTTTTGTTTCTTTGTTTGTTTTGTTTTGTTTTGTTTTTCGAGACAGGGTTTCTCTGTAGCTTTTAGAGCCTGTCCTGGAACTAGCTCTTGTAGACCAGGCTGGCCTTGAACTCGCAGAAATCCACCTGCCTCTGCCTCCCAAGTGCTGGAATTAAAGGCGTGCACCACCACCGCCCAGCAAGGATAGCATTTATTCTCAACCTTTCCTAGAGGATCCTAGCAGTATCACCTAACCCTTAGTCAAGGCTAGCCCTCCAGCCTGCCTTAATTCCTATTAGTTTCTCCTTTGCTCTTGCTCCTTCAAATAGAACCTGGAGACTCATTTGGGGACTGGAGTCTAAGGAATTTATTTCTTCAACATGCCTCTGTAGCACTGGCTTCAAGGAAATATTAAATGATAAGTAGTGGTTTGCTGACTGGGAGAATTTGGAAAGAATGAGCTATTTAAAGCTCTATGAAGCTCAACTGGGTTGGGAGAAAGATCCATCAACAGAGTAGATAAAAGAATGATTTTTGCACAATAGTTATTATTTCAAACAAGAGGACTGGAGGGATGGCTCAGAAATTCAGAATACACACTCACTGCTCTTTCGGAGGATCCAAGTTCAGTTCCCAGTACACACATCAGGCAGTTTACAACTGTCTGTCTCTCCAGCTCCAAGAGGAGCTGACGCCCCTTTCTGGCTTCCTTGAGCACCCCGCATGCACGGCACACACATAAATACAAATAAAACAAATCTTTAGAAAAAACATAGAAGCTGCCTGCTTGATGTGTTTTATTTATACACTTACATACAAATCAGAGCGGGAAATGGACAAAGAAGAGAGTGGAAGGGAAGGAGAGAGCAGAAGTTTGCAGACAGATGCTGGAAGCCAGGGTTCTGCGTACGTGCTGCCTCAGATTTGCTGTGTGATTCATCCAAATGTATTCAAACGCTCAGAACCTCAGTTTCTCTGTCTCCCATGGTACATGCTAGGTGCTCCGTTAATAATGCCTGTCAGAGGGAAGGAAGCCTATATGGGCTTCATAGCAGTATGACAAGCCAGAGAAACCCAGCCACAGAGGTTATGAACACTTTAACAAAGGGAAGCCTTGGAAGCTGAGCCCATATGTAGACAGCGTTTGTAATGCCATAAAAATAGCCTAACAAGATTATATTGAAATATCCCACTATTTAACTTAATAATTTAAATGTTTGCTTAATGAGGTGGACTTGATTGGATTAGGGCATTCACAATTAATTTTGATAGATCATTTTCTACGTTGAAGGTGCATTCTTCTGAACCAGGAGGTGGAACGGAAGTGCAAAATGTTTATGTTCAAACGAGCATGTGATTTTGCAGAAAACATTAATCCCAGATCGTGCACACTAAGTCAATTTCGGAAATGGCTGCTAGAGATATTATTAGAAATTGCTCTTCAAATATAAAAAGCTTGTAATAGAGTTCTGTCCATTTTTCCTTCGGCTGATGGAAGTTGTTTTATAAATATGCCCATGATGGGATGTTTCTTCATCCCAGCCTTTAGTACTAATTGCAACTTGAGAGCAGGGTAAGTAGTGGCTGTCAGGAACACTGGAAAGCCAGTTTCAAGCACTTCTGCCCGAACAGCTTCATGTTCAGGGGCGAATTCTTTCTTCCGCTATCTCTAACTACACTTCTATGGTTTCTCCCTCCTGAAAAGCACTTGACTTAGACCCTGTGAGACCCACACGAATGCTGTTTATGCTAAAGGAAGGACTCTATTACACAGCAAGAAACTGCCCCCAACACCCACCTTTATCTCCTCAAAGTCAAAAAGCTAGGAGTGACTGCTTCTTCTGGTGCAGCCATGAGGATGCCAAGACAAATGGCTTCTGCTGATGGCAGCTTAGAATGTGACCACGAGATCCACCCCAGAGTCCGGGCAAGCAGGCTCCCCAACACTGCTGCTGTCAGATGAAAACCACATCGGGGTTTTCTATCAAAGTTTTGGGGTGCAAAGTGTCTGTCTGTTTCTCCTTACTGTGATAAAAAATACTTGAACAAAACAACTTAAGGGATAAATCATTTAGTTTTGGCTCGGGATCTGATTTGGTACAGAAAAGTGTGACAGAGCTTATGGCAGCTGGTGGCCATGGTAGCTAGACCCTGAGCCTGCTCGCTCACATTCCCGAAAACCAGAAGGGAACAGAACTCATAGGAAGTGGGGCCTGGCTATCACCCTCAAGGGTAGCTTTCCTTACAACAACCCAGTTAGACACCCTATTTCCTAAAGGTTATACAAACTACTAAGTACTGCCACCATCTGGGGACCAAGTGCTCAAAACCAGAGTCTAGTGAGGACATTTCTTATTCCACCCATGACAGCGTCCATGGGCAAGGGACTTATGTAGAATTCTTGGTTTCAATATTTTCCTCTGGGGAGGGTGAGATTAGATAACCTGTCTGTTAAAGTAGTGAGGGCTGGCAGTCCTGGAAGGGGCAATATTTGATTAAAGAGCATGCTGCCATAGGAGCTCTGGATTGGAACCAGCTGACCAGTATTCGAACCCAGATTCTACTTTCCTCCACTAGACTCCTCCATCTCCAGAGGAAAGCAGGTGCCAGCTGAGTTGTCACCAGCCTTGTGTGTCCACAACAAAACTGTAGCACTTGACACATTGGTACCCAGGGCTTGGTCTTGGGCAGGTGGGGTCTGCTCTGCAGCCACAAGGTCACTGTCATGACAAAAGAGTCTGAATCTGCCATCTTCCTCTTCCATCTGCTCTTCCTCTCCCTCCTCCTTCTCCGGTTCCTCCTCCTTTCTTACTCTCCTCCTCTTCCTCCTCCTCTTTCTCCTCCTTCTCTCCCTCTTCTTTCTCTCCCTCCTCCTCTCCTTCTCTTCTCCCTCCTCCTCTCCCTCTTCCTCCTCTCCCCTTTCCTCTTCTTCTTCCTCCTCCTCTTTCCCTGAGGTCTAGGATTTGGAAACATTTCATTAAACTCATTTTTTGTGTGGTTTCAGAGACCCTCATAAATTCCAGTGCTTCTGCATGACATTTGAGGACCTTGGCAATGTATTTTCTGCTTGCCCTTTTAGCTCTCCACTCCTCTGTTACCAAGTGTTGCTCTTTAGCCATCCCATATCGCCACTCTTTCCCCTAGAATCTGGATGCTTTCTCTAACCCCAGGCCCTTTGTATGCACTGTCTGCTGTCTTTTTCCAGAAAGTATTTCAACCAGATAAGGTCTCCTATTCAAGGTCAAATGCTCTCCTCCTTCCCTCACGGCTGTGACCTACATGATTTCTACAACTCGATCAGGTCCTCTGCTTGTACTGTGCCCTTGACACAATTCTCTGATATACATGTCCCAGGCTCCTTCAGAACATGGTCATGTCTCTTCATCTCTGTGTTCTCAGGACCCTCAGAAATTAGGCTGCCAGTTAAGCTCTTAAAATTCTTGCAATAACCCTACAGGAGTACACACTGTTATTGATTTGCTTTTTGCATGAAGATGCCAAGGTTCAGAGAAACAATGCAGCTCTCCCATAGTAACACAGCCTATGGCTGTAGGAAAGGGATTTGAGCCTGGAAAACCTTGATGCCAAATTTCATTTTTTCTAAGTAACCAACAAGGTAGGAAACTCCTCTCTTTACTCTATTTATTAGAGTGCACTGTATATGTATATGATATATGTGCATGTATGTTTGTATTGCATTCATGTGTTTGTGGGAACACAAATGCTGCCGCACATCTGGAGGTCAGAGTACAGCCTCAGGTGCTGGTGTTCAACTTCCACCTCATTTGAGAAAGACTTCCTTTGTTGTTTATAGCTGGCTATGCCATATTAGCTGACCCTAGAGCTGCTGAAGACCCCCCCCATGCCTCTGCATTTGGGGCTTTTAAACTTTCTTAAATAAGTTTTCGCCTATTATATATAAATAATATGAAGAGAAATTCCATGTCTGATGCCTATAATGCAGGTAGGTTCATGCTAAGAGGTATTAGGACTATAGACACACCTTGTCCTACAGGGCTTCTTTTAAGGCCTTGAGGTGAATTCTGGGAATTCGAGCCAGGGCCTTCATGCTTTTGTGGCAAGTGTGTCACCCTCTGAGCCATCGCTGCAGACTAGGAAGGTCTCTTTGTAGAAGAGAGGCTCTGAAAGGCTCATTCTCTTCCCAGGGTCCCATGCCTAGCTCTCTGCAGAAACTGACTGGAGTCCTGAGCTGGATTCCAGACCAGGGCCTTTGGAAGCTGTTGTCCCGACCTCCTGCTTAACCTATTCAGAGATCTCAGAACAGTAAGCAACATGATGCTGAAGAAATCATGTGACTCTCAGAGCCCTTTTGAGACCCCTTACCACGGAGGTGATGAGCAAATGACAAGGGGCATCTCCACTCCCGAGGGATTCCAGTCACGCGAACTCTACTAATTAAGGCTGGAACGATGTCATCTCCTGAAATAGCATTTTAATGACTGATGGCTCCAGCATAAATTGTTATCTCCTGATCCCTCGTTAGGGAGCTTAATTAGATCCATCATAAAACATATTGATCAATGACACTGAGCAGGCCCACAGGACATTCACTGTTGGCTGGAACATTTCTGTCTTCTCTGTGACAGGGCTAGGTGGGATGGGTCCCTTAGAGACCCAGGATATCATTCCCCTGGCTCTGTCTCCCTATCTGTTCATGTCAGCCATGGGTCAGGCTTTGTACAGACTTCTCATGCCTTAGCTGGCTTTCTCTTTACAGGAGTTGCTATTTCCTTCCCTTGCAAACAGTAAAATGGACCATGGAAGCCCAGCTGTCACTCCCTTGACGCAGACCCGGCTGATAGAGCTACCGGTCAGATGTTAGCTGGGGAGTGACAGACAGAAGGAGAAAGGGACAAGCTAGACAGGATCACCCTCCTAACCTATGCACAGCGCCACATGGAGCCGTATAGACCCAGCAGCAGAACTTCAGCTTTCTATAGTTGAAGCAGAGTTGCAAGAATGCTACCTCAACATGCTAACCACATGACGGCAGCATGACTTTGAGGTGTGCCAGTCCAGAGAGATATGGGTTCAAACCCCAGTTATTCTATTATACCATATATAATGTATGCCAATTACATGGACTTTCTGAAATCACAGGGCATTTATAACATGGGTGGTAGCAATTGGGTCTTTCTCTTTGAGTAATTGCTAAGGTTTCGGTGAAATGCCATTTTAAGCTGAACAGTTTTGGAACCTCCAAATAGTTTAACAAATTCCATTTCTCACTGAACATCCCATTGTTTCCATTTAGAAGGAGATTGTCCTCTTTATAAAACAGCTAGGGATAATAACCTGTGCCATGAAATAATTTGTAGGCAGCATATTGTAGAAGGTAATCATTCACGTGACATTTATTGATCACCCTCTGTATACCTGGGTGTTGGCCAGAAGGTTTCAGTGACCTTTTCATGGATAAATCTTATTTAAACCTTTGATCATTATTATCACGATTATTAAAATAATGCATTGGTGTAAAATAGGGTTGAAGGTGAGGAGATGGCTAGGGAGGAAATGACGCGGAAGGGTTACTACATCCAGAGTCCTGCACTCAGCTCAGAGGAAAAGATGGTGTTTCTATGGTGGCCCAGTAAAATGTCCCAGGCATTCCAGAGATGAGACGAGACTGTGTTGATTCAGTGGTCTGGACTCTCCAGGGTGTGTGCACATCTATGGCGCTCACACACGCCTGCACTCTGTGTTTCTGTGTAAGTGTGTGTACCTCTCTCCGTATAGAAAAGCCACTTTGCAGGAGAGGGTGAGTCCTCACCTGTGTGCACTTGAGGGCTTTTCTCTTGCAGTAAAATGTAGCTTAAAAGCTGGCGACAGGGGCTCTTCCTGAACACCGATCACATCACATCATTTCTCTTTCAGAGAAAATGCTGGAAATTAACCTGCAAGTGGTGAATCTCTCTTTTACTTCCTCTCCCTGCCTTCTCTTCTTCTGTGGGTGTCTCTGTCTCTGCGTCTGAGGTTCTATTTATAGCTTAGCGCTTTCATGTCTTCACACTTAGCATATAAACGTCCTGTCGTACACGAGAGCGCGTGCATGAGAGAGAGTGGGTCTGTAGTTAGATCGGCGCTCCCACCCAGTGGCACACGCTCAGGCTGGACACTGTTCCCTACTCCACTCCAACCCACAGACAGGACCAAGCTTCAGTGTCCTGCCCCTAATCCATTCTTCCCTTCCCCTTTTGTCAACCCCTGATGACAGTTCCCCAATGTGACTGTCCCCTACTCTCCATCTGGTCCTTTCTGCTGCCTCGGAAGTAACTTCAGTGTTCTCGGCAGTCCCTGCTCAGAAGATTCCAGACCCTGGCTCTGATCTCTGCAGAACGGGACCCATGTAAGGCCATCAGAATGACAGCACAGTGACAAACTGGCCCCATGCAAACAAGCACCCCCTGCCCCCAGGGAGACTGGAGAGCTAGGTCCCTACTCCCTAGAATAAGCAGACACAATAATAAAGATTTAAATTAAATGACGAATACAGGGGAGGAAATCGGGCTTCATTTCCAAGCACTCTCGATGCGTGTTAGCAAGTATTGTTGAGAACAATTAGGACTGTATGAGTGAAGGGTTTTTTTCTCACATGCTTGTCAGGTCAGAAGACAATCTGTTTATTTTCCTGATACAATTTTATTCAATAAACTGAAAGGATGGGAGCCAGGAAAGAGGGTATGAACAGGATGTGTGCCATCAATTTGTCAAATAAATAATCGTGCTTGAAAACAACAGATTTTATTAATTAGACAGGATGGTGTATTATTACCATTAAAGTGTTATATTGCATTAATTTTTATATTTTACTCGGCTACTAATTACTGTAAAAGATTTCGGGAATGAAGCAAAATAAAATCATGCGGCATTATACATAATGTAAAGATAGCGTGAATTAATTTGCCCACTGAGTGAGAGAGGAAGAGGCGCTGGGGCTGTCTGTGTGCTTCCTTGGCTGGCCTGCCCCGGGGGGCCCTGGCAGCAGTAGCACCCCTGTGCTGCCGAGATTGGTGGAGGAGGCCCTGAAGTCCTGGGTTCGAGGTCAGACACCGGATTACTGTGCACACTTTAACAAATTTTCATCCAGAGACTTAGGTGTTCAGGGCGACTGCCAGAGCTTGCCAGCTGCAGGGGGTAGGGGGTGGGGGTGGGGGGAGCAGGAGTGGGGAGGTGGAAGGGAGGCTTGCAGGGTCTCTGCAGGTGATAAATAGAGGCATATTCAGAAATCTAGACCCGGTCAGGGCAGGCTAATGCCCATGTCCTGGTAGGGCCAAGAGGCCAGGTCCACCGGGGACACACTGCCTGGAAATAGTGCAAAGCTGGCTGCTGCGAAAGCCCCTGCAGCAGCACAGATCTTCGCAGACCGGAGGTCTGGTTAGAACAGGTGTCTCTGCTAGGAAACCCACCAGGCGCTGGTACCATGGGAAAGAAAGCACACCTCACCTCTGCTTAGCCCGGCATGAGCTGTATGGATGCAGCCAAATCTCTCATCCACGCTCAGCAGTTTATTCTTTAGCTTAGAAAATAAAAATAAATAAATAAATTTTAGCTCTTTCCCACATCTCCAAATAACAAAAATAGGTTGTCTGACCAGGCCGGGGAATCCAAGCCTGGCACAAAGTCTGATGGAGGAAGCAGACTGGGTTGGGCCCTCCTTGGGAACTCCCCATGACTACAAAGCTGCCGGGATGCCAGGAGCACAAGGAACCCCCTCCCATCAAGGTCCTCGCTGACCTGGGCAGTGCGGCCCTCGCCCCACCCCACCCCCGGGGGTAGAGGGAGCACTCCCTGGCGCAGCCCAAGCCCAGCCACGTTTTTCTGCAGGCTAGGTCTCAACAGCCAGGGCACCGGAGAACCCACATTTCTCACGACCTACTGCCACCTACTGCCCTCAGCTGAGAACTGCAAGCCTCCTGAAAGCGGCCTTGGGGGATAGAGTTGCATCCCTGGGGTGCGCTCTGACCATTAGCTAGAAACCTTAATTTCCAGAGTGTTCTGGTGCATTGTGTACAAACAATTCAACCAGACCTTTTGAACTCCTGGTGCTCTGGTTTATTTGGGTGACTCTTGTGAGGTCTGAAAACCCTTCCCCTGGATTTAAAGGACCTTCTGGTGGCTTCTTGGGGTGGGTCAGAAATTCTTGGGGTTTACAATGAATGTTCCTGTTTTTGGTTTCCTGTGTGTTAGACCTTCACCTGTGCTGGATTTCTGACCTCCATGAGCAGGGCATGCCTTCATCCTTTTTCTCCCATCTTTGCCTAAAGTCACTTCCTTTTACTATTATATGTGCTATTTGTGCCCTAGTCCCGTCTGCACCGGCTGGCCAAGGGTTACTTAACCCCTGATGCCTAATATTCCTCATCTTTAAACCCACAGTAATCATACTTTCCATGCAGGATGATCACGGGATTAAATGAGTAACTGTTTATAAAGAACCTAAAACAAGCCTGGCATTCAGTAGGTGTGTTATAAGTTCATGGTAAGGAGATTTAGAAAACCTCACATTACCTGCACACTGTCACAAGATTTTCATTTCATTTTGATCTCCCCAAGTACTAGCATAATTTCTGAATCGGTTATGAACCCATAGGTACTAGCACAGGAGGAAGCAGTACCACTTATCCATCCATCATTCGCCCATCATCCATCATCCATCCATCCATCATGTGCTGCCCACTATGCTGTAGGGATACAAGAGAATAACTGAAGACTGAGGCCTTTCACTCACAGAACTTATAGGGTTTGGAGAAGACAGAACAAATAAGTTAGGCGTGGTGCCACATACGTATAACCTCAGCACTTGGGAGACAGAGGCAGGATTGCAGCAAGTTGGAGGCCAGCGTGGTCTATATATGGAATTCAAGGCCACGCAGGAGTGCAGGGGCTACATTGCAAGGTTCTGTCTCAACAGCAAACCAAACAAAGAGATGAATGTGAGTATTAAAGAGAATATCCAAGGTTTCCGAAGAAAGTGCTCGTGAGTTAGATGGGAGAGCTTCTGCAGGCAGGGGCAGCAGAGGGCCCTGGGAGAGAGGCATCTGGGTAGCAGATAGTGGAATGCAAACTTGAAGGATGAAAGAAGGCAAATGGTGGTTGCTTGGGCTACATAGGGGAGACTGACTGTGAAGGGCGGCAATCTTGACAGTGCACATCAAATGATGCTGTGAATGTACACACATACATCACTGTTCATTCATCTGCATTCTCAAAAGGGGTGGATTGTATTGCATACAAAGCACAGTGCATAAAATTAAAAGATGAAAGAAAAACAAATTGGCCTAGGCAGTGGTGTACTCTGTTAATGCCAGCACTCTGGAGGCTGAGGCAGGAGAATATAAAGTTCATGGCCAGCCTGGGCTACATGGCGAGACCTTGTCTCAAAGACTAGCAGTTGTTGGAGGAGGGAGAGACATTTTCTTCAGTGATATAGGCACTGTGAAGTGTCATGCTCCTGTAAAATAGCTGCATACCCATGCTCCTGCAAGCAACCCTAATTATACTCATTAGTACATGCATGCACGCACACATGCACGCACAAATGAAGGTGAGTAGGGGTTAGTTGGGAAGTGAGCTAAGAGTGAGGAGACATGATGAGGTAATGGGGGAGTAAATACAATCAAATGCACTTATACCTGTATAAAAATGTCAAAATGAAGCTCATTATATTATATATAATTAATCTTAAAAACTAACCAATCAAATAACTAAACAAACAAAAGGAAGTGGAAGAAGACCAAAATGAGATGAGACAAGCCATGGGAAGAAAAAGAGACAAGAATAAAAAAGAAAGAAAGGGAAAAGGAGATAAGGAAATTAAGGCGTGAAGAGGGCAGAGAAGAAGGTCCCAGACAATGACCAGAGCTAGTGTGTAGAACAGGACACAGGGACGATCTTGTCCAATGAGGGAACCCGGGAAAGCCTAAGTGGACTGAGTCTGGCAAGGAAGGGACATTAGCAAGAGACAAGGCAGGACTGTGGCCTTTGGATTTTACTGTGAGCACAATAGCCAGAAGCAGCCTTTAAATTGGTCGAGGAGTTCCGAGCTCCCATGCAGCCATCTTACCAGCGTATTCTTGGACAAACGACTGTCCTGTCCTGAACATTTTCACAGTCTTTAAATGGAGTGGTCACAATATGCAGAGCGCCACCAAAGAAGACTGTGGTAAGGATGGCTGTAAAGACACCTGATGAGCACGGATAATGGACAATGCATGTATTCTGTGCGTTCTGAGGGTCCCGGTCATTCCCAACACCAACAATGAACAGGAGCAGAGATGTCAGGACTTTGAATGGCAGGTGTGAGGGGAGGGAACAGCGAGGGCCCACCCACTCACTACCAGTTCTGTCTTCCTGTCTTATAGATTATCTTCCTGTGTCTCATAGAACACCTCACAGTTTGTGGTTACACATTTAAGTTCTGCATACATTCTCTCACTCAGTGTCTAACTTTTTGAGGTCTGCATGTTTTGTGAGAACCAGGACGGGTTCTACTCCTTAACCACTGTACCTCAGGATGTGGCACATAGGAGATACCCCATAGTAACTGAATCAGTGAATGATGAATGTACGAATGCTATGATCCACTTTTATTAAGCCAGAAACCATTCCCTTCCATTACTAACAGTGAGTTCACCTTGGCTTTCTTCTCTTGGGCCTCTCCAACATCCTCATCCTAAGCTTAGGCCCCTTTTAATGGTTCTTTTGGTTTTGATGTCCCCCTAAACATCGGCACAAATGAAAGCACCACAGGACTCGTTCTATCTGATATATGTTCTGAAGAACCATTTAGTCAGTGGAATGTGCTGAGAAAGATCTGGCAGAACTGTCCTTCCCATCCTCCAGATGAGGAGCCAGGCAGCTCAGAGGTGAGCTGGCCCATCTGTGACACAGCTCTGGTGTGGAAAGGACTCACTGCAGGGGCTCTTGTGGGTCTAATCACATGACTGGCCACAGCAACTGCTCTACTTGGTGATTCTCTCCTACATCCTCACTGGGACACTGAAGGTCTTACAACCATGTGGAGTTATTTTTCAGAGAGAGCTTGGGAAGAGAGACTGGGGCTTTCTTTACTATTGCTGTCTCTAAGGCATCTACTCCGCTTCTACTCCTGGTAGCCATGAGGCGAATGGTAGATGTCCCAGCTACTCCCAGGACTCCAAAGTTGGTCCTCGAGGTGGTGATATGCCAGGGCTTGCCGCTGGTCTTGCTATGGTCCAGCACGCTGACCTTGGACCGTTGGCATAAGGTTTCTATGTCTCCTTTGTGCTACATCCTTGGGTATAGTGGTTAAGGAACAGAACCCGTTCTCGCAGAACATACAGTCCTCAAAAAGTTAGACACTGAGATAATGCATGTAGAACTTAAATGCAAAGAAAAATAATCTACACACACACGTAAAATGCTCAGAGCAGTGTGAGGCCCAAGGCAATGGCTCAACTATTCTCTTCCTCTCCTTTTTCTTCTTTCTTTTCAACTATTCTTTCTCCTTTTCTACTACATTTTTGTTTGTTTGTTTCTGTCATACTTATTCTTTCTATGTTCCCTTCATCCCTGAATGTGGCGTACTTCACTAGTACACCAGGAAATGTTTTCAGAAGTAATAAATAGATCAATAAAAGGAAATGGAATTAGCAGAGCTGATGTTTGGGACAGAATGCAAAGCAGTAAAGGTTGGAATGAAACGAGCTTACAAGATGCATTTAACGTTTTGTCTGTGTTTTTGTTTGTTTTCTTTGTAAATCTCACATTACAGGCTATGCTGTGTTATAGCAGGGAGCCCAACACTTCCATTCTCCGGCTGTGTTGCCTTGTGTAAGTTGGTCAACCCCTCAGGGCCTCTATTTCTGCATCTGTGAGAGAGCAGCACTGAACTTGCTCATCTCCCTCCTCCCGTGCTTTATCTCAGATCCTATGAGATCACACACAGTTCTGTCAATGTGAAGCTTGATGCTGGCTCTCTGTGATAGCTGGATGAGATTGGGGTGTGTATGGAGAGAGAGGTCTCTTGTCCATTTCCAAATGGAGCCTATTTCACTGTGGGACACACAGTGACACTTTTGTAATGGGATTTCAGGTAAAGGCTCAACTCCCTGAGCCCTCCTTTCCTTATCTGTATAGTGTGGTTGAGAGGATGTATGTAAAATGTTTAGTTGGATGATTGGCAGCTAGTAAGTATTCACGAAGAAAACCCACTATAAGGCCCACTGATAGTTTCCTATTAACTGGCATGCTGGCTGTATCAAACTGAAGATGTCGTTGGTAGATGTTAGAACTCAGTCAGGGGATAGTTCTGAGAAGATGTTCTGGGAGGGAATCTGTGCTAGCCCAGAAGGGCTGGACTGGGAGGGGCCTTTGGGGAATTGACCTTGGATTTTCTCTGGTCAACTGACCCACTGTTGCAGGAAGAGGGATAGGCCTGGGCAGAGGCGTGGCAGAAACAAGGCTGAGAGAGAGAGTGAAGATTCTTGGAGAACTATCAACTCCACAAGTGTCAGAGGAGCATGGATGGATGGTGGCCATGGATTGGGTCTGAGAGAGAGCTGTCCCGTCAAGTCCTGATTCAAAACACAGCACTTACCTCAAAGGGAATAAGAGCACATTTATTCTGAGCAATACATTGTGGGGGCAGCTGGCAGGCAGCTATAGCCAAGCGTGAAGTCCCTGCTATAGGCTTTGGTTACTATCTGGTGCATTCTTCACTTTTGGGTTGGTGAGAGTTACCCGTCTCCCGAGAATACATTACAAGGCTTTCACCTGTTAGTCAAAAGAAGGCTAGGTGTGAAGCGGAGCTGGCCAATGCATGGCTACTCAAGGGACTAGAGAGAGCCCACAAAAGCTTGGCTACGGATCTGCAACTTCTCAACTCCTCTAACTCGCAAAGATCATCGTATCCATTTGTCCTTACAGAATCTTCAGTATAGTGTGATACTAGGTCACACTATTTGGAATGGATGGTGGGCATCAGAGTGCTTTTCCACAGGTGGCTAATGAAATTGAGTATCTTTTTCTAACCTTATTGTGTGCTATTGCATGTGCGTGTGTTACTTTTCATGCCCCTCATCATTAGTTCTGTAAACTATCCCCTTGCTAGTTGCAAAGAGGTCTCTTTTTAAACTTTAATTGGTTGTCTGTCAATTTCTTTAATCACCATGTGCCGGATAGTATGCTAAGCATTCTTTTTTATTTTATATTTGCTGCTGTTTATTTTTTTTAATTATTTTTAGTTAGTGTGAGAATCAATGAGTTTCACCATGGTATTGGTGTTATACAATCACAGTGATCTGCTCTTTCACTCCCATTTTGTCCCCCCAGTGGTTTAACTCTCTCTCTGGTGACTCACCCCACTTCTGCTTTGATGGCATCTTGCTGTGCGTGTTAAATCTCCATTCCACACATGAGAGAGAATATGAGAGTTTGTCTTTCTCCCACTCTCCATACTGCTCTTTCTTGTCTCTCCCTCCGCTGACCACTCTAACATCCTTAGATCGCCCCAACAGTTCTGGAAAGTACATGAAATGATATCCGTAAACAGAGGAGCAGGGAGGTTCAGAGATTTGCCGAGAGATAGGTTGTAAAGAAAGAAAAAAGAAAAGTCCTGAGCTTGCTACCAGACAAGCAACAGGGATGAAAGATATTTTATGGATTAATAAAAGAATGCTGAGATAGGAGACTGTCACTAGTGGAGCAGACATCGGAAGACAGGTGTCGAGGAATTTGAGGGATGTGGGGCTGGTCTGCTGTCAGACAGCCCAGGTTCTTCTCTTCTGAAATGGAAAACTCTTCCCTTGGCTGTGAGTAGACATGGAGACCATCACCTTCTCCCTGAAGCCAAGCTCCTTCCTCCCTCCCACCTTCACCCCAAGTTAGAGCAGACTTCCGACAGCACAGGCCATAGAACATTGTGAAGTCTTCCAGGTGATTTCAGTGGATTTATGTTGGGGTGGGAGAGAGGGGAATTTTAGGGTTTTTAGTCTATTTTTGAAGTCCATTCCTATTCATGCATTGCCATTGAAACAATTTTAGAATACTCACTGGGAGTCTCCCTCATTCCTGGAGGCAATCAACAAGACTGAGACTTCCCACGAGGGCCTCTAGAAACTAGAGACTGACAGAAATAAATGACTTGTTTCTGTTGTCCAGGAATTCATTCATGCACTACAGAGGCTTCTTCCTTCACGATTTAGCCTCTTCTTATCTTTTCCTGTGCTGAGGTCACCTCGCTTCTTAGCCCTCATTGTCAGAAGCAATGACAGTCATGACCTCTCATACAGCCTGTGATGGAGCTTTCTGGGCTCCGGGAATCTTCACAACAGGATAGAGAGAAAAGCAGCGTCAGATCGTTATGGTTCGTCTCTGAAAGAAAATCAGAGAGATTCACACAGCTATGAAATTGTGGCGCTGAGACCAGAAGGTGATGGCTGATGCCTACAGAGGGACAATTCCAACAGATAGCATTGATAGGTGGCCAATTTGCAGCTAATTAGCCTCCTTGATGACATGTGCCCGCTGGGGTTGTTCTCTCGTCTGCTCACACTAGTTAGTTTTTTCTTCGCAAAGAAAGTGTAAGCAACTTCCGCCTCACAGGAAGGAAGTCCCTCTTATCATTCTGCTTCCCACGCATTAATAGTCTCTCCTCCAAGTCAAACACAGCGAGAGAAGCGATTATGGGAGGTCCTGGGGCCATCAATATGAATAAAATAAACATATTCCCTTCTCCAGGAGGTATTGGCCAATAGAATAATAATATTTCATGAGGGTTTTTGAAATTTTGCTGTGTCTTTAATTCTCGGTTCTTCCATTTCAGCTGGGAGTAGCAACACAGAATGGCAAGGACTTTTTTGAGAATGAGACCGTTGTGACTCTCACAAGTTCCTTCTTAAAGGTTGGCTGGGGACTGAGCCAGCCCTATAGAACATAGCAATTTAAGACAGGGCACTTGAAGCCTCCCCTAATGACTCATGTGGCCCTAGGACAGCTCTTCCCCTTTGAACTCAGTTGCCACAGTTGTAAAGCAGGGGCAATAAGAACCAAGTTCCTGTTGGTACACAGCTCTATCGATGCTGTGAAGGTAAAATTCACATGTGCCTGACCCAGCCCTGAGCATCACCTCCCTGAGCACTGTTATCAGCAAGCAGACAGAAGAGGGAACAGAAAGCATCTGTGTCCTCATGTATCTGACTTCTTAGTGTCTCTAAGTTCCCGACAGCCCATGCCTTCCATCTTCTCCACCCTAATGCTACACCTCTAAGAGCAGGGCCGTAAATTCCGTCTCTGTGACCAGGGCCTTGCCAACGATCCTCTCATCAGAAATGACAAAAGCAAAGCATCAGGACATAGAAGCCTCCAATAGGCTTCCGGAAGCTGCCAAACTCTGGTGCCCACTACAGCAGCCAGGGAAGAGGGCAGGCAACTGTGGCATTTCACACAGGTTCTCTCTTGCTTGGCTTAACTGACTGTGTGTTTTGTTAAACAAGTTTAGGTTTGGAAAAGATTATTTTTGGTACACTGCTACATAATTAGATGAATTTTCATGAGTTTATTTTTGAAATAAACTTTGAAATTGTCCGTGTTTTACTGTTTTTTAATCATCTGCAGATACTGTTTTTTTCAAGACTTCACATGTAAAAAAAAACCTTGTTACATATCAGTTTAATTTAGATTCAAATAAAATAATTTTTTGAATTTGCAGCAACAACAAGTCTGTGAAAGTGGTTGTAACTGGTGTTGAGTTGTTTGAGGATCAAGATAATTACAGTATAAAAGATAAGAGAGAATATAATATCTTGGCATGCAGTGCCTATTCAGCTAATCCCCAGCCCTTGACAGATGTTCAAACACAGTATTTTTAAAAGCTGACTTAAAAAAAAACAGGGTGATTCACTTATTAGATATAAACATGATAAGAAATTCGAAGTCTGACATCCATGATGCAGGTCCGAGCTGAGAAACTCGAGAGACAACGGAAAAGCTTGTGCTCATTAATGGACGCCCAAGGCAGGACTGAGATGGCAGACTTGCCAGGCCTTGTTGCCAGGAGCGTGGGTTCCATCTGTACCAGCCCCTCAAGGAACAGAGCCCTGGGGCAGCTTCGATGTTGTTCCTTCTCTGGTGCTGTATGACTGTGTGCCTCAGCTTCTGGCTACCGCTTGAAGCTGAGGCTGCCTGAAGCCAGTGTGGGAATGGAGGTTGGCTGGCTTTGAACAATCGTCACTCAGCAGTATCAGGAGGCCCAGGGAGGTAGAGGGGTTGCGAGCAGTGTGCCATCTGCCTCAGTGATTGCTCTTGTTGCTGGCTCCCGTCTCTCCTGCACCCATTTACCAAACATTCTTTTTTTGTTTTTTGCCTGAGTATCATTGGGTTTCAAGGCCATGCGCCAGCCTCCGAGGCTAAGAGATGGAGAAATCACGAATGTCACAGCCAGTCGTGTCTGCGGACAAAAACACGACCGAGCTTGGTTTATATGTCATGCACCACTCCAGATTCCCATAGCGACTTCATGAAATGTATACCCCCTTTTGCCCATTTTACAGAAATGAATATAAATGGGACCACAGAAATGATGCCCAAGCATCATGATATTGGATGAATTTCATTCTATTTGCATCTGACTGGGGTCAGCACTGGGTGTGTTGGAGGAGGGGTCAGGGAAGACTTTATGGAAAAGACCAGTGGTGGTTGGGTCTCTCTTGATGGCTGAATGTACAGCATGCTGATTCAGAAGGTCCTTCCAGGCAGGCAGAACCATACAGGGAAAAGGACAAAAGGTCATTCTGTTAAGTCAAGGCACCACGCTGCACTGAGGATAGTATGCTATTAAATTACTTTTGAAATTAAATTGTGTATGACAAATTCTCAGTGCTCAGGGACATACAGGCTGGACTCCCATAGGAGTGTTTTGTATTCTTTGCCAGATCCTCTATCTGGGTCCCAGAAAGTGCTCCAGAACCTCTGCCAGATGCCTGCTCCTGAGAGATGGGGTTGGGTGCAGCGAGAGCCGTGGAGGGAGTGAGAAACTACCGGCAAAATGGGCCCAGACTATGGACTTCCCTCTTTACCAGCATGGGAAAGACAGACCACGTGTTCCTCAAGGCTCTTGGTCTTCACTGAAGCCTATCAGCTCAGTGCCCAGAACCCCCACGCTCAGCTTAGTTCTGTCTTATCCGATCGAAGAGAGGGAGGAGGGAACATATGAGCAAGGAAGGTCAAGATCATGATGGAGAAATCTACAGAGACAGTTGAACCAAGCTCCTGGACACTCATGAACTCTAGACCGACAGCTGTGGAATCTCCATGGAACCACACTAGGTTCTCTGTATGTGGGAGACAGTTGTGAAGTTTGGGCTATGTGAGTGGCCCCTGTCAGTAGGATCAGGATCTATCCCTGGTGCATAAGCTGATTTATTGGAGCCCATTCGCTATGGTGGGATATCATGCTCAACCTTAATGCAGGCGTGGGGGTGGGACTTGGTCCTGCCCCAACTTAATGTGCTAGACTTGCTGACTTCCCATGAGAGCCCTTACCTGTTGGGGGGATAAATAGGGGGTGGGTTTTAGGGGGAGGAGGCAGAGGGAGGAGGAGGGATGTGGGGAGAACTATGGATGTAATGTAAAATGAATTCAAAAAGAAGAATCAACCTAGTAACATCTTACTTCAAAGCAATGGTGGAAATAGGGCTAGCCTGGTCTGTTCAGTACTTGTCTGTCAAGAAGAATCAGACACACCCCTCCCCACCCATCTGAGCTCAAAGCAAACGAGCGCAGCCAGGGGCTATCACTGCAAATTATTAACATGTGGGTGGAACCTGAGGCAAACCTCTAAATGGATCTGTGTGGACCATTCCTCTAAGTGACCTGTGGGTCCAGACAGCCTTGATCACTGGCTACACAGTTAAACATTTTTACTTGTCTTTGATTCCTCAGTTAGCAAACTTCAGAGACACACTTTGACCTCCATGAGCATTCTGAGGCCCTAAGCTCTTGTCCAATGTCACAGAATCAGTAAATAATTGGAGAAACAAAGACTTAAGCATGGTCTATTGCCTGACTCCAACATTTCAGCTCATCTCTTTTCACAGAAGGCTATCAAACTATCTTCAGGATCCCTTTTGGGGTCTCTTTCCACACCTTGCTCCATTCTAATGAAGACTTTATTGCTACTTGTCTTCAAGACAGGGAGTCCTGGAGGAAAGAGAGCCCATGCAGACCCTGCACTAATAGTTTCAATTGCTAGCTTTGACCTTCATCTAGTAATCAGTGGTGACATCTAGGCAGTGCTTTAACCCTTCCCATGTGTTATCTGGCTGATAGACATCTGAACATCACCAATTATCCCATGATCACTAGTTCTGCCTTGCAAATATTCAACTCACATGATCACATCGAACAGCTGTTCTCAACTTGTGGATCTCAACTCCTTTGAGGGTCACATATCTGATACCCTGCATGGCAGATATTTACATTACAATTCATAACAGTAGCAAAATTACAGCTATGAAGTAGCAATGAAAATATTTTTATGGTTTGGGGTCACCACAACATGAAAAATTGCATTAAAAGGTCTCAGCGTTAGGAAGGTTGAGAACCCAGTGGTTCTCATCTGACATAGAGGAAGACTAAATATTAAAACAAGCCTACTGATTTTGGAGTCCTGCTGGTTCCTGCTGGGCTGTGCTTCCAGTGATTAAAAGCTGGAGTATAGGGCATTTAAATGACAGGTACCAGTCCTTACCCCCAAAATGCCCAACCGCAACTCTGCCAGGATTTGGACAGATACTAGGGCCAATGCCTTCTTCTCTGTACCCAGGCTGTTGGAAGCAACAGAGGACATACGCTTTTCTTCCTACTTTATTTTTAAAATAGTCTGCATATTTTCTATAGACCATGGCGCAGAGGCTGAAAGAGAACTGGGAGGTCAGTCCTGGGTCCCAGAAGCTGCTAAAAGGATACAAGTGTATCTCAAGGTGACTTCACCACCATGAGACGCCACTGTGATTGCCCCATTCTACAGATCCAGACAACCCATGCTAAGCCCCAATGGAGAGCACCTTGGCTATACCATAGTTCACTGTAATTGGTACTTTTCCAAGGCTGGAAATTTATTGGCCCTCTTTAGCTCAGTTACTACTTTTCCTCCAATTTTATTTGCTTAGCAAACTTCTTGTCTTCAGAGGGAGAAACCTCATTAAGAGAAAACTCTAAGAACATCCAAATTGTCTTATTGATTGAAATTCTGACAATAATGAAGAAGCAATTGTGACTCTTGTTTCCAGACTATGGGAGCATGGGATATAGACAGGAGACATGCCCAGGGTACAGAGCCCAACCCTAGTAGGGTAAGAGGACCTTCAGTATCTGCAGCATGCTGCAAGAGTTCTCTAACCCCGCCCACAGAGCGTCTTCATTTTCTTGTTGCCCTTCAAGTTCTGTTGGTTTTGTTCAGATGTTTTTAATGAGTTTGTCCTGCGGCAGCCAGGGAATGGCTAACAAGTCTACTGGGCCCTTGAAAACCCATTAGAATGTTATTTCTTACAAAATGAAAAACTAACCTCGTGCCAGATGCAAATAGAGCTCAAGCCGTCAGAAAAAAAAAGTTTGGTTCTGAAGGGAAATTCCACTGAGACATGAAAGTTCTCCAGCTTGGGAAAACAGTCTTTGATGTTGAGTCCGATGTACAGTCTAATGTGAGTTTTAGGAGCACGGGTGCTGCAGAAGTTGGATGGAGGTCAAATCACTGTGCGACTTACTGGCTCACTGATCTAGCGGGAGAGGCCTCATTGCACTGCACCAATGCTCCCACACCAAAACCTGTGTGCAACTTCACAGAATACTGAAGGACAGCAGCGGTTTAAATGAGAAATGTCCCCCTTTGGCTCAGGTATTTGAAGACTTGGTTCCCAGTTGGTAGTACTGGTTAGGGACCTGGTGCAGCCTTGAAGGAGGAAGTATGTCACTAGGGGAGGGCTTGGAGGGTTTATAGTCTCACTTCACCTCCAGTCCTCTATACTTCTCTCTCTCTCTCTGCTTCATGTTTGCTGTTGAAAATGTGATCTCTCAGCTCCCGTTGCCATGCCTTCTAGCCATGGACTCTTATCCCTCTGGAACTATAAGCCAAAATAAACTTTTCTCTAAGTTGATTTAGCCATGGCATTTTATCAGAGCAACAGAAAGTGAGGTAACACAAGGATTCAGTGAGAAGTTGGAGGGGTAGGAAGATATGCTCAGCTACAATTTTCCTGACAACAAAAGGAACTTGATATAGGCTTCTTTCACTCTGGGATAAAAGATTTAAAAACTAGCAGCCTAGCATTGGCCACTGTCTTCAAAGGGTCTAACGTGCCACCTAACTCTGCTGTACCTGTTGCTAGTGCTCACCGCCATTTGCAAAGCCATCCCCGAACTTTGTGGTTTATAATGGCTGCCAGGTGCCAACTCTCAGGACATTTTCTAGACAAGAAGTAGAGGGGAATCTGGAGGGAAGGAGGTTGTATGTTCTTGTCTCTCAGATGACTCAGTACCTTGGAAACTCCCTAGTAGTTCTAGTATACGTTCTTAGATCATTTGAGTCTCCTTAGCTAAAAAGCAGACAAACGAAAACCCCAAACTGGGGAATACTGACTTATGATTAGACACATTGATTGGACACTTAGAATAAAACAACCTTGGGGTTTTTCAGTTAAAGAAGAAAACAATAAAATCAATAGCTATCTAGTAATCTTTGTTATAACATTTAAAGTACTTTAAAGTGTTGCCTATGAGATGACCTCAAATTTGGAGACTTAAATAGGAGAGAGCCTCTGCACAATGGACTTGAATGGGCTCCAGTAGAACCAATGGGTGGGAGTACCATTTATTCCTAGGAAAGATGTCTGAAAGCACTCACTGAATTGATCTGTGTGTCTCTGCCCTCTTTATGATCATAAGGTGCTGAGTTTTGGAGGGGAATTTCTGGTAGAATATTGTATGAATGACTATTGAAAGGGCAGGTACATAGCAGTAAATGTAGATCATTCAATATCTCTCCCTCCCTCCCATCTCTACTGACCCCCCTACTGTGGTTCAGACTTTTCAATGGACAGGAAGAATAACCAGCTCCCTGCCCTGGGAAGTGGTCAGCACTCCCTCTGAAAATAAGGCCATTCTTTGCCTCTAGCCTGCTGCTCCCTACCTACAAAGTGTTGAAGTGAGTGAAGTCAACCCTATAATCAAACAATACTGGATACTTTAATTACCGCTTTTTGCCATGCTCGGAATCACTGTTTTCATGTGCAGTGCTGTGAATTAATCTCTTAACAGTGGTGTTAATTCCTCAATGCATAAAGAGGTGTTTTGGCTATAGAAGTATTTCTCAGAGAAGGGAGCGGAGTCCATATTCAATGGTCTCTTACTCTCTGCCATTTACTGTTGTTAAGTGCTTTCCAGACCTTATCTCAGGTTTTTTCCTCATGGTAATACTGCTTGGTAGATTTCTCTTCTATTTTATATATGTAAGGATGTAGACACACTAATGTCCTCAGTAGTATAATTTGCACCGTATGAAACGGTGACACCACTTCTTTTACCAGCTACTTGACATGGTGCAAATAAGGAAGACAAAGCTCCTCACTGCATGTACATTCCCTACACCCCAACCTTTCTTGTGGGTTCCTTCATCTCACCCACATCTGCTAAAGCTCAGATATAATTTATAAGTTAATTTATGCTTTTTACTTAAATGTTTAAGTCCACCAACAGCTTTAAAAATTGATGCAGTGGGGTCAGGAGAGATGGTTCACTGGATGATTCACAAAAACAAGGACCAAGTTTGGGTTTCCGGAACCCATTTAAAAGACAGGTGGATGTGGTGGCCTGCCTGAATCCCAGCACTCAGAGGCTGAGACGAGATGTCCCTGGAGCAAGCTGGCAAGAAGCACTAGTCAAAACTCAAGAACCAGAGACCTTGCCCCAAAATACATAAAATGGGGAGCTACCAAAGAGGCTATCCAGCTTCACTCCTTATTTCCCTACCTGAATGTTTTCATGTTTGAATTTTGGTCTTCAGAACTAACTTTGGAAAATCTTCACTACTCTTTCTGTATTTTAAAGATGGGGGCCTTACATTGTAGTTCATGCTAGCCTCAGAATCACTATGTAGGCTAGGATGGTCTTGGAATCCTCATGCCTCAGCCTTCCTGTGTGCAAAATGTGTTTGTTAACAATGAAAAGGCTTATCCCCATTCATATGAGGACGAATGAGAGATGACCTACCCTGGGCATTGTTTGAAGCTGTGCTTTGTATTCCATTCTGCTCCAGGTGCTCCTCCTGCATGGACCAGTGAGCCAGCTAGGCTTGTTCTTTTCATGGTGACCATAGACACACAAATTGTTCCCTACACTACGTTCACTCACATCCTATTGGAAACCAAACAGTAAGGTGTGCTGGTTGGTTTTGGTCAACTTGATGCAAACCTAGCTATATCTGGGAAGAGTGACCTAAACTGAGAAAGTGCCTCCATCAGATAGGCCTGTAGGCAAGTCTGTGGTGTCATTATTCTTGGTTTATGATTGATATGGCACAGCCCAGTCCACTATGGGTGCTACCATTCTTAAGCAGGTGGTCCTGAGGTATATAAGAAAGCAAACTGAACAATCCGGGAAGAACAAGCCAGTAAGCAGCATTCATCCCTGGCCTCTGCTTCCGTTCCTGCCTCCAGGTTCCTGCCCTGAGTTTCTGCTCTGACTTCCCCTGGTGTTGGAGTGTAGCCTTAGAGTAAACCCTTTCCTCCCTCAGTTTCTTTTGACCATGGTGTTTTATGACCACAATGATAAACTCTACGACACAGGCCAAATGCAGACTTCTTATGTGAAAAAACATATTTAAGGCACACTGGAAGGATAGGGGAATAAGCATCACATCTCTAGGAGGAGATGAAGAGAGAAGAGAGGAGGAAATTAGGAGTAGGGCTAACCAAACTAAAGATATATGAAAATCCCTAAACTTCCTGTTTTATAAACTTATTAAAATTAAATTTTAAAGGGATTTGAATGATGTACCCTACATGGGTGGATAATGTTCCCATTCCAGAAGTGATGAATTCTTAAATGAAAATCTCAGTGCCAGATGGTGATACCTCTTATGAGTTTTTGGTTATAGAGGCCTTAGAGTCCCACCCCTAACAATGTATCTACTGCTATTGCTCTTGGTTTCTCTCTAGAGCCTGATAATAGGCCCTGTTGCTGAAGATACTACTCACTCTGGTTGTAGGACATCGAGAGATCAATCCAAAAGTGAGCTGGAAGCTTCTTTCTGCTGATTTGCTTTGATAGAGTGAGAAGAAACTATGCAGATGGCTTGGGGAGAAAAGCCATCTACTCTCCTACATCGCAATATGTGCCCCAGTGCAATAGCGGGCTGACAGCTGTGGAAGTAACAAGTTGCTTTTGGTTTGGATTTAAGACCTGCCCTGCAGACAGGAATTCATGCCTGGCACTATAAACCACTGGTCAAGAGCAATGACTGGGGAGCTCCGAGGCCCTGGGCGAGGGGCTACTACTGTTGTTTTGTTCAATTGACACGGTTTCAAACTGTCTTCCAAATTCTAATGCTGAGATTAATGCTGCTGCAGTCTCCACAAGGAAAGCTTGTGTTCTTTGCTGTGGACGGCAGCAAAGGCAGACCCTCCTAACTTTTCGAGCCCCAAGAGTAAGTGACTATTGAGTCGCAGAGAGCATTTCCATCACCTTCTCCAAGGCCCAGAGAACGTCACGGAAGAGGTCATGGGAAGACTGTAAGAGACAGGAGGCAGACAGGAGCGCTGGGGGAGTACGGTCAGGACCTGCCATGGCTTTTGTATCTCATGAGCTCACTGCAGCTGCAGTTATTTCACGAGACTGGACCTTTCACCGATTCATCACAGTTAGGCGAGGGACTCATGCAGACCCACTCACCTCGGAATGGTTGCTGGGGAGAGAAGCCGCCATCATCTTCCTCAGCGGTGGTAAGTTAGTTGTCCTTGCTTCCGTAAATAATCCCAGACCCACGCTCTGGAAAGTCACCTCAGTTATAGTCAGTTGGCCACACACATAGACAAAAGTCATGAAAGTAGGAGCAGGGACTTGTTGAGAAGAAGAGCACAGTGGCAGAGGGATGGGTAGTAAGTGGGTAGCTGGTGGCGGAAACAGAATTTGTTATACACATGTATGAACTTGTCAAAGAAATCTTAAAAACCCACAAAACCTCATGTTAGTTGTTCATTTTAAATATATCTTTATCTGTATTGGTGTGTGTGTGTGTGTGTGTGTGTGTGTGTTGAATGCACAGGCAGTTCCATGACAATTTTGTTCCCTGTATCAAGGATGAGTGATCTAACCCTTTTCATTCATCTGTGCAAATGCCCAAAGGCAGCCTCTGTAAACAGGCTGGTATTACTGAAATTAGCAATGTGAAGGATCATTTCTAGTTTAGCAATAGCCTAGAGCTGGAATTGCCAGCCTGTTGATGTAGGCACTACCTTAGCATTCTGTCTCTGGGTTTCAACTCATTTCCAGACCCACACTTCTCTGCATAGTGGAGTCTTGGTCAGGATTCTTCTAGCTGCAGGTGACAGAGTCAAGTCATCCCTTCTGTGGTCTGAGATACACAGGCTCCAGGGACAGACTCCCACAACACCAGTCCTCTTCTTCCATGTCCCTCTCAGTCCTCTCTCCTGGTCCAGCTGGCTTACCTTCCCGCTCGCTCCTCCTTCAGCATCATCTCTGCAGTGTCGCTGGGGTGGTGATATAGTGGTGACTGGCAAGCTGGCATAGCTTCAGACTGAGCCAGGCATAGAATACCTTCATCCCAGCTCTAGAGAAAGCCAGCGGCATTCTTCTGCTCTCCTGAGTTGAGATAGAAGAGCACAGGGAGGTCTCATAGACTGGCCCGCGGCAGGTGGGCTCTGCTCTTTGAATGTCTGGTCCGTAGCTCCAGGTAGACATTTATTTGAGAAGCTTTAAAAACTGCCCATGTTTGCACCCTACAGCTGGGATGGTCTGGGCAGGGAAGGGATTTCTGCAGGTAATTCTAGCTGGGGGCCAAGATTGAGAACAAGTCTCATTTCTCAAATGCTGTTGAGCATCCTGTCTGTGCCAAGTTTTACAATAGACAGGGATAGAACAGGGACCAAGAGAGGGTAAAGCGTTCCCATTAAGCTCAGACACTACAGGCTACGCCAGGTGGGATGGTTTGAATCTGAAATTACTCCCCCCTCAGACCCCCAAATGACGGGGCTGAAATCTTCTGAAATGTTGAGCCAGCCTGATGGTGCTCACCTTTAGTTCCAGTATTTGGGAGGCAGAGACACTAGGACTCTGTGAGTTCAAGGGCATCATGCTCTATACAGTGAGTTTCAGGCTAGCCAGGACTAAATAGATTCTATCTCAATATAATAAATATAAAATAACATAATGTGATATAAATATAAAACCTTCTGAAACCATGAGCCAAAATAAGTCTTTCTTCCTTAAGTTGCTTTTGCCAGGTATTGTGGTTATAGAACTACAACACTAACACAGTAAGCCTCACCCCCATGAGTAAATATACCAATACTGTCAAAAAAAAGTGAGTTAAGTGCTGTACAGAAGATAAAAGCAGGCCTGCCAAATGGATGATAGGAGAGAGCCATCCCTGAGAACTTCATGGGGAACAGGCTCTGGCGAGACAGAGCAGTTACTGCAAAGGCTCTGTTAGGGAGATGAGGGAGCTGTTTCTGGACCTGAAAGAAGACTGATATACGGTGAACGAAGGATGTTCTGAAATTTTCTAAGGTCGTAGAGACAGGTACAACCAGCTACCTGTCTTTATAAATGGAGCTTTATAAACAAGAACAAAGCATGTGCATTTTGTCTGATAGGCAGGCAATGGGATGCCAACAGGTGTGAGGGATTAATTGGGTATAATTGATATATCCTTAATATTTATTCTAGCTGTCGTGTGAAGGAAGGATTAGTGGGGGCGGGAGTGGAAACATGCATAACTAAGTGGAAGGGAAATGCAATTTTCTGGGTAAAAAAATGGTAAAATGGCAAAAGATGGGTAAAAAACGCTGTGAGATTGGAGTAGGTCCAATTGCAGGCTAAACTTTTGCAAGTTTAGTTAAAACAACAGCAGCCGACAGGCCTTTAGTTAAAAGGACAGAAGCTGATAAGCCCTTACTTTGTCTTTTTCCATTCCCAGGAGCTAAGGTGAGGAGAGTGGGTAACACATCTGAACCAATAGATCCTTAAGATACGTTTGTAGAACGTCAGTGGAAGAATGGACGAGAGAGGAGCAAACCACAAAATGACAAGCAGTTAGAAACATCAACCTCAGTGACTTGTGACAACATGTGAGCCTTAGATGTGCTGAATGAGAGCTGACATCACGAGATCCTTTGTCTTCAGAAACACTGATACCAGTTGCACACTCACATGGGCTGTCGACAGGTCAGAGTATGTGTCAGATGCCGTCGGGCTGGGTGCCAGCAAACGCAGGTACAGAAGTAGGATTCACGATGGTGAAAGGCATATTAATGCTTTCACATCCCAATCTCAAGTACCTGCAGACTTGTTTCGTTACTTGGTTAAAAACTTCCATCTGCAGGTAGAGGGAGTTAAGGTTGCTCCCCAGCAGATCTGGAGATTCCTTTCTGAGCACCTGAGTGCACAATTATCATAAAGGCCTTTCAACGTAGAAGAGGAAATCACCTAAAGGAAGACACAACTGCTTAAGATGAAGGAGGTATGTAAAGGACCAGGCCTGAAGCCTCCTACTTTGGATTTGAAGGAACGGTCATGAGCTAAGGGAAGTGGGGACCTTTCAAAGCAGGAAAAAGCTAAGAGACATTCTTGTCTATAGCCACCATGAAAACAATGCCACCTCCACCTTCTCTCACTAAGATTTGAGTCATACTTCAGATTTGCCAAACCTTGAAAGAATGCCTCTGTTGTATCCTGAGTTGCTTTTCTCTTTGCTGTGACCACACACCTGAAAAAAATCTACTTAACTAAGGAAGAGTTTGTTTTGATTCACAGTTTGAAGGCGTAGTTCCTCATGGCAGAAAAGACGTGGTGGTGAAGTAGCTTCTAGATATGGCAGCAGGAGTATGGGGTTGCTTCTCACAACTGAGCAGATTAGAAAGAGGGCCAGGCTATAAAGCTCAAGGCTCTTCGATACTGTAGCTAGGCTCCACCTCCTAAAGGCATTGCAGCATCCCCAATAAGCACCACCAGCTAAGGTGGTCAATCACTCAGACCCTTGAGTCTGCGGAGAACAGCCCACATCCAAAGTGTAGCATACTGGAAATGAGTATTATAATAAAGGGGCTTGGGAGAGCTGGTGGTGAGGAACCGAGAAGCCTTAGGACTTTGTTCCCCTCGTTCTGGGTCCAAAGCCAGCAGCAGAAACAGAAAGGCTAACACTACAGGGGAAGAAAAAGAAATCATCTCAGAATCTGAAGAGAGTTTCATAGTAGGTCTGAAAACCCAGTACTTATCAAAGCCCCAAGATTGAGCTGGGAGCTATACAGGCAGCAGTGCTTCTCTGGTTCTTGGAGGCTCATTACTGTGACTGGCCAGGAGCTCACTGATGGAGATGATGATGATGGAAGAGAGAAGGTCGTGGTGGTGGTGCTGAAGATAATGAATCCTGTTCCAGGAAGCACACTCACCCCTCATCTTTCAAGACTGTCACTCCCACCTCTAACCCCCTAAAGAGAGTTCTTCCCACTCTATTTGTACCCATCTGTCTGATCTCCGTCCCCTGTCCTTACCCAGTTAGGACAGTCAGGGCACAAATTACGATGCCTCACAAGGAGCCAAGTCCTGCTGATGCTTCTAGGACCTCCTCACTCCTTTGTTGCCTCACCACATCCCAGAGGCTTGGCATGAACGGGTCCATTCATAAAAGAGCCCTGGGCCTTCCATGAGCCATTTATTCTAAACAACTCAGAGCAGCCCTCAGGGCCCCGGTGGGATGTTTGCATGTCTAATTTCCTTGAACTATTGATAAGAGCCCACTCCAGCCAGCTAGTTGTCAGCCTTGACTCCAAGGGCCTGGAAAATGTACTATTTGCAATTACTTGAAAAGAAACTAATTAGCTTTAAGGAGGAAACCATAGGTAGAAATGACTGAAATCAGCTGTTCAACTGTGCTTGGCAAAGAGAACGCAAAGGAGTAGGCGATTGCACCTCTCATTTGTTTCTTTTGATCCAAGTATAGAATATGTGTGAACCACACCGGGGCTGGGGAGGGGCCTCAGGCAAAAGCAGTGTCAGCTGACCTCTTGGTCATGATGACCTGGAAGTTGACACTGGGACTTGTTCAGAGGCAGCCATGGGAGGATCTGGGAAGGAGGGTGATCAACTCTGGACTTCACTGATGTGTGTTGGTCTTTAGCATTTGCCACAGGCTTCTGCAGATGGCAAATCTAGTGTGTGTGCATTAGCAAGGGCTACCCCAAAATCATTTCCCAAAGCAAGAAGGAAATAGTACATTGAGATTTCCCAGAGCCTCGCACATGTCCAGCATGTGACAAAATGACAGGAGCGACGACGTAAGGAGTCAGCAACCTGGCCACAGTGGAAATGCCACTTTGGGTATGAGAGGCTGAGAGTAGACAATCATTGAAATACACTATTGCAACAGTCCAGAAGAGTGACAAAGGACCAGATGCAAGAAAGCAGGGAAAGCTGTCTCTGGGTGTGAGTCCCAGTTTCCCAGTGTTACTATCACAGGAGAAATATCACTAATAGAATTGAATTAGACCCGAGCGATCACTATATCTTACATTTTACATGTTCTTGCTATTCCCCTCCGCCCCCGTGTGTGTGTGTACATTAGCCCATGCACATCCGTGCAGAGGCCAGGGGAGGATGTCTAGTGTCCTGCTCTATGGCTTTCCACCTTATTCTTTTGAGGTCGGGTCTCTCATTAAACCTGGAGCTTGTAACTTCCCACACAGGCTGGCTGGCCAGCAGTCTCCAGGGAGTCTCCTGTTTCTACCTATGCACCGCACTAGGGTTATAGGCACACATGAACATGGTCAGCTTTTTATGTGGGTGATGGGGTCTGAACTTGGGTCTTCATGTTTTCCTAGCAAAGGTTCTTATCCACTGAGCCATCTCCCCAGTCACTCTCTTTAACTCTTAAAGCTGATATTTCAAGACTGGCCCAAGGACACATAGCTCATAAATGACTTCTGTGAGCCCAAATATGATGACAAGAGAATAAAGAAAGGATAACCTCTGTGGAGGAGGTTCTGGGAAACAGACAGTGGTGAGGGGAAAGAAGGAAGGACAAACGGCGCGAGCAGATGCTTATATGGTACAAGGAGCCCAGCCTTGCTGGCAACTCTGTAGATGGAGCATGACACAGTTTAGTTATTACTCGGCCCTAGAAGCAAGACCACTGGGGCATTATCTATGGATTCCCTGCCTGTCATCAGCTGATGCTGCTTTGTGGGCAGAAACCTCCACTAGCTTGTGTGCTTAGACTAACAGGCCCCTAAACAGACCTCAGGACTACAGGTGACAAGCGTAGGAGGAATACAGAGCCCTAGCAGTGTGCCCAACCTGCATAGCACAGCTCCAGGGATACAGACATCCCCCTCTTCATTGTATCCTTTAGTCGATGATTTCAATACCTCTCCAGTAAGGGAAGGGGCAGAGTTCCAAGCGCTAACAACGGGGCTCTGCACTTGTTTCCCACGCCTTCCTCTCCTCCGCCAGTGCACCTGCAGCCTTCCTCATCAGGGCCTGGGCTCCAGACTGGATGAGGCAACATGGTACAGGAGGACCCATGCTCAGCAGAACATATGGTATCTCTCCAATAAAGTTCCAGGCTACTACATCAGTCTGCAATCAGCACACGTTTCTGGGGTCTGTCCCTTACCTACTGAGTCAGTTTCAATGGCTTGGATCTGAGTCTCTGCATGCTAATCCCTGTCTCTGGCAAATTGTCCTTCACCACAAAGCTTGCACTCTTCAGGTCCCAAGAAAGACAAGCAACAGCAATATTAGGATTTTTTTGTGTGTGTGTGGTTCATCATGGGGGTCTCAGTGTTAGCTTGCCTGGTTCAGATCCTAGCTCCAGTACCCTTGGATAAATGATCTTGAATGAGATACTGAACTTCTGTTTCGTTTTGGAACAACAGAGATAATAATAGCATGTTTTTTGTCAGTACTGTTATGAGGATTAGACAAGTTAATCCACATAAAGCCCCGAGAACAGTGCTAGGCACGTAGCAAACACTCGAAAATATTAGTTAACTCTATCACCGACTCTGAGCATCATGCCAAGGGTCTTACCTAGGCTGAAATATTAATCCTCTGAACAACTGCACATGGAAGGTATTATTAAGGATTTGGTACAAATACTTTATCTCAGGCTCGAAGGTTAAACCTCAGCCTGGGTTTGATTTGGGCAGGATTCAGTCCCAGTCCTGGGACATCTGCCTTTGAAATCCTGTTGCCCTTAGTAGGTTCCTTCCCTGTATCCACTGCAGCCTCCTGCTTTGTGCCCAGCTCCTCCCCTGCATGGGAGGAGGGAAGCGGCACGTTGGTAGCCTTGACCTAGTGCCTGCCTCTGCCTTGGCCAGGCTAGAGCGGCTCTCTGGGATCTGGTTAGCAGCTAATGATCAGTGGGCTCTGGCTGTAATGATCGGATTAGCTGCGCTTTAATCACTGTCTATTGTTTCAGCAGCGAGAGAATTTCACAGCTCATTGACTGCTCTGACTCCTAATCTACACGGAGGAAACAATGTCGCAGCTCATCAAAGGCAATCAGCTGCTAATTGAAAGGAAATGGAATTTTACAATTACAGGCCACCTTTCAGTGCTCAGGATTTCTAAGCACTTCTCTCCACCCTCCTCTGCCAGCTCAGCACTGGCAGTAGCAATGACACCCTGCTAGAGACTTCCCTGGGAGCTGCATTTAGAACCCCGGCTCCAGAGGACAGCAAAGGGAAGCAGGCATCCTAGCCAATGCCTGGGCTGTCCTTCAAGGCTGGATGCAAGGAAAAATGCAAGGGGTTGAACGTAGGGAGAGCAGAAGATGGTCCTGCTTCACCTCCCCCACCAGATGCCTGTTTCACTGCCACCTTGAGCATGTCCCTTCTCTTCTCTGTGCCTGTGTCTCCTCTCTGAAAAGGAGAAGTTGACTCTGATAACCTATAAGGTTCTTCTCTACTCTGATAATTCTGTTTGCTGTCTTTGCTGTTTCTCCCAGGGAGGACAAGCCAGCTAAATGGAGACCTCTTCCTTGCCCAAATATCTGCTTTGCCAAGTGCTTCCAAAGTGACTATCTTAGATGTCCCTAAGGACTAGCCCTAATGAGACTTTAATGGGACGGAAAGCAAATCTGGGAACTAGCCCACTCAGCCCTCTGATGAGACATCTCTCTCCCCTTCCTGGATCCATTCACTCCCTTGGATGAATATCAATCACGATGAATTCTAAAGACAGCCCAGTGAATTGTTCTGGGTTCTGTCTTTTTCCCAGAGAGATCCTGTGGAGACGAGACTGGGAGGAGGGCTGTTGGCCAGGAGGGCCTTGCTGTCTTGACCCTGTCTCCCAGCCCCATTCCCAGCCGCCTTTCCTCTGAGAACAAGACCAACCCGTGTCTGCTTTGAGCTCTGGTCTGCATCAGCTTTCAATAGCACTTGTTCTGTCCCTTAGCACAGCCAAGGCTCCCTAACCCCGCAGTGCCATTCTCTCAGCGTTCCCATGATCCCTGGGCTTGTCGGATGTGCTTATCAGGCAGACACTGGAGTCCTCCTACTTCTTTTGCAAACAGACATGTTATGGAGTATCTCAAAAGACAAAAGCATGATCAAAAATAGTTTCTGTTTGGCCAAGGTTCAATTTCAGCCCCATTTCCTTGCTTTAGGAGGACACTGAAGCAGGGTCATAGTGTGACCTGTGGCCTGCAGAAATGGAGAGTAAATGAGACAAAGACAAGTGGCCAAGTGCTGTCTGAATCTCCCTCCCATCAGCCCACAATGAGCTGGGAGGAGGCTGGTTTGAACCTTCTGAGGCTCAAGGAAAAGGTTGGGGCAAGACAACAGGGTTAAGGTAAATGGGACAAGAGGGGAGGGAGGGAAATACTTGCTGAAGCTGGGCTGTATGCAGAATATGGATAAGGTAGAAGCCAGAAGGGAATCCAGATTGGAGGCTGAAATAGACACACCAGGCCCATTGCCCATGGATAGATCTGTTAGCCAAAGGTCTGGAGAGCCAGTATGGAGGGTAGAGTGAAATCCAGGGCAAGAGCAAGATGAGTCTAAAGAATCACTAAGGAAATGAGTGACATCAGCAGGACAATAATGTCCCAGACTGATACCAGCTAATGTAAACGATACTGTCCCAAGAGAAGAATGCTGGCTAAATGAAGGTTGGAAAGTCTGCCCATTGGTGATGGTTAGTGGGAGAAACTGGGGATGGACCTCAGGTCGTTAGCCTTGGTGACAAGCAACCTTCAGAACTATATTGATCTCCCTCTTGCCTTGCCAAGTGTTTTGATAGCATAGCAAGTTAAGTGCTAAGGGTAAGTTTTTCCCATGCCTTCTTTCAGATTCAGTGTGCTTTCATTCATTCAACGAACACTAGCTAGGTCCCTACAGTATGTCAGCTGTATTTTTTATACATGTGAATAAAACATTGCAGGGATTTTTTCCCCCTGGCCATTGTGACTAGACTTAATGACTAGTCATTTAAATTTATTTAATTTAGCAAAAGTCCGTTTTGTTCTATATGTAAACCACTTAATGGTTTTCTGTCTTTTCTTAAGAGAGAAATATACTTCAATATATGTGAAATTGAAAAATATCAATATATAAATAAGTAAGTGCATAGTTATCAAAATACCTAAATAGAGAAGCTTGAAATAGTCCTTGTAATCAGAAGGTACCAATGAAAACAAGAAAGACCTTCAGTATCCAAGACAGTTCCAAAGATCAGCCCCAGGGAACCAGAGTTTGCTGTGTCTATTATCCAGTATTTACCAGCCATGCTTTCTACCCTACTCACTGTGGATGCCATCCCTTTGACACATGCCATAGTGCCTGAGGTCTTGTGGTGACCAAGTTGCCTTTACTTTCTGCTCCTGCTATTAGCTTTTGCTGTATCTCCGATTCAGATTCAGGAATGAGAAGACAATTACCCATTAGTGCTGGCCATCAGAGTACTTCACAGAGATGCTAGGCAGGATCCACAGCAGCTGGTTCAGGTGTGTGTCCTCCCTACGTGAACCATATCCAAAGGTGATGAGTACAAAAGCAAAGCCGCATAGAAAGGGCCACGTGCGAGGCAGGCCAAGCCAGTGCCTTTCACAACTCATTTGTTTGTTCTTTAAATATTTATCGAGCACATATTTATGTAAAGTAGTAGCGAGGATGAATACAAAGCCATATACACAAGACATAGTCCTGTGGATTGCAAATACCACACCATAACAAGGGAGGTAAATAGCAGATAAATATTTTTCATGGAGGAGAAATGCCTTTGTGGTGTGCTGCGTGGATGAAGAAGACAGCATATTTGCCTGAAGAAGAGAAAGGACAGCTTCGCAGGGGTGAGAATGAGCACATGATGGAAAACTAGAAGGGTTTAGGCCAGCAAGACACAGAGGGGTGGTGCCTGAGGAGCAAGCTGTCCGTGCCATCAGTGTCCCTGGAGTCCAGTTTGGGACTCTGTGCAGAGAGAATTTAAAAGCAAGGTGGGAATCAAACAGCTGAGGGTTTTGAAGGCCTTGCTGAGGAGTTTGGCTGCATTTTGTTGAAGAAGAAAGAGTGTTGCCGTGACATTAGGAGGGAGAGCATCATGATCAGATTTATGTTTTGATGGCAGCAGCAAGAATGGATGATGGTGAATGGCATTGGAAGATGGAGCCCAGTCAGAAAGCTGTTCTACCAAGTGAGAAAGCAGGGACTGAGGCAACTAATGGCAAGACCAAATTATCCATGGTACTATTTCTTAACCAAATCCGTGGAACATATTGTTAATTGATTACTTCTCCCCAGATCAGATAAAATATCTCAATGTTACTCAACTTAGCATACAAGGTAGATGTTGCCCTGTGGCAGTAGATGAAAGCTCTTGGCAACCAATGTCCAGTCTAACTCACTTACTAGGAACAGAGAACAGGGGAAAGATAACAGAAATGCTCATTGGTTCCAAGTGCTGAAGAGAATTCTCTCAGAGCTATTCCTGTTCCAGCCAGTCACATGTGCCATCGGACCCTCCACTACAAGTCACAACTGGATAGTGCTTGATGGCTGGCCATAAAATCTCTCTCTCTCTTTCTCTCTCTCTCTCTGCTTTACATGAGTGTGTGGTGTGTACTCCACACTCCTATATGTGTGCTCACATGTATGTGGGTGTACCAGTGTACAGGTGCGTGTGTTTGCAGGCGAGTATGGAGGCCTGAAGTGACATTGGATGTTTTCCTCAATCACTTTCTACTTTATTTGAGACAGGGCCTCTCGCTGAAACTAGAGCATGGCAATTTTGGCAGGTCTAGCTAGCCAGCTTACGTTAGGGAATCCCCTGTCTCTGACTCCCGAGTGCTGGGATTACAGCCACCATGTCCACCTCGCTGTCCTCATCGGTTCTGAGGATCTGAGCTCTACTGTAGTCTTTAAGCTTGCGCTCAAGTCTATATCCGTGGAGCCAACTCCACAGTCTCAAATTTCCATATACTATTTTGCAAGAAAGTACCCCTTCCCTGACTTCTCTTTCCTTGCAGCCAAAACAAACAAACACACAACAATAAATAAAAACGGAGGCCCGCCAGTCCCTCAGCAGGCCCTGTCCAGGAAGCCTTCATCTTTAACCCAGTGCCACACAATGAGGACAGAGCATAGCAGGACTTGGGCTAAGCATTCTTTTATTGCCCCACACTGGATTCATCTCAGTCTATTTGTTTTCTATCTCCATCCAGATTGTCAGTTCCCTGAGGGCAACGTCTCTGGAAAACATTAATGTCATAATCATTTCCTGGTTGCAGCACCCAAGAACAACCCATAGAGGACAGGCGAGCAGCCTGGATTTGCCTCACCTTGGCTAGGATATCGGAGCTCAAGGATCTAGTCCCAAGTACTCAGAGATCTGTTTCCAATCATCCTGGCAGCCATCATTCCTGCCTGCTACTCAGCTAACCTGGCAGAGAGAAGAGACCTGGCCCCCAAATCAAGTGCAAAGCCACAACCACAGCCCAAAAGGCCCCGAGACGTGCAAATTCCGTGAGCATCCACTGGCAAGTATTGGCAGGCTCTTTCTCACACACCCCTAAGTCCGACTAATGCAAGTCATGGCTGCTCTGGCCCCAGACATACCGTGGGACAAGTCATCCTGTCCTTGTGGACACTGACGATTTCTCATCTTTAATTTTTTTTTTAGATCTAAGTGCTTCGCGTGTCTCAAATCACTTAAGGTCTAGGTAAGAAAGAGGCTCCTGGGGGCTGGAAGGACGGCCCAGTTGTGTGTGCTGTGTAAACATGAGGACCTGGTTTCCATCACCAGAACTCATGGGAAGAGTGGTAGCTATGCTTGTAATCCTAGCACTGGGGCGATGTGTGGAGATCCCTGGGGCTCACTGGCCAGTCAGCCTAATCAGAGAGCCCCAGGTGAGTGACAGTGTCTCAAAACACAATGTAGACCTTCTCTGAAGAATGACATCTAGTTGAGGTTGTCCTCTGTCCCTGCAGGCAAACACATACGCATATGAGAGGGAGAGAAGGAGTGTGTGGGGGGTGGCTGATGCTAATGTCATGCCATGCCAGCCTTATCTCCAAACTGACTGTCATTTGACTTATATGTGCTTCCCTAACATAAACAAAATGACATTCAAAGAAATGTCCTTAGGCTCAGCTTCCCGCCATCACCCCAGGCACGCAATAACATTCCAGAAATACACTGCCTATCATGTATCATCACTTAAATTTAGGCCTGATGTTTCTTTTGGTGCCAGCATGATGTGGGCACCCCTCCTCCTGAACCACCCCAGGGAAGGAGACAGTCACCATAATCATCCAGTAATCTTCAGGAATTATTCAAATTAAAGTCGCCCTTCCTGGTATGTTGGGATTGCAACACAGCAAGAGCTAAAGACTCAGAAGTCTTGCTCTGTGCCTACTCAGCCTCTGAGTGTCCAAAGAGTCTGCTTGCTATCTGAAGTGTCCTTCTCTGTGGAGAGAGAGACAATGACATAATTAGCCAGGTAGTTTTTTTTGACAAGATCAAATGAAAATGTTTTGTAATTAAAAGCAATATCAATATTATTTAGTAATATCTATAACAGCAATGGCAATAATGATGATTCCTGGCTCCTTCTAGGAAGTGTGCATTTTCTATGGAGTAGCATTATCAACATTAGCTGTGTGATATTTTACAGTTTTGCAGAGAATGTGGAAATCCACTCTTGCATGCTTTATTATTCCCCATTAATAAAAGAGGAAATGGTTTTCAGACACTTATAGTGAATGCCTGAGTCACACAGACAACGGAGGAGTGCCAATCTGCCCAGCTCCAACCCGGGGCTTCCTCACATGCTTTCCACAAGTAGATGAGAGAAAGAGAGCTAGTGTCGCCTGGGGACAGGAGGGGTGGTAGAAACGACGCTGCTGGCCTCACTTCACATCTCGAGATTCTCTTCCCCCATGCTGAGCAAACTTGGGGCCTTCACCCATTTCCAGAGAAGCAATGGAAACTTCTGTCTGACAAGAAGGTGTTTTCTCCATCTGACTCTACCCCACACCCCTATCTGTGCTGTAGCTACTATGTGATCTGCATCCATTCCACTGAGGTAGTCCTGTTCATGGGTTCTTTGTTGCTGAAAGCAAATGTGTCAAGCAGACCCTTTGTGCTGAGGTAGTTCTGCCCTCCTGGTCATTCTGTGCTCAGGTAACGAGGTCACCTTGTCCTTCTATGGGAAGGTGTCCCTGGCTTCATTCCCTTTGTCCATGGAATCTTTCTGTTCACATCCATCTAAGTCAAAGTGTGGGGGCCTGGGATTGTTTTGTTTTCTTGAGTCCAATCCTTCTAGATGCAGGTAATTTCTGAGTTCCCCTGGAAACAGATCTGCAGCAATGCCAGTGTGCAGGTTTCTGCAGGGAATGAACTTGATCTAGGGTTGAGGGAGGGAAATGGTGTAGGCTGGGAATGTTGACGCTAAAGGTGCTAAAGAATAAGCCATTGCCACAAAACAGGGGGAAACCTGGTGATATGAGAAGCCTTTTAAGATGCATCTTGACGCTGTCAACTGGCAGTGTGGAGTAGGAGCACACAGTCTAACATGTTTTCTCTCTGCCAAAGGCAGCCCTCTGCTATTTCCTTCTTGAATTTCCAGTTGCGTATGAATGTGCAACTGGACCCCTTTGACTGAGGGTCCAAGATGGAAATGGGAGGGATGTGTTGTGCATCTAGGCAGAGAAAGCAGAATCAGTAACCTCTGGGACGACCTAGTTATACCGGTTAGTTTTTTGTCACTTGGCATAAGCCAGAGTCTTCTGGGAAGAGGGAACCTCAAGCGAGAAAGAGGTCCCCATCAGCTTGCCTATAGGCGAGTCAGTGGGACCACTTTCTTGTTTAATGATTGATGTGGGGGAGGTTCAGCCCACCATGAATAGTGCCATGCCTGAGCAGGTGGGCATGAGTTGTATAAGAAAGGAGCTGAGTAAGCCAAGGAAAATGAATAAGCAGCATTTCTCCATGACCTCTGCTTTAAGTTCCTGCCCTGACTTCCTTCATGGTAGACCGTAACTTATAGCATGAAATAAACCCTCTCCTCCTCAACTTGCTTTGGTCATGGTGTTTATTGCGGCGACAGGAAGTAAACTAAGACACTATCATAGAACCAACAGAATTGGTAGAGGTGGGACCATCTGGAGGAGGATGAGACGAGAGGATGTGTGGGTCAGGGGTTTCTCAGATAATGATCAAGACAGCAGGGTACACATTCTGCTAGAGACTTCCAGTGGATCTCTGTTCCCATGTTGCTATTCTTGTTTTAGACAGCGTAGCCCAGATTGGCCTTAGATTCCTATGTCTCCTGCTCCCACTTCCCAAGTCCTGAGGTCTTAGTTGTACATGCCACCCCAGGTCTCCCTATCGGCATCTGAACCTGTTGATGTATGTGAGCCCAGTAAAGGGCCCAGTCCCCTTGGCTACACAAACCTGTTGATGTATGTGAGCCCAGTAAAGGGCCCAGTCCCCTTGGCTACACAAACCTGTTGATGTATGTGAGCCCAGTAAAGGGCCCAGTCCCCTTGGCTGCACACTCCCAGAGCCAAACCTTGGGAACAGGTGTAAGAAAAGCTCTTCATTCCAGGTGACCATCTCTGGGACTCTGGACCACTCACGGCAGCAGCGTGAGCCATTAAGGGTTTAATAAAGTAATTATAAAAAGACTACACCGTGTGGGGAACAGAGAGGCACTCCGCAGCCTCAATAGCGTGCTCTAGGCCTTACCGAGGGCCACTCTTTCAAATGAAGGGGGGGGGGTGTTGAAAACACAGAGCAGAAAGATTGATAATTATTTGAAACAAGCTTAAACATTCCAATTGCTCCAACTGCCTTAAATCACTCTGCCATATTTATACTTGACTGGTGTTCTACATAACAACTTCCAAATCAAAGACTTTTGAAAAATCTCAATCACTGTGTTTTGAAGTGATTGAGAGCTCAGGGCGTGAGCAGTGTGGAAATAAGGCATATTAACATTATTAGCGCGACAAATTTCCTGAAGTAGTTACAGTAAGAAACGATCAAGGCCTTAGCCTCTGCAAAGAACAAGCACCACGTGGTGCATGCACTTGGGCCTGGAAGGATTCTTAACTCTTTTGATGCTGAGAGTGGATTGGAGGCTGGAAAGTGGAGGACTCCAAGTAGACGGGGTTTTAGTCTCCTTTCTGTTACTGTGATAATAATGTTCTAACAATGGCAGCGAGATTGTGAGTTGCCTACATTTGGTTCTGTATCACCATCTACTTCTGAGCGGAAGCATGATCTTGAGCAAGTAGAATTTTCTTTATGTTCTTTTGTCTTTTTGTGCTCTCTCTGTCTCCCTCTTCCCACCTCTCTCTGTGTGCACGCTCACTTAGGTTACAGGGAATTTAACCCCACACTTGCCTGACACCCACTGTACCCTCAGTCATGTTACCAGTCCACAAGCAGGCTGTCCTTAGCTTTGTCTGGTTTCCTTGAAGACTGGCAAGAGTGCATATGTATATAATATCCTCCTGAAACTGCTTAATACATGCTAGATGTTGAGTAAATAGCAGATCCCAGAAAATACCATAAATGCTTCTGTCAATAACATTATCATAATTGCATAATGTATGTGCATGTGGAGGCCAGAGGTCACTATCAGGTGTCTTCTTCAGTGGCTATCCATGTCAGTTTTTGAGGCAGAGCTCCTCACTGAACCCAGAACATGCTGATTTGTCTAGGCTGACTGGTCAACAAACACCAAAGATGCTCCTGTACCTACCTCTCCAATGCTATCCTACAGGACCAACCCAGCAGGTATTGTGGCTCCCCAACTCTGGAGAAAGATGAATAAGAACAGGAACTATTAACTGCACCCAAGAACTCTTGCTACAGGCAAGATTTTATAAAGCTGTGGTTTGACCTTGACTCAGGAGGGCAAATGTTCCCTTACCCGAACATTCGGCCCCCTCCCAGCAGTCCTGCCTCCCTTCGAGTACGTTCCCAGTGCCATCATCTTCCTAACCAGGTAGGTATGAGAGACACGGTAAAGCTGGTGGCCTCCAGCCTTGCTCTGAGACCTCCTTCCACTCACCAACTGGTGTAAAAACAGAAGTCTCTTTTGCTGTCCCCAAAGGCCCAAGCAAGACTTCATAACTAGTCATCACTCTGGCACCTATTTCTTCCTTTTGAGGCAAGGTCTCTGTGTTTCTGAGGCTGGCCTGGAGTTCACTATGTAGTATATCTTGGTCTTGGACTCACTGTTATTCTCCTGCCTCAGTCTCTTGAGTGCTGGGTACAAGTTTATAACAATCACGCTCAACTTCAGGCTGCTCACTTCTAACTAATCTCCATTTCAAAGCTCCCAGACATAAGACAAGTTATTTGTCTTCCCTATCTTTGTCTTGCTCAAGAAAGGCTTTGGCCCCACCCAGGGCTGCGTGTTCAACAAAATACTAATGCATTATCTAGATTACATACTTGGAACCTTGGAATAGCCATAAAGGGCTAAGATTCCTATTTTGATTTCAAGGGTGAGAAAATGACTGGAATGACCTGTGCAGAGAGAATAAATTTACACAGGTAGTAGGGACCACTTAATATTATATTTAGAGTGATTCAAAGATTAATAATTAGACTAACTCCAAATTCCCACCTGCCTTCCCCCCAACACACATACACAAGGCTCAGGCACCATTATGGAAGAACGGAATAGAAAGATTGAAAGAGCCAGAGGTTTGGAAGGACCAGAGCAAGAGAATATCTTCTAAACATTGTCAGGAAGTTTTCACTCATGGAGTCATAGAAGTTTTGGTTGCCGGCCCAGGACAAGATCAAGTCAATCAACATTCCCGCATGGAGTGGGGAGGGATTCATGAATCCCTACTCCTAGCTGAGGCATTATTGATGGTTGATGGCTTTTGGAGAAGAAAGAGTCAGGTTTTTAAGGGTATAACCCCTGGTAGGTTGACCCACACTCTAGTGGACGTCCCCACACCCGTGTGCCTATGGGCGGTACAAATTGGACTCAGTGGGTATATGTGTGTACATGTGTGTGAGTATGTGTGTGTACATGTGTGTGCATATGAATGATATAAAGTTGGGAGGGCATGAAAGTAGATCCAGGAAGAGTTAGGAGAGGTAAAGGGGGGAAAGGAGAAGAGCATTAATATAATCAAAATGCATGCATGAAATTTTCAAAAATTAATAAAAGCATTTTTATTAATTGCATTTATCTACCTTCTGGATTATAGAACAAATTTAGGGAAAGAAAATAAACATTTTTTTCAGTTATGGAACAAAATCTCAATGTGGATAGTATGTCCAGCACTGCTTTAATCTCCAGCCCAAACTCCATGAGAATGGTCTCTGTGTCCCCACTAAATGCAGAAGGGAGACACGATCCAAAAGCTGGAATCATCTAAGGTCAGGAAGCTCACCACCAACAGGTCTGCAAGGCAACTCCTGGTCGGGGTGCAGAATCTGTAAACAGAGCTGTATTCTAAATCAGACAAGCTCCTAGGAAGGGCTGCCCTGGGCAATGCATTGATTCATCAAGGAATCCATCCTGCTTGTTCTTGAACTTGCCTGCTGTGACGCTGGGTTCCAGTGATGGCAAGACCCTCTTTGGAGGGGGTCTCAAAGAGGACCCACTGGTGTTCAGGTACCAGCGTGAGATTTTCTGAGAAGCATCACTGGCAGGCTATGCAATGATGGTGGAAAACTGAGGTGCTATCTCAAGGGTCATGCCCAACCATTTTCCTATGAACTCTCAGCCATTCTTTGACCTGCTCTTGTGCCTGTGGTCTTTAGTTGTGACTCGATCACATTCATGTTTGTGGTACACTGTTCATCTGGAACTTAAAAGGCAGAGGCAATGTTTTGTCTTGACTTCACAGCCTGCAGCAGGAAGGGAACATGTTCTACAGACCTCTGTTAAGTGAGCAACTACTCTTTTCTTCATTTTCAGATGTTTGCTGGCCACTCATCAGCTACCTAGTCCTGTTCCACAGGCCTACTGATAGGGTGGCAGTAAAAACAGATGAGTCCCTGCAGTCTCAGCTCCTACAGTGAGGTAACGGCTGATACATTAAGTTGAAGAGAGTCCTTTTGGGGCATAGAAAGTTGAAAGTTTGGAATGAGAGGGACTTAGTAAGAGAAAGTCTCAGTCTTGACCAGAGGCAATCCTGGCTTGTAACTTTGATATCATGTGATCAGTCTTCAGATTTAATTCCAAGGACTTCCCCCAGAGTAGCAGGCTCTGTTAGCTTAGGCAAGGTAGATGCGCTCATTGTGGTAGATGGTGTTCTCCAAGAACACTGTCACAACCATCACCTCTGAGTAAAATGGCAAGTTGAGTGTTGACTGCCCGGGTAGATTCTAAGCCCCTCCTCCCCCCCACCCGCCAAGAGAAGTGACTCTTTGTTGTTAACCCATTGTGAGTGGCATCAACCCAGCTTGAGGATGGATGATTGTTATCTGAGGTTTCTGTCCTGCCCAGTCCTTGTTCTGCCTGGTTCCCACAGTCATTAATTCCCAAAAGAAATCACACAGAGGTCTATATTAATGATAAACGGACCGGCTCATTAGCTCAGGCTTCTTATTAACTCTTATAACCCATTATTCTTATCTATGTTAGCCACATGGCTCGGTGCCTTTTTCAGCGGGGCAATCACATCTTCCTTCTTTGTCTGGGCAGGACTGAGGAGCAATGGGCTTCTTCCTTCCCAGGATTTTCTTGTTCTCATTGACCCACCTCTACTTCCTGTCTGGTTGTCCCACCGCTACCTCCTGCCTGGCTATTGGCCAATCAGCATTTATTTAAAACATAATTGACAGAATATAGACAATTGTCCCGCACCAGATGATTACCTAGTCTGCCACACTTAATGTCTCTAGAACTCTTTCTCTTTGACTAGCTTCCTTTCTGTAGGTTGTGATGACTCAACAGTAGGTCCCACCAATGTGGTGTGTTGGGTTTCCCCACTACGGACACACTCCTACTTTGCTACACAGTCTCTTCACTGGAGAAGAATGCTAAGGTACGGTGTGGTTATGTCTTGCTTGATACTGATGGGGGTAAGCACTGTGAAGGTATATTAGGACAGGGAGAAACAGTGTGGCCTGAAGAATGTCTTCAGGACCAAGCATGTGAGTATAGCCCAAGCCTCGAGGCACAGCTTTAGGAACTATCTTCTCTATGCAATGAGCCTCCCAAAGCAAGATTGTCTCCTGCTGAACCTGGAACAGTGGTGAGAGGTGCCATTCTGCTTGTCTGCTGTGTCTCCTGCCAAATATCAACACGACTGACTGTAGTCCAGCAGCTATCGTGAGAGTCTGCCTCTGCAGTAAGTGTGAGTACCATGGTGGACAGCTTGCTGGGATCAGGTCAAATTGACCCATGCATCACCTGACTGGGATTTGCAGAGGGAAAAACAATATGGGGAACCCGTGGGTAATCAATTCTGAATCCTATAACACACAGACCCCACTTCAGATCCATTTCATAATGGATAAAATGTGCCTTGCTTACAGGTGTGAGGTCTTTGTGGTGACCTTCATGTTTCAAAGGGAAGAAGTGCTGGAGTGACACGTCTTCCACAATATTGTCTGGATGGTAAATTCGTCCCTCAGGCTGTGGTTATGTGACTCCTTAATACATAGGAAAGCAAAGAGCATAGGTTTAAGGGATGGCTCAGTCAGTCAAGTGTTCGCTCTGCAAGCAGGAGAACCTGAATCTGAGCCTCAGAAGCCGCCTAACAAAGCCAGGCATGGTGGCACGCACTTGTCATCCCAGAACTGGGTTAGCCAAGATGAGTATATCCCTGTTGTTCCCCAGTGAGAAACCTAGCCCACTTGGTGAGCCCTGGGCCAGTGAGAGGCCCTGTCTCAACCAAACAAACCCCAAAACCAACCAGTCAACCAACAAACAAACAAATGAAAACCCAAGAAGGACAGTGCCTGAGAAACAGCACCTGTGGATGATTTCTGTCCTCCACATGCATGTGCTTGTACACACACACACACACACACACACACACACACACACACACACACACACACTCACGTGAGTCAAGAAGCATAGACTATCATGCAGCCTCACCTTCCTTCTTCCTGATGCTGGCTGCTGTAAGCAAGGCTGTCTGTGCTGGGAACAATGTACATGAGGGACATTCAAGTAAGGACAACCCAAGGACACATCCATCCCTCCCTGCATCTCCCTTATTGGTCCCAGCTTCAGCCCTCTTCTTGGTCAGCTTTCTCTTTGGCAAGCTTCCTGGGTTGACTTCTGTCGAAGTTGGATGACTATCTGGGTATTGGATTCCGATAGCCTTGGATGGAGCCCAGAGCCTACACTGCTGTTCACGTTTGATCTCCTGTTCAACTTTCTGGAAGAAGTTGGCTGGACTGAGGATCAAAGACTCTTTGCTTGCTTTCTGTGTTCCCCCATGACAGGCGCCATGCTAGCAGTTCAGCGCAGCGGCAGATTCTCCCAAGCAGATCATCTGCAGAGTTTCTCACACCCTGGCAGAAAGCGTGGCTCAAATGGACCCTGGATTCTGTAGGAGAGAATTTTTATTTTGGCTTCAACAGACCTGTAGGTAAAAATGAAGTCAATTTCCATCCACACTCAGAGACCCCCTGGGGAACTGTTCATTCTTGCCAAGAGATTTTATTTGCAGAATAAAATCCTAGTGGGTAGTTTCCCCACAAACATAAAAAAAATCTCTTGGAACATTAAAAACAAAGGACATTAGAGCTTCCTGGCTTCTGAAATGATGGAACTGGAGATCTGAGGCTTCTCAGCAAGGGCACACTCTTCAGAGAGTTAGATATACTACGATACTGGGAACACGGATATTATCAGGGATCCTTATGTTCTCCTGAGAAGACTTAATTACTCAGCTTTGGCTTCCCAAGTCAGGTCATCAGTTAGAAACAATAACCACCAGCTTCCTACTATGTATCTGGCACTACCAGAGTGGCTTCTGGGTATCTGAAGTCTGGAGACAGGCTTTTCAACCCTGCCTATGCTTATCCCTCCCCTGTGGATCCTGTTAGAATACTCTCAGTAGGCCTGGGGTGGATGCCTGAGGCTCCAGGAGAATAGTGTTTTGATTTCTGGCCCTGAAAATGCATCCAGAAGACCAAATGAATTCTTTTTCTATACCAAGAAAATTTCCAATAGGAAATGATATCCATGTTCTTATTATAATTCCAGAAATATGTCTCTACTATCTTTAACAGATATTGGAAATCATTCATCAGATAAGCCAGAGGCAGAAAGGGTGGGATTAAATTTGTTGTTGTTGTTGTTGTTTCATTTTGGTTTGATTTTTGTTTGTTTTTTGCCTTAAGATTTCTCCGGCCCTTGAATGAATGTTCATCGTTGATTCTGAAGAGGGAGATGCTGCCTACAGCCTTTTCTAAGTCTGCTTGGTGGCAGAAGAACCTTGAACCTTTCCTAAAGAACTCTTATAATTCCCACTATTTAGGCAATGCTGACCTAGATCAGAACCCCAGCTTTAAAGGAAGACGGCAAAGCTCTGCTCAGGAAGGAGGCTTTGTCCCCAGGTCCAAGGATGATAACACTCAATATGGGAAAGGCTTGTTCCCGAGCCCCAGGGTATTAACAGTAAAGCACAGAACACAATCCAGACAACCCGTGTTCAGATCTCGGGTGGTTCCAGGCTGCATTACCACAGAGATGAAATTGTCAGAGAATAAACTTTAAAAGTAGTTTTGAAAAGATTTGAAGACAGATATCAAGAGAAGAAATGGTTCAAATATTTTCCACAATTTTTGAAGGGTGTTCTGCTTTTTTACATCTTTAAAATAGAACTTGACACACCAGACTATCTTAAAGATGAAGTTAAACAAGCCATACAGAACACTTAGCACAGAGCTTAGCACCTAGCGGGCAGTGAACGTTTTATTGAACATTGGGCCCCCAAAGGTCATGTTTGAAAAGTTGGGTTCTAAGAAGAATAATTCTGGCATTCAGTCCATTAAACCAAACTCAAACCATTTCACACTTGGGTTATTTCACCCTGGGTGAAGGGTGACTTTCAGGCATTTGTGAACTCTGACATACCCTTGGCAAGTGTGGAACACTCTGGAGCCAAGATACTAATGATTTAAGCCTTAATATATCCAGAGATAGGTCATTCAGTTTTCCTTTAAATGCAGATCATAAAGGAGGGAGGAATATTTGGGTCAAGGTGTACTGAGGGTTTGATGGACTCTGAAGGCTTTGGACCAGTTTTCTAACAACTGACCCTGGCCAGCCTCACAGAAGGGCTTCTTATTCCAGCAGTCTGAGGGGACAGAGCTGAACCTGTCGCAGCGTATTTCCAAAGCTCTGCTCCGCTTACCTAACACTTTTAGCCAGGACAATATTCCACATTTACTCTCTCTTCAACCCTCTTAACCCTAACTGACTTAAAAACAATGAGAACTATTCATTTTGCAGATGTTCCAACTGAGGTCCATAAGTTAGTTTGTTCAAATTCCCTGAGTGAATTGGCCAGAAAGCCTGGACTATAAATGCAACTTCCTTGCTTCCAGTACTGCGGTCAGCCGACTGAACATCACCCCACACAGGTGGTCCCAGGTAGCAGGGACACAGACCCCTGGATGTGGAGAGCAGGGAGCAGCTAGTGTGTGGGATACAGTGGATTGGTATGCAAGCTTGGTGGGCTTTGGCTAATCTCACAGGGAACCCTTCAATCTGAATAACAATCAACAAGATTTTAAAGAAATTTGGGCCAATTTCCTGGAAGTCTATGATTAATCTAATTGCTGGGTTTTCCTCTGTTTTTGTCTCCCACTGTTAATTTCATTTATTTTTCTCTTTCTTCCCCGACACAGCCTGCCTTGTCTCTGTGTGTGGTTTTTGTCACTGTTGTTATTTGTCCGTACATAGTTTGTCATTGGCGATGTATTCAATGGGATTGTTGTATTCTCTATGTTTGGGAATGAAAATCTTTCAATAGACAACATACTGCGGCAGGAAGAAAGAGCACTGGGCAGGATTTCAGAGACCCCTTTTCCGAGCCTAGCTCTGTGGGCACCTGCTAAGCTTCTCTGGTTCCCTGGCTTCCTCAGGATTAAAGAGACTCCCCCGCTATTCCTGTCCCCTCATGCCATTAAAGAGCAGCTGAGACTGTACAAGAAACCTTAAGGCCAAAAAGGTATGTGTGTTTGTGGGCTGTATTGTCAGCTATTGTGAATAAAAAATACAGGAGGGCTAAATGTCATGGAGAGCCCCTCCTTTTCCACAAAGGAATTCTGTTTTTTATGGACACCTCAAAAGTCATCAGAGAGTGAGAGTTTTCTGAGAGTCAGAGACATGCTCACACTTTTAGTCAAAAGGCCAAGAAGTGACAGAAGACAGCATCTCACCGCTCAGCTTGTGGCAGGTCAAGGGGTGAGTTAAGGAGGATTAGAAGGGTAAAGGAAAGTGCCACCATGACTGTATGTTCTAGAAAAGCCAGAGATCAGAGACCTGCATCGGGCTGGAGACTTCTAAAGGATCCATGGGTGTAGTGGAAGAAGCCACACTGGCGGTTTCTGTTCCCTGACAGGTGCCTAGGCAGGAAGCTTCCAGATGAGGGGTAAATACAGATCAGCCACAGGAGAGGTCTGCTATTAGACACAGGGGCACTGAGACAGGGGAGTGTGACCCAGGTTCTGAGGCAGCCTCTAACCCCTGCTCCCTCTCCAGGAATGCCACACTAGACCCAACATCATCTCCACAAGTGTCCCTGGAGAAATGGCTATGCAGCCAGTCTAGACCTTGGTCTCGGCTCTTCATTTAACCCAAGTTCTAGGCAGAGATTAAAGGGGACCGTAGCTCATGATCACCTTCGAAGGCTTGAGAAGTTTTTCCTCATCATCCACCTGACAGGAAGTTGGAGATGCAGCAAGTACTTGGTAGGTCACATGGAGACTGCGATAGTAATTCCTCTTAATGTTGGGCTGTAACTGCATTAACTAGAGACCTGCCTTGCTTCATTGTTCTTCACCCTGAAGAGGCATTATTGCAACATATATTTTATAATAAGGACCGACTATATAATATGCAGGGCCCAACCAGTGTAAATTGAAAATATAGGGCTTCTTGTTTAATGGGACCATAGAGAATTTCAAGAGAGCAAGAGCAAAGCATGAAGACAAACAGGGGCTGCTTCTGAGCATGTGGCTGTGTAGATACTCAGGTCCCATGCCTGAAAGCCCATCCATGTTTATACTTAGAACTGAGGCAAGCAGTTGTTAAGCAATCTTCCAAGATGATAACATTAAAAAGCCGAGGACTTGAGTATGGAACCTAGACTCTTGGCTATGCTGGTGAACTGACTCAATGTAGGCAGATAGATAAGGGCTAAGTCAGCCAGCCTGCCTGTGCTCCTTTGGAGAGGGAATCCCGAAAGTTCCTTGCTGATCCTCCTCAAGGTCTCAGCCTGCCTTTCATGTGAGCACCATTTGTGAACTGTGGTGTAATGCTAGGATTCAAGGCTCTGGTGTTCAGATCCAAACCTGCACGCTCTTGCTCCAGAAGTGGCACACTTACCACACACTGGAGCACATTTGCCTCATTTAGAAGCAGCAAGGAGTTGCAGACGCACAAGCAACAGCAAGGAGTAGGCTTGCACATCAGGAAACAGTGCATAGTTAGACTTTATGTACACGAAGAGAGTCTTCCCTTAGCCATGTATCCCAACCTCCTTCGGGATGGCCTTCTTGCCTCCAATTGCTCTGACTCTAATTGCCATGCAGACTGCAGAAGGCAGGATAGGAAGGTCCTCTAGCTGTTTCCCTGTGTCTTCTTGCTCTAATATCCCAATTCCTCACTTTCACTTTCTTCCAGGGGCGTAGAGTCTCCTGTATCCCCACATCTCAGAGCTGTAGAGAAGTAGAAAGAGAAGAGGCCATGACCAAACTTCAGCTACTCATCCTTATTGGGGAGTTTGTGCTTTTACACTCAGCTGTCCAAACGTGCAGGCTCCTGAAGAATTTCCCTTAGCTAGACTTGGTGACCTTTGCACATGTGACCTAGGGACCAGTAACAAACTAGTCTGTGAAATCAGGAGGTCACCCCCCTCCCATGGTTTTGCTTGGAAGGGAAGGATATGTGGTCAGGAGGAGGTGAAGTTGTTGAATAGATCAACGTGTACTGTTCCAGGTGTGGAAAACATAGCCATGAATGAGACAGATGCAATGCTTCCCTCTCCAGGGCTTATTATGGTCTAGCAGACAACACAGAGAGCAAACAATGTCACCAGCGATGGCTTAACTGTAATGGTGAAAAGTTACAGCGAGCCACAAGACTTGGTGAGAGGTGAGAGCATCCTCGGAGACTGTGATCGGGTCAGAGGCTCAGGAGGAGTCTGGAGAAAAGGCACATGGCAAAAAAATTAGGCAAAGAAGAGGATTAGACAGGAAATGATGTGATAGATAGAGGTGGTTAGATGTTATTCCAGGGGAAGAGGCAGAAAGAGCTGGTATGAGCCCAGTTATATCAAAAGTCACTGCATCTAGAACTCCACAAGGTGGAGGAGTTGGGTGAAGAATCCTCGCCTTGAATTGTGGGGCTCTGTAGCATTCCTTACTTGCACGGAGAAGACAAGGATTTCCCAGGAGTATGATGAATTCCTGGGGTGAGGTTATGTGTGGAGTACCCATCACGGTGGGTGGGATGGAGCAGTCTCCAGACAGCCTGCTGCTGCTGACATCTGCATAAGGAAAACAAGTTTTGGGGTTAGAATGGCAGAGGTTTGAAGCAGGGCTGTCTATACTGGCTTTGCAACCTTGAACTTACTACTTATCTTTTTTTAGTCTCATTTGCATTAGATCTAAAACAAGGATCACAGTCTTTACTAACGCCAAGCTTAATGACATTGAGTCAATATCAACAGCATTTTATCAGCCCTGAATTTCTGAGTCCTTCTTGTAAAGTCAACATCTGAGGGGAGGAAGAGCTATGCACACACAGAACGCTGTCCATTCACTGTATCTTCTGCAGGCCTTGCATCCAGCTTGAATGAGAAGCACTCCCGCATCCATTGCCTGCAATTTTGAAAATGTGTTTGCAGGCACCCTTTCCTGGGGCTGGCAGAGAGGCCGCTGCATGTAGCGGTTATCAGTCCTGTTTCCTGGAAAAGAATGCAACTGAAGTTCGATAAGGTCTGTGTGATGCTCGGAATTACTGAATTCTGTTGCCAAGTCAATCCTGAATTCCAGCCTCACAAGGGAGTCTGCACCCCTACCCCAGATAGTAAACAAAAGAACAAAAGAACATTGGGATTTCCCCCAGAGAAAAAGTTGAATGAGGTGGGGGGCCTTGGAAAGATCTTTCAAGGGAGACCAATTTGGGTAGAGGTGCTGGGTGGAGCTAGCTCATCACTCAGAAAAAAAAAAAACAAGTCAGAAGGATTCACTCATACTGTCCTTTGGGAGCAGGCAGATCTGGGGTGTAAATGCAGGCTCCACCTCCTCCCTCCTGCTCTTGGGGGCTCTCAGCCCCTCCTTCCTGGGCTCCATCCAGTCCACTCTGCTCTTGCCAGGGGCTGGAGTGCTGGTGGCCAGCTCCTTCAGCTCGCCTCCATCGGCCCGACTGTGTCCTAACCCGCTCTGGATATTAGAGCATTCTCTCCTTTGAAAGACTCCTTTATTTTTAGTGCTAAATCAACAAAGCTGTTACTGTCATTTTCCATCAGACCGTCATCTTCCGCGGATTCAAAATTACACTCAGCTGCAAACTATTGACACTCCTCTTAACAAAAAAATGGTTTTAATAAATCTTTACATTAGCCTATGAGATAAAAAAAATCTTTACCATGAAATATACAAGTGTATAAGTGTTTTATGAAAGTTTTATTAACTTTACAAAAGAAAAATTGGCAGTGGACCACGAACATCCTGTACTCCTAACACGTGGTTATAAATTACATGTTCTTTCCAATAACATCTGAAAAAGAGACTGTAATTTAAATTTCAAAACCACTTGGCATACCTACTATATAGTGCTGACATGAAGTAAAAGGAGGAACTAGAGAGGCCCAGACAAAGAAGGGAAATATAAAGACGTCCTTAGCTAAAAAGCTGCTGATGGGTACAGTCCCCCCTCCAGCTGGACAAGGATCAAGTAGTCGCTTGTCATATCATTCAATGCGCTGCTCAATCTGGGATTCTTCCTTTCAACAGAAAGGGAAGTTAAGTGGTAGTAATCATTGCCTACAGAACTTTATCTCCCAGATACCTTCTTTATGTCAGGATTTCTCAATGACCACGGTGGCTGGCAGAGGGATCAAAGTTGTCATTAAACCCAGATGCAAACTCCAGCCAAGGCAGGAGGTGTGAGCTGTGGCATTCCCTCCCCAGGAGGCAGTGAGCACACCACTTTCCACCTGGGGAGTTTTCATTTTCTGCCCTGCTCCTGGGGTACCTGTCCAGCCCGGGGGTGCACTCCCAGTTTGGCCTTGCAAGTGAGCATGTGCATGGCGGGACTTCTTTAGGGTCCTGAGGCCATCTGGGAGATGCTTTGCACTTTGGGAAGTCCTTTAGAAGTAGGCAGGTGGCAGGCTTCTGGGGTCTTGCAGTGACCAGTATGCTCAGAGTCTTTAAGGAGATCAGTTATGTTACCTGAGCTCACCTTCCAGGAAGTGTCATCACAAAATAGGCCCAAACCAGGATTCAAAGGCTCTTCTTTCTAGATGTGAGCTGTATGCATGACTCTCAGTGGGTCGGTCACTTAGGATTCTTTGAATCACAGTGATAGTGTCTGAATGCCTGAAGGAAATGTCTGTGTATGCCCAAGCTCACCATGTACACAGCCCAATGATGTGGCTTCCAGTCCACCCCATTCTGACCCAAATATTTAGCCAGCATCTACTGAACATAGTTAAAGAGGGAGGAGTAGACAGTTCAGTTGGTGCAGCGTTTGCCATGTAACCAGGAGGACCTGAGTCCAATTCTCAGAACTTCTGTCAAAATGCCAAGTGTGACAATGTATAGTTGTAATCTCAGCCCTGGGGAGGCAGAGACAGGCAGATCCTGAGACTCACTGGGCAGCCTAGCCTCGCCAATGAGCAGCAGGTCCCAGTGAGAGACCCTGTCTCAAACAAACAAGGTGGATGGCTCCTGAGGAATGATACCCAAGGTTGTCCTTTGGTCTCCACATGTATGTGCCCACACAAACATGTAACACACACAAACCCAAATGTATGTGCATGCATGTTTATGCATGTGCACATGCACACACACACACAGAACTAGTGTGTGTGTGTGAGAGAGAGAGACAGAGAGACAGAAAGAGAGAAAGAGAAAGAGGTGGGGAAGAGATAGGAGAGGGAAGGAGAGAGACAGAGACACAGAGAAAATTGTTAATGAGAGGTGGAAAAGAGAGTGGGGTGTGGGGCATCCCCTTTGGTTCTGCAGGTACCATCACCAAAGCCCCAGATTGCCCAGGTTAATTCAAGGGGTAAGAAGTAATTCCAGTTTACCACTGCTAGAAATCTCAGCCACTAAGGAGAATCCTTAGTTGGAAGTCCCAGCCAGACAGCCCAGCTAAACTACAAAGCTATAAAGTCCTCTTAGTTGGGCAGAAGATGATGAATCAAGTTCCAGCTGAGATTATGAGGATTACACCAGGGTCTGAGTCTCAGAAGAACCCCTTCAAGACATTTATTTCCATGGCAGCAAGAACTTAAATTGGTTTCTGCTTAGCTATGACACATCTGAGTGTTTTCTACAGATACACTGAGATGGGAGACTCCTTTTGCTTGTATACCACTCCTTGACATTTACCTTGGTATTAAATCTAGTTTGCAAATTCATTTTCACTTAGCTATTGTATTCATTAATTGGAACAAACTGAAGAAGGCGCCCCACAACTGGAACGAAGGTCGAGATTGGCCTCGCAAGGGCTCCGAAAGGGCCATCTTTCATTATAAAGGGGAAATATACATGCCCTTAATGGAAAAGCACAACAACTTCAGGTCAAATAAATTATTTTCTTCCAGTTCAAAATAAGTGATGGTCCTTACAAAGTAGAACTTGCCCTCCTTCCGAATGTGTTGACGGAAAATGACATGTGTCTTGGATGCAGAATTACAAGGCCATCATGTTAATCTGCCGGGATGTATCACCCTGATGAGCAGGCACCAGATGAAGGGGGGAGGTGGGCGCTCACAGTGCAGTGCCTGAGAACAGCTGTGACTGCCGAGGTCACACTCGGGGGCTGCGCAGGAGCTGACAGTGGCCAGCTAGTGCTGTCCAAGCTTCATTATGTGGGAGAAATGTACTCAGAGGAAGACGCGGGCGATCTGAGAATCAGTGAGAAAAGTTCATTTGGACTGACAGGAACTTGATTGATTTTAAGTCTGGTGTGTGGCGAGGGCCTCCCCGGCTGGGTCCTCAGAATATTAATGGGCGGTTTGAGGAAGAGCAGCTGCATAGGAGACATACCTGGGCATACCGGGTGCCTTTTTTGTAATGCCAGAGACCAGGACAGCGGTGCTGACCACCGTGTTACCTCAATACACTCAAGGGCTTGTGTTCACTGAGACCTCACCACCCACTGGGAACTCGGAGTTGTCTCTTGTGCTCTGAGTCACAGATTAAAAGCCTTGTGCACAGAGAGGAGCAGCGAGTTTCCCAAAGCTACCCAGTTTGAGGATGGTAACAAACTTATAACCTTCTGTGCTCTGGTTCAACTTGCATACCCACACGTAGCTACCTTCGGGCCAGGCCTTCGCTGGAATGACCACTAACCCAGCAACTCCCGTGCCTTCTCCTGGCCCGTCTTAAGATTTTTTTTTTTTATAGAGAACTATTTATTTTTATTTTAAGTGTGTGTTTGACTGTATGTGTGTATGTTCACAACATGTATGTCATACCCACAGAGGACAGAAGAGGGCCTTGGATCTGTGAGCTGCCATGTAGGTGCTGCGAACTGAACACAGATCTTCTATGGGAGTAGCCAGTGCAACTAACCACTGAGCCATCTTTCCATTGCACCATCTTAGAATTTGACCAGGCATGACTAGATCTGACTAGACAGAAGGATGGTCTGGCGCCTTGGTCTGGGGCTGTTGAGGGTGCTAGGCACGTGCGTGTGAATCAGGGAAGAGGCGACCAGGGTCTGCTGTGTCAGGTCAAAGCTGGTCTGTGCTGGTGTAGTCTGCAACAGTGGGTGGGACACAGGTGAGGAGAGTGATTGACAGTTGCTTGAAAAGGCTGTCCGAGGTCAGTAAATAGCCCCACCTCCAGCCAGGGTAGCAAGTAGGAGCTAGGGTTTATTCCATAGGCGTGATCCAAGCAACACTTCTGAGACAGACAGTGGTGTACAGATACAGGAGACATCTGACAGTGCCTGGTCTCCTAGGAGACAGTACGGCAACAAATGCATACATGGGTGTGGGGGGGGATAATTGCTGTTATGATCGAATGTGAAGGTCCCCACAGACTCATGTGTTTTAACATATGGAAATCAAATGACTATGGTATGTTAAGAAGCTATGGAACCTTTTGGACACACGGCATGTGCTGGCTAGGTTTTCTAAAGTTGACAAAAACTAGAGTCACATGGGAAGACAATATCTTAGCTGAATGATTAACTCCTTCAGACTAGCATGTGGGCATGTCCTTGGGGCATTTTTCTAACCTGGGATTGGCATGGGAAGGCCCAGCCCACTTGGGAGGTACCATCTCTGGGAAGGTGTTCCTAGGTTGTAGAAGAAAGAAACGTGGCCCTGTGCTGCCAGCTGGGGCAGTGGTGGCATCCAGACCCAGCTGCTGCCGAGTTCCATGTCTGGGTCTGTGGTCCTACCGCAGCTAGGATCTGCACTGAAGTCTGAGTTTCATATTGACACAAAGATCACACAGAAGCCCAGGATTGGAGCCACTAAGGATTGAGGCCTTAGTGGTGTCTGGAGGCCATTGGGCTGCCAGAATCATCCCGACCTGAGTGGCCAGGGGCTCCGCCCAGAGCCAGGATATCGTCCGGGCCCCAGGTGCTACCAAGGGCCAAGTCTGGGTCAGTGGTCCAGCTTCAGCTGTGGTCTGGGTTGATGTCTATGGCCTGTGTCACTTCAAGAAATCTTAGGAACCATGGGTGATGAGATCAGAGGGCCATGTTGAGCTGTCCCTGCCCTTTATTGACCCTAGGAAAGCTACTCTTGCCTCTCACTGAACACTACAGCAAGAGAGCTGGCCCCTGCACTCCAGAGATTGCTCTACCCCTCACCACAGGAGAGGGTGAGCTGCCCCTGAGGGCCTGGGTCTATAAGGAAGTTGACTCTGCCCCCTTGCCTGAAGTTGATGGTCACAGTGGCCCAGACTAACCAGCTCAGCTACCACTCAGGCCCACAGCCAGGCCTGGGGTTGGCCCACCCTAGCATCTACCCCATCTAGGACCTGCTGGAGCTCCTGAAATGACTGGTCCTGTGAAATAATACCCACAGGATCTCCAAGACTTGGGTCAGCCACAGGATATCCCAGGGGAGTTCCAGTGAGGATCCAGTGATTATTAGTATACCAGAAACCAGAGGTTGTGAACCAGACCAGTGGCTCATGGCAATGAACATTTGCTAGTAAAGCTGATGGGACTAAGGGTTTACTACATGATATAAGCGGCCCCCAATGCCACCAGGATGAATGAAGAGGTGTTGGAGAGGCAGGAAAGGAGGAGGAACAAGGAAGTTTGTTGTCGCTGCTGTTTGTTTTGCTTTCTTCTTGTTTTGGTTTGTTTGCTTGCTTACTGTGTTGTTGTTTTTTCCCCCTTTGGTTGGGGAAGCATTCCAGGGGTGAGGGGGAAAATATGGGGGTGCCAGGAGGTGAGCAGAATTAGCGTGCAAGGTGTGAAACTCTCAAATAATCAATAAAGAAGTTAAATTTAAAAAGATGGAGGAAGAGGAGAAGAAGAAAGCAAGTTGAACAAGTCAGTAAACAACATACCTCCATAGTCACTGCTTCAGTTACAGCCACCAGGGTCCTTCCTTGAGCTCCCGCCATGGTTTTCCTTGATGATTGATTGTAACCTGTAAGCCAAATAAACCTTTCCTCTCAGACCTGCTTTTGATCTGTGTTTTATCACAACAAAAGAAAAGCAAACTAAGACAGGACCTAACCCAAAATGTAGTGCTGTTGGGATGGAGCATTGGGGTTATAGGCAGACTCTGCTTCTGAGCCAAGCTCTGGCAGCAAAGGTGTGAGGAGTCCCAGCCACCCACTCTCACTACCGTGAACTCAGCATGCCTTCCTTTCCATGATGGACTCTAGCCTCTCAAACCATGAGCCCAAAGAGTTCTTTTTTTTTTTTTTTTTTTTGTTTTTCGAGACAAGGTTTCTCTGTGGCTTTGGAGCCTGTCCTGGAACTAGGTCTTGTAGACCAGGCTGGTCTCAAACTCACAGAGATCCAAATGCCTCTGCCTCGCGAGTGCTGGGATTAAAGGCATGCGCCACCACCACCAGGCAACTAAAGAGTTCTTCTGTCTCTTAGGTTTCATCTTGTCAGGGACTTAGTCACAGCCGTGAGAAAGGTGACTGTTAAGCTGCATGCATATGTAGGGTTATAGAAGCCAACAGGAGTTGCAATGGTTATTTTTCTTGTTGCTATGATGAAATACCCAAGAAGAAGGAGATTTTAAAGGGGTTTACTTTGGTTCGCAGTTTAAGAGGACACAGTCCCTCAGGGTGGGGGAAGTCATGGGAAGGGTGAGGCAGCCGGTCACACTGTATCCCCTTAGCCAGTCACACTGTATCCCCTTAGCCAGTCACACTGTATCCCCTTAGCCAGTCACACTGTATCCCTTAGCCAGGCACACTGTATCCCCTTAGCCAGTCACACTGTATCCCTTAGCCAGTCACACTGTATCCCCTTAGCCAGGCAACAGAGAACAATAAACGCTAACAGTCAGCTTGCTCTCCCCTTTACTCCCTGAACCCAGCCTGGATTGTGAAGACGGCACTGCCCACATTCAGGTGAGCATTCTCCAGTTTAACCTCTCTGATAAGACTGCCAGACTATAGCCAAAGGTGTGACTTCTAGGCAAGTCCAGACCCAGTCAAGCCCACAGTGAAGGCTAACCAACACAAGAGGGAGCATCTGATCCCACTTGCATTCACTAATCCAAGAAAGTTTTCTGGAGAAGGTGAGACATGAGTGAGTAGAATCTAGGAACTTAATTCTTAACGAAGAAGAGGAAAAGTGGCCAAGGTGGGGAAACACCTTAGACTAAGGTTCAGATACAGAATGTGTAGGGTTTACCCAATGCTGACTGTGTAGCCAGATATGAGGGAAGGACTTCTAGAGGAGCTTTGAGCCAGTGCTGAGCCAGACTGGGACTCCAGAACTGCCTACAAGCTGTGGTTTCTTTCTCTCCTTGCAGCATGCTGAGAGCTCAAATTTTCATGAGCGGTGAAGATATCACTTATCGTTCTTGTGGTTAGTCTTCATGCCAGGGTAGAAGCAGTGAAATGGGTGGGAGTTGGCCTTTTGCCATTATGGAGCATGGGGGCGGGGGACATGACCTTGTTTGTGATGCCAAGCTCTGATGTCAAAGCCTATCTCTCCCCCAACAGAAGTTTCCAATTTTCTATTTTCAACACTTGATCTCATTCAGGAATGGAATTCTATCCTGAAGCCCACTCTACAAAGAACATCAAAGGGATGCTGCTTTTATTGAACTACATGGGGATGACTCGTAGGTCTGACCACTGGTGTCCCCACCCTTGAACCACAGCCCAAGACCTCAGAGCTTCTTTGAACTCAGAATGAAAGTTCTGGACCTACTATGTGACTCTGGACCCAGGTTGGCTGGTATTTCCTGCAGAAGGAAATAAAAGCCCTCACTTTGCTAGAATAGCCAAGGTGCCTAGCAGAGAGACGTTGGCCCAAGGTTTTTATTCTTCAAAGGGGAAGTTAAGAAAAGTGAATTTCTATCTGTTGGGAGCTACTAAGCACCAGGTGTTTGTGTTCACAGAAGTTTCACTGCAGCCATTTTATACAAGACCATCCCCCTTCCTCGTATCACAGGCAGTTTCAACTGTCCCGGGTCACACGTGAGCAGTGATCATGGGAAAGGAACAGGCTGGACCTCAGCCACATGCTAAGTAGCCTTTTACCACACATCTTCGGGGCCCCAGGTTCTTCATAGCACCAGAGATGCAAAGGGGAGACACTATGTGCATCATAGGATCATATCGAGAGCACTCGGGAAGGGCAGGGGCTGAGATTCTAGCCGTGGCTCTGCCACTTTCTCACCAGACAAGGACACTCGCTCTGTGCTATCAGGGATGGACATAGAGAAATCAGAGTTCAGGCAGGGTGGTGCTTTGGAGCCTTGAAGTTTTGACAAGTAGATGAAATTGTTCTTTTAGACTGACTATGAATAGAACCAACCACTAATCAGTTCCTAAGGTACGAGGATCACTCTGTCTCAAAAAGTGCAAATCATGCCACAGGTAAATCCCATCACACCCTTCTTCCATCACCATGGAAGCCAGCAGTTGGAAAGGTCCAGAGAGCTAGAGCAAGACAATTAGGGTGAAGTCCTGTCTGTAGCGTTTGCTAGTGGTACCTCCTTGAATAAATTACTCAACTTATCCTTTTGGGTTTTATTTCTTCCCTAGGGGAATCTTATCATGAGGGGTTATTATAAGAATTAAATGGGCAACATACTTATGTCAGCAACTGTCATACACAATACATGGTATAGAAAAGTTGCCTTCATCTTTCTCCTCATCCTCTCAATAGAAAACCACTAACAGTAAAGGAAGGCTCCTAAAACTCCTGTTCATACTTCAAAGCCTGGATTACTCGGTGCTTCTCCCAGTGAATCTTCCCTGAGCCTACAAAACAGAGCTGGCATGGTTCCAAGTGTTGGGTTCACTCCTCTGCCTCCACATAGTCATTTCCTGTTTCTGTGTTCACCTCCCCAGGAGCCTGTGAAAACCCTCCTTGAGGCTTGCCATCTAGGAGTTTGCTCTACATATATGAGGGGTTGCATTGATAGCCAATGACATTTAAGTGACTCCTTCCATCTGCTCTGTCAGCCTTTCACATGAAATGAGCCCTCATGCAACACCTGAGAGTTCATTTGACCTAAGCCCAGAGAAGTCCTGTGTCATTAACCATCTTTCTTGAAAAATTATTCTGCAGTGTCCTTAGGAAGAAATTGTGTGTGTGTGTGTCTGTGTGTCTGTCTGTCCGTCTGTCTGTCTATGTCTGTCTATGTCTGTTTGTAGAGTATTCTGCAGACATTTTTGGCATTGAAATTCTCGGGATCTTAAGGAGCATAAGGATTTCGCACCTTTTGATAACTATCCCCACTATGATGGAAACATAAGAAAATGCCAGATCCTGTTCCAGACCAGACTCCCGTCCCAACTTTTAAAATCGAGTCCCAGTCCTGTTCCCTAGAAGGTATTCCTTTGGGGGTAGGGAACACTCTACAATCCAGGACTGCTGAATCATATGATACAAGATTGAATTCAGTTCTGGGCCCTAGAACACGTCAAGCGTGCGCACTAGTGAACTGGGATCATGGGTGCCTGCCTTGCAACTGTGGGTAGGGACCCGAGATCCCAGGCATGCTGCATGCTCAGCAGAGTGCGCGCACATCGATGCTCTTTTCCGGTTCCCAGGCTACCTCGTTTAATCCTCACAGCACTCTGCTTTACAGTCATTCACAATTTACAAGTGACTGGTGTTAAATTAAAGTAAATTTGGCCTGCAGATGCCTCTGTACCTGGAGTCCCTAGGTAGCAAACCACAAGCTAACCTATTATATAAACAAAGTGGAAGTCTAATTTGGCCCTCTAATTTTTTGTGACAAGCTGCTGAGTCTCAGCCAACCAGAGCGGCGGTGTTTCAGCCAATCGTAGACCACCAACTTATCAGACCATGTCCAAGGGAGACAAATGCCGAGCCGAGCTGAGCTGCCGAGCTCAGCGTCTCTGCACCTCAGTTGTGTTTCCTGTCTGCAAACGCTCTCAGCCTACTACAGGCCAGAGTTCTTGGGAGTCAGTCTTTGCTCAGTTAAACCCTATAACCTTAGTTCACAGACATTTGTCTATTAACACTCGGAAGTGCAGGTAGTGAGGCCGACCAGAAGTTAGGATCACTGAACTCAAATCCCATTTGAAGTGTGTCCCTTCTTCATACCAGAACACAGATGTTTCTTATGTGCAAGGGTATTCTCTCCTCACTTAAATCTTTCTGGAAAGATCTCCAGCAATAACCTAGGTGTGACTTCTAGGTTATTCCAAATCCAGTCAAGATGATAATGTAGGTTAGTAGCATCAATAGAGATGACATTTGACTCTACCCAGGGCCAATTGGGAAGGCTTTCTAGAGAAGGTAAGAGATGAGCAAGTGAAACCTTAGGACAGTTACTTTTTAAAGAAATCATCAAAAATTTAATTCTTAATATAAATAATAAAAAAAATCAGGCTAAATCTCTTGGGTTTGTGTAAACCCAAAATAAAATAAATATTAATTTATTTATGGTGATAGCATTAATGATTACAGTACTTTATTCTTTTTAAAGCAAATTATCTTTTTTATTTTTTGTATTTTTAAGCATGTTTTTAATTGAACTAGAATTACTTTCCCACCTCCCTTTCCCACCCCCACTCCATCCCAGGTACACTCCCTCCACCCCATCCCACACCTCCCACTCCTTCTCAGGTCGATAGCCTCTTCCGACTTGAGAATTTCATTTGCGATCAAGTAGATAGGCAGCTAAAGAGGTGCCCAAGCTGGAGGAAACACCTTGGACAAAGTCTTAGAGAACTGAGTGTTTATGGTCTGCACAAGACTGTCCATGAAGCCCTGGAGCAGGCATGGGGCTACAGAGAGAGGGTGTTTTTCTTTTCCAGAGAGAAAACAGGCTCCAGCGCTGTGAGACCATGCTGAGCCAGAAAGGAGACTCCGGAACTGTCAAGAAAACCAACACTTGCCAGACCTGGAACCCCGCAGTGGCTTCCTCTTCTCTCTGTGGCATGCAGAGACCTCCAGAGCCTCTAATGCAGCCACAATCCCAGCTTTTGTTCCCCCTGAGGCTGCTCTCCACGTGGGGTAAATCAGTGAAATGGGGACTTTAGGGGACTCCCTCTCAGCTGCTGCTCCAGAGGCCAGCCTTTGGCCTGCCTCCGTTTCTAGATTCAGTTAAAGAAAAAGCCCTTGGGTCAGAAGACAGCTCCAGCGCTTGCTGCAGAGGTCAGGGCCTCCACACTTTCGTTGTTTTCTTTTTCCTTCCCCGTACAGTGTAGAAGGATCTGGAAGAAACAAGCAGGCAACAGTGCTGTTGAGTCTGAAAACCGCACAGCAACTGTGGGGCAAGCTGGGCAGCTGCACTCTCAAGAGGAGTCTCACTGGGAGGACTCGTTCCCAGCCATTTCTGGAAGTTGTGGAGCCAGTGAAATGAGTGCTGGGTGGCTCTCCTGGACCACCAGGACCTGCAGCCATTGGGAACGCATGTATGTGTGGTGCCCGTTTCTCCCTTGAGCACTGTGCCAGTTTATTATGATAAAACTATCTCCAATGTGAACTTAAGCTGGCCTTCACTGTCATAGTTAATAAATCGCCTTAAGACTGTGATTCTACTGTGTCCTCCGTCTGTTTAACCTGTCTTTTAGAAAACAACATAAACACCAACCTTACTGCCTTGGATTTCCCATGCAATCAGCTGCTACAATCGAGCTGTAATCTTAGGTTATGCATTGTCTCATGCCCCTGACCAAGACAAGGCATGTATATCATCCACCTAAAGCAGCAAATACAGAGGTGGAACTTTATCTTGTAAAATCAATATCCATTTATGGACATTGTCTGATAATGATGTTTGTAGTACTGTGTGTTGTCTGTGTCAGTTGGAATCCATTGGATCCAGGGAATTAACCCCCTGTAAAACTCTGTTAAAGATTTCTATAAAGTGTCCTCCATGTAATGCTTTCTATGCTGTTCAATAAAATCAGAGTTAAGCCCTTTGTTATGGGTGGACGCATACAGACAGAAGACAGACAGATACGTGGACAGAGTCACAAGACAGCCTTCAGGAAGGCACAGATTCAGATCTGCATAACAGACAGATCAACAAAAATAGATAAACAAAAAACGTAAGGAGTCTGAACTGGTGCTTCTAGTTCATTCCTTAATAGGACACTAATGCATTATTGGTGACTCAGAGTTAATCACTAATATGTTTCAACTACACAGCAATGCTGTAGTTTCTTTTCTCATCCCTCTGAAGCACCGTCAAGGTGGTGAATAATTTACTTGGGTTCACAGTTTCAGGGGACACAGGAAATCCACAACAGCTGAGGCAGCTCAGTCCTTGGTAGTGAAAGCTAGAGACATCTGGTCATACTGTAACCAGGAAGCAGTAAGCTTGAAGGAACCAAAAGTGGCTCTCACCTTCAAAGCCAAATCCCAGTGACCGATCCACTTCATCTAACTAAGCCACCGTTCCAAAGGTTCCAGTACCTCCCAAACATAATGCCACCAACTGGGGACCAAGCATTCATACACTTCAGTCTGTGACAGACACATAGTACCCAAATCATAACAAGAACCAAGACACTTGCTACCTCAGTTTGCATTGCTTCTAAGAGGTCTGGGAATTGTTCTCAATGACAAGACACAAAGACACTGCCTAAGCTAAGGTCATACCTCCTCTTTGGAGACCCAATTCCTGGCTCTACTAGTCCTCATTTAGGGGATCTTCAAAGGATCATTCCAGCTCTGGGGCTTTCCATGGGACCAGTTGAGACAATAGTTCCTCTGTAGGTGACTTCCTTCCTCCTCTCAGTAACTAGTCCTTAATGTCTTAGAGTACTCCTAGTCTTAGAATCTGATTCCACAGAACCTAGGACCAGAGAGACAGCAGGTCTGGGATATCTATATCGTTTTGTTACCAATGACAACCTTAAACACATCCCAGCTTCTCTTTGTGCCTTCCACCGCAGAAGGAACACATTCGTCCTTAGAGGTTCTTTTTGGTCTGAACCATCCTTAAGTTAGGCTGGGGTGTGAGCTGATCCCACCATGTCAAATCCAGTCTGTCCTAACCAGGCAGGTCACACATTCCGGGTTGCCCATGACTATCTGAAGTCTCTCTTGGGTGTTGTTAACTGGATCCTTTTATTTTCAGAGCTGCCTGGGTTCGATGATAAATTATTTTGCATATCCTTCATGAGTAAGGACAGGGTTTGGAGGAAAAAGCATGGAGCAAAGTCAGGAGGTCTAAAGTGTTGTTCCTTCTGTCACCGGCATGCTCCCTGACTCTCTCTTACTGGGTAGGTTAAGTAGCCCACCTTTGTGATCCCCTTGTTCCCTGAGGCCCCTTGTTCCCTGGGTAGGTTAAGTAGTCACCTTTGTGATCCCCTTGTTCCCTGAGGCCTATTGATGGAAACAGTTCACTCAGCATTTATGGGATAAGGAAGAGTTAATGTAGCTTCCAGGGTGCCAGACAGTGGCCTCATCAGCAGTCCCTGATTCTGATTAAGCAGCTGTGCACACAGAGGTATGGATGATGTGTGTGCAAGCCAGGGAGTGAGGGTGCACAAATGTGGGGATGGGAGTGAATTTGCAACTAAACATGTCTGAGACTACATGGGATATGCTAGTGTGTGAGTGTGGCTGAGTACACAGGAACATGTGCGCAGCTGAGTATACGTCCATGAAATGTGTCCCCGTGATGATGCTTGAGAAGTGACTAACATGTGTGCATAACTAATATATGTATGTGTAGAACTATGTGTTCAAATATGTACATCAGCACATGAACATACCGTCTGAGTGTGAGTGCAAAGCCTTTTGGAAAATATGTAATGTTTAAAAATAAAAGTCATGATTAAAACATGCAGTGTGGACACAAGTGGGTGACTATGCATGCATGCATACATAGATTGAATACTGAGAAGAACTGGGCAGATAGTGATGAAGTCTGGGGCACTCATTGGACAATGGGACAAACCAGGGCAAGGACACTGCAGTTCATTCTGTGGACACAAGATCACCTCTCAGTCAGATCTGAGCTCCGCTCTCCTTCCTGAATGTACCTTGGGAAGTGTATTGGTTTCTTTTCTTGTTACCCTGACCAGGTACCTGACAAAGCGATTTAAAGGAGGGAGGACTTACCTTTCTTTTTACGGTTAGCCGTGATACAGACCACCATGGGATCTGCAATCACCATTACAGCAAGGAGCCCCACAGAAAGCGAGCACCCAAGACCCTGTCCTCCAGTTCCGGGGTGGTGCAAGTACAGTACATAGCTGGGATTGGGAAGCAGCATAGGAAGGGGAAACAGGAAGAAGGCCATCCACTTCCTCCATCGTGGTTCCTCCTCCTAAAGGTTCCTCAACCTCCCACAACGGCATCAGCAACTGGGTTCCAATTATTCAAACATGTGAATGGATGAAGACAGCATTTCACAACCGAGCCACAACCCAGAGCTTGAGAGTAGCCAGAGTCTATGTCTCTGCCTCACTGCCAAGGGCTTAGACCATGTGTGATGGCCAACAATGCCATCTTGATAGGATCTAGAATCATGGAGGAGACAAAGTTCTGGGTATATTAGTGAGGGAGATTCTAGATTGGGCTAGGTGAAGAAAAGATCTACCCTAAATAGTGATAGCACCATTCTACTCTTGGGATCCCAGACTAACAAAAGGGAGAAAAGGAGTTGGGTACCAGCACCCATCTCTTCTTCCTACAGCACAAGCAATGTGAGTGGCTGCCTTACACTTCTGCAGCCACACCTTCCCCACTGTACCCTCAAACTGCGAGCCCAAATAAACCCTTCCATCCTTCAGTTGCTTTGGCTTGGTATTTTGTCTTAGCAACCAGAAGTATGGCTAGCACATATACTATGGGACTTGCTTAGAGTCATACAGTGTGGGTGGGATGGAAGGGGTGCCGGTTAGAAACAAAATCTCAGGGGATGCTTGGGCTTGTATCATTCCCTTGAAAGCTTGTATTAGAAAAAATGTTACTGCCAAGAAGATGAGATAGCTGTGGGCTTCCCAAATACAAGGAGCAGCTTGAAGCCAAGCCCAGCTGACTTGTAGCCTAACACAGAGCTACAGCCCGCTGAATTACAGTCTATCAGCAATGACACAAGAACACAGACACTTGAAAACACAGTGTGACAGAACTTGGATGTCCCTTCCCTCCTAGGGAACAGCATTGGACCCCTGAGATTATGACTGAGTGGTCTCAATTTTGGTCTAGGCCTGAGAATTTCTAAGATAATCCCCAGGTGATCTGAACACATAGATGAGTTTGGGGGCTGCTACTGTATACTTTAAGGGGACCAAGCAATAAGATGAAAGAGGTAAACACAGGCTCCATGAAGCCTTAAGCATCCAGCCAAGGAGTCAGAGTGTTATTCTGAAGGTCACAAGAGACCCCTGAAGGATCTCAAGGAGATTTAGGGTATATGTTTAAAAGAATTATCCAGGCATTTGCAGGGATCTCCGAGTCCCTGGTTTTTATCTATCTGTGGGATACAGATTGCACCTGGTCAATTTTCTCCCTTGGAAGCTCTGTGCAAATGCCCAGACACATTTACACTCAGGTGATCCCACTGCTGATGAGTGTGTATGAAGAGGAGAATAAAAAGTCAGCCTTTCCCAGGATTCCATAGCTGGTGACAGAGCCAAAGACCCACCTCTTACATGGAAAGTGACATCACTCTTTGTTCCCTCTCCACATATCCTTCCTCCATTAATATTCTTTTACTGTCCTGCTAGTGAATTAATTCAGGTTACCTGTAGTACCTACCCATGCCTTTATTTGTGGGGCCCCCCTATTTCAGCCTGCATATGTCTTTCCAGTGTCCACTGCAACCTAATGTCTTTCCAGTGTCCACTGCAACCACATGTCTTTTCAATGTCTACTGCAACCATATGTCTTTCTAATGTCCATTGCAACCATGTCTTTCCAGTGTCCACTGCAACCATATGTATTTTCAGTGTCCACTGCAAGAACATGCCTTTTCAATGCCTTTTGCAACCCTTCAGGGCAGTAGCATGGGCCTGAACACCTCTGCAGTTATCTTCCTCCTTACTTTGTATGTCTCTGCTTAAAATATTTTACCTGTGAAACCCATACCATAGTTCAAAGCCCACACAGGGGCCTCCCTTCCTAAAACACCCTGAGGAAACCACAGTTCAGAATAGCTGAGGTTGCCTGACTTTGTCCTCAGAGCCCCACATCCTGTCCCTTGTTTTCCACACAGGATGCTGATGTCCATGGTCTTTCAGCCTGTTTATGCACCTATGGTCTGGGTACCGAGCTCTCTTACATCCTTGGCATCTCTACTGTTAACAGTGCCTGCAGGCAGAGGAGGAAATGTAAATGCCTGGGCTTTGGGTTAACAAGAAGCATAGAACTGGCTCCATGCTCAATAGTGAGTCTTCTCCCAGAATCCTCTCCTTCTCTTCCACCAAATCCTCTAGTGTGCTCAGCCATTGCCTTCCCTGAGTCCTCCAAGAAAACATCTCTTGGAATGCTTTTCCCCTCCTTTATCAGGACAGGGGATGAACCATTGGCAGCTCTCTGCTCCACAGGTCCAAATGCCCTAACACGGTCACAGGCTTTATCTTGCTTATGTCTATGCTATGACTTTCCCCAGGCCCCTTACTTCTTGACAGTGTCTCAGAGCAGGCCTTGTGCCTGGGATATGTCTGGAAAGTGGCCGACTCCTTCAGGGTGGCGAAGAGGAGCCAGTCATTCATGTTGGTGAGCAATTCCAGGCCAGTGTGTGGGTTGTCTGTTTTCTGACCTGAAGGCTGGGTCTGATGCTTGGGCTAAGCATGAGCACAAAACAAGGCATTGTGGGTAAGGTGGAGCAGTGTAGAGTGAGATTGTATTTCTAACTTTCTCCTGAAAGTTTAGATATTCAGTGTGTGTTGGGGTGGGGTGATAAAGGGGCAAAGGTAAAGAAGAAAGAACCCCTGTGATACTTGGCACTAGAGACTGTCATGCACAAAGGTCCTGAGGCAGAAACACACTTAGTGTATTCTGGGGGCATAAAGAAGTCAGCGAGGGTGGAGTTAGCTGGGCAAGTTGGGGATAGGGAAGTGGGGAAACAATAGTCAAGCAAAGCAATGGTAACAATTACAGCTTTTTTTTTTTCCTTTTTGGATTTTTGAGACAGGATTTCTGTGTAACTTTGGTGCCTGTCCTGGAACTAGCTCTTGTAGACCTGGCTGGCCTCAAACTCACAGAGATCCACCTGCCTCTGCCTCCCGAGTGCTGGGATTAAAGGCGTGCACCACCGCCACCCAGCACAATTATGGCTTTTATATTGAATGTTTAACCCGTTGGCCTTCAGAGGCTTTTCCCACTGCTTTGAGGATGGCAGTGACCCTCATCCTCCTCAACCCACTTTCTTCTGTTTTATTTTCACAAGTTCTCTAGACTCCCACAGAGCAGGCACTCAGTAGCTATTTCTTGACTATACTGGTCAGAATTCTGTTCCCAGCATTCATTTGGGCTCACCATGAGCGTTGTGGCTGTCATCTAAATGGCCACCTTATTTAAGAGTTTCTTTTCTTGTGGGATCTGTTTGCCAAATGTTTGATAGCTTAAAACTGCCATATTGTATCTTCCACAACTGGCAAAACCACAGCTGAAGGCAATCTTGAGCACGTCTGGTACCTACATGTCTAACCTTGGACTTGATAGCCAGCCAGATATCCAGGACTCTGCTGTAGGCAAGCAGGCCACATGGAAAGTCCTATGCATTAGAAACAGGTAGTGTCTATCAGCATGGTCCATGGCCATTTTTCTGAAGGGACCTAGATATCTGTATTATAGTCATCAGATAGGATGGGGCTTCAATTCTAGGGCATGCCAGTCATCCTCAGACACAATCTCACATTTACACAGAATGCTTTTCTCAGCCCCTGGATCTGTGAATGAGGAGATTCTCTGGGTGATAGGTGCTTGATGTACCGTTTGGTGTGTGCAGAATGTTGGGTGGATCTGACCTTTCTCTGAGCCTGGGTTCTCTGTAAAACAAGGATGATCTCAACCAAAAAACAGAATCTTGTGTCTTTATGGAGGTCCCTGATCTTTATAAGTCACGTAAGTGAGCCTATTTTCCATATTTTCTTTATTTGTTCTTCTGTTGACAGACATGTAGGCTGGATCTAGAACTTGACTATTACGTCAATGCTGCATTAAACATGGGTATGCAGCTATCTCTGTGACATGATGCCTTTGATCCCCCTCAGCTATACACCCAGGATTGGTACAGCTGGGTCATAGGATGGCTCTATTTTAGTTTTCTGAGGAAACCCACCATGATTTCCACAATGGTTGCACTAATTTCCACCCCTACTGGCAATGTTGAAGGTTTTCTTTTCCTCCCATCCTGGATAGCATCTGTTAATTTACTTTCTTAGTGTCTTAGTTAGGGTTACTATTGCTGTGGTGAAACACCAGGACCAAAAACAGTTTGGGGAGGAAAGGGTTTATTTCACACACACTTCCACATCACAGTTCATCACAGTTCATCACCAAAAGCAGTGAGGGCAGAAACCCAAGCAGGGCAGGATCCTGGAGGCAGGAGCTGATGCAGAGGCCATGGAAGGGTACTGTTTATGGCTTGCTCCCCATGGTTTGCTCAGTCTGTTTTTTCGTAGAACCCAGGACCACCTGCCCAGGCATGGCACATCCCATAATTAGCTGGGCCCTCCTCCATCAACCACTAATTAAGAAAATGTACCACATGCTTGCCTGATCTAATGGAGTCGTTTTTTCAAATGAGGCTCCCTCCACTCTGATGGTACTAGCTTGGGTCAAGTTGACCTAAAACTAGGCAGTACACTTAGTGACAGTCATTCCAATGTTGATGCATGGGGTGCAATGGGGTCTCTGTGCTTTCAGATACATTTTCCAGATGGCTAAGGATAGCAAACATTTTGTCATATACTTATTGACTACTTTTAGTTTGTTTCATAACTCTTTGCCATTTATTGGTGGGATTATTTTGGTGTTTAAATTCTCAAGTTCTTCATATAGTCTCCATATGATTCGTCTCTCAGAGAGATGTGCACCTGACAAAGGTTTCTCCTATTCTGTACCATGTGCAGACATTTTTTAGAACAGGATGGTATAACTACTCCTGCTACCCTGTAGGGATGTAATACACTAGATGCCAGTGAGGGTCATTTTCTCTCACAGTTCCTGGCTAACTGGCCTTTCTTTGAACCACCAGCTTCCAGTGATGGACGTCAGGGATTTTGAAATCAGGTCCCACCCAGAGCCCTGCCAATTGAAACCCAGGTCCTGATGTCAGCCTCAAGGGGCTACAGTATACCATATGAAAACAGTCCTGACACCTTCACCAGGCCTGTGAACACCCATGCAGTTTGGATCTAATTTTCATTTATTTGTATGGATGTGTATTTGTGTATGAGTGGATGGATACACATGCATGAGGATGCCCACAGAGGCTGTCATATCCCCTGGGTCTGGAAGAGCAGGTAGTTGTGAGGTACCTGATCTGGAGGTTGGGCACTGAACTCTGGTTCTCTATAAGTATAAGCACGCTTAACCCCTGAGGCATCTCTCCAGATCTGACTCTTATCTCTTTTGGCAGGGATGGTGAGATGCTGCTGCCCAATAGATTTTGTATTTTTAAAGACAACTGACAAAGTCTTTTTTTCAAAAAAAAAATTTATTCATTACATATACAATATTCCGTCTGTGTGTATGCCTGCAGGCCAGAAGATGGCACCAGACCTCATTACAGATGGTTGTGAGCCACCATGTGGTTGCTGGGAATTGAACTCATGACCTTTGGAAGAGTAGGAAATGCTCTTAACCTCTGAGCCATCTCTCCAGCCCTAACTGATGAAGTCTTTTGGGTGTTCTAGTAATCCTTAGGAAACTCTTCAGGGTCATCCCCCATTAGAGGTCAGGGCAAATGTGTTCTCAAGAGAGAAGTTTCTGAATTCCTTTGTTGTCAGAAATTAGTCAAAAACAAACAAACAAACAAAAAACCAAGTGGCTTTGGCTCAAGGAAAATCTATATGCCTAGCATCTGTTTTTCTCCCAAAATATGCACAGATGCAGGCACCTCCTTCCTCACTGTTTTCTTTGTTGCCAAGATCCTTGCTTCAAGAGGTACTGAGCAAAGTGGGTCTATTGAATGAGCCTAGTTCCCTTACTGTATCATCATCATCTTGTATCATCATCATCATCATCAGCAGCAGCAGCAGCAGCAGCAGCAGAGGGCATCTAAATTGGCACAGTCTATACTTTTCAGAACTGATATATCTGCATGAGTAACACTAATAGGGCTCAGAATCTGCTTTGTTCCTCTCGATGTGAGAGCTGTCAAGAGAGAAATCTGCATTTGGTTCCAAATCCTTGAACTTGGATGGCATTTGTGGAAAGAATATTTAGTGAGCCTCTCTGAGTGTTAGCCATAAGAAGAAGCAAAGACATCATTTATTTATTACACAGAAGGTCAGGACTCTCTATGAGCATCTTTCACGCAGAAATGTCTTGATGACTCTGTCACTAAGAAGGCTTTAAACACATAGAGGAAAGCCAAATATGGATAATGTAAATATAAGGGCATTTATTGGCAGGATAAGAAGAGTTTAAAGAATCAATGGCCAGCATGGCAGAATAAGCTTAAGGGTGTAATAGTGGCACACATACTGTGGCACACAACTGCTCTCTAATTAGACTTAAGATATGGTCAGCAAGAAGGAAGCCATGCCAGGTACTGGAAATGTAGTCAACTTCCCAGGGATAGTGAAGTCATGGCTCTTGGAGGAGAACCTCAACTGCCACTTTACTAAGCTAGCATAAACCCTATCTATACTCTAAATATTTATCCTTATACACACAGATAAGTGTGGTCCTCTCCCATTGTCAAGGAACCTTATCTTCACAACATCCAGAGATAGACACAGAGAAACACATTAACCAAAATATAAAGCTGTGAGGCCTCGACCCAGCTGATACAACTACAGTGTAATTCCTGCACCTAAGACTCAGGGATCATTGTGGAAGAGGGGGTGGAAAGATTGTAGGAACCACAGGAACAGGCAGTTTGCTGTGACATTGTTTCTACTAGAAATGTCAGGAGCTACACCCATGAAGTATCATCAATGTGGCCGCCTAAACAAGGATATTAATAGACTGCTAACATGAAAGGGAGTAAAGCTCAGGAGGCCTCCACCCTACACAAAGAACTAGAGGCAATTAAGGAATTCTGAGAATAAAATAGTCTTCCCCACAGAAGAGCACATTAATTAGCTTTCCAAAAGCAAATAGCAACCCTGAAAACATATACATGTAAGTGACATACAAACTGAGCAGATTGTATTTATATATTTGGTAACACACACACCCACCCCTCTCAATACCACCACAAATAACAATACTAATTACAGAAAAAGAGGTCATGAATTAGAGAGATCAAGACAGGGTACTTGGAGGGGTCAGAGGGAGGAGAGAGCAGGGGAGAAATTGATCCAATTATTTTAAAACTGTATGTTAAAAAAAAATCACTAGGACACTAACTACTGGTCAAGAAACAGGTTCAGAAATGTTCTAGGACCTAAACTGCACAGTTAGAAAGGGTAAGTATATTTCCATGGAAGGGACACTTGTGTGGGCTTGTCAGGGATTAATGATGCTGACCACGTCATTCATTTCTGTAATATCCCTCAGGAATCGGGATATCCTCTCAGACCCTTTCAATGGCCCTCGTTGAGCCACATGTCTGCCATGGTCCTGGCAGAGAAACTCTCATGGAGACTCCTTAGCCTTCTATATTAGTTACTTTTCTGCCAATGATAAAAAACATGACCACAGGAACTTAGGGAAGAGAGAGTTTATTTGACTTAAAGTTACAGTGGGATGAGAGCCCCTCATGGCAGGGAGGCATGGCAGCAAGTCACAGACATGGTGGCAGGAGCAGGAAGCTGAGAGAGACAACATCTTCAACCACAGTCATAAAGCAGAGAGATCAAAGTGGAAGAGGGGCCAAGCTATGAACTCTCAAAGTCCACCTCCAGTGACCTACTACCCACAATCATAGTTGTGCCGTTTCCTAAATCAGCATCACCGGCTGGGGACCAAGTGTTCAAATTCCTGAGCCTACAGGGTTCATTCTCATCCAAACCACCATACTGTGATGAAGAGAAGTCATCAGCATTTACCCTTCCCCAAACTGAAAATTCTCCATGGTCAACTTGATTAGATTGAGAAATGCCTACCTAGGGCACTGAGGCATGCCTTTGGGTTTGCCTATAAGGACATTTCTAGAGAGGGTTAGCTGAAGGGATATTTCATCTTAAATGTGGACAGCATTGTCCAGTGGGCTGTGACCCCTGACCGAATGCAAAGGGAAAAAGAAAAGGCCAGTTGAGTGCATTGTTCCTCTATTTGCTTTCCTACCCACAATGATGTGAGCGAGCAGCCTTGTGTTCACGTTGCCATGCCCCCTTCCACAAGGGACTGTGTACCCTGGAACTGTGAGCACAAATAGATCCTTCCTCCTTTGAGTCATTTTGTCTTTATTGGAGTTTAGTAACAAGAAAAATGTTCTATGCACAAGGAAAGCGTGGTTTCTAATGATAATAAATTGAGCTTTCAATGGAATTTAGAATCAAAGTGTGGAATCCTCCTCCTTACCACCCAAAACCCTTTACTTATGTTCTCGTTCTCACACTTTAGAATAATGCATGCATACAAACAGGAGAGTTGGAAGCCCAGCCATTCAACAAACCTACTGAATACCTATTCTGTGCCACGCATTTTGTAACCACCGGGGTTGTCATGGAGAAAAGACTGAAGCAGGAGATGGAGACATCATGACAGGTACAGTACACTAGAGTGATAAACACGCATGGTTCAGTTCTGTGCCAGCGTGGCTCTGCCTTTCCTGATCTATCCCAGGAAGACTCTTCAGAGGAACTGACACCATTCCGATGTTTAAACTCTTAGAGTATGGAAATAGAAATGAATGGTTTGTGACACTGTGTACACACATATCACCCTTTTCAGTTATAAAGCCATTCAAGAAATCTCATTAGGCACATAGGAAGTGTGAGAGTTTGAGGTTTGCTAGGCTGGAGGAAGAACAACCTTGGTTATATATAAGACAAGTTATAGAAGCAGATGGCACAGGCTTTTCCTGAGTTCTCCCCCACCCCCAGATTTACATGAATCTTATCAGTCAATGTTAGATTCTACTCCTACATAGCCCTTGTTACCCACATAGGAGAAAATGAAGCAGCCTGGGAGCTCCTTGACTTCCTGCTCCTACCTGAACTTGAAAGTATCTTGTCCTTCCTACAAAACTCCCCTCTCCTTTGACCAATCTCTGTGATGCAGCCTGTTGGAGCCCTGTGAGGGGAAGGGAAGGGACCCAAAGCCCCTTACCCCATCTCTCCCAGTCACAGCATAAATTCTTTCATATTCTCAAGCTCAGTCCTAGTCAGGTTGATTCAGAAGTTCAGAGCTTTCAAATAAGCTAGGGGCATAACCTTCGCATGGGGCATGTTCACCCCTTTCTGAATCTTTTTCCTGAGATCAGAGCACTGCTGTGCACCTTACACTTCCTGAGAGACTTTGGCCTCTTTCCCCTCCTTCCCCATGCTGTCTGGCCTGTCTTCCTCTCATATACCCCTGCCTTATCCAGCTCCTTCTGGACTCCATCTATGGCCCTGGAAATCACAAATTTCACTTCTTACCCTCAAAAGCAGCCTCAGCTGTCTCCCGTGAGTCCTGAGCTTCCTTACTGGCTTATAGTGGGGGCAGAAGCCAGGCCCTTCATCCTTCGTCCAGCCTCATCTCACACAAATATGTAAATATGTCCTTCTTCCACGGACATTTAGAAAATTTCTACAGAGGTAGTTTCCTGAGCAGGTAATAAACAAGATGCAGGAGAAGGCTTGTAGACACCGAGCCTGACTCTCTGCTTCCTGTTCCCCTGGGGACCCCACACAGCAGTCTACCCTGCTTAAGGATTTTGAAAGAGCCTGGTAAGGCACCACCTTGGCAGAAAGCTGCCCCCCCCAGCCCTGCTCTCTTCCTGTGTTGTGACAGGTGCTACTCTGATACCCTTGGTACCCAGCTCTCAAAGAAGAAAACAGATCACCCATCACTGGGTAATTATAGAGCAACTGAAAGGCCATTTAGCTACTGTGTGATAAGCAATAGACTATTTTAATAATAACCAATTACCATACATTATAGTGTATCATTTGGCATTTGATGATCTACTGGGGTCTCACCTGCTCCTTTCCATATGAAGCATTTCACGGCTGTTCACACCTTCCCCAACAGAAGTTGTGTCACTTTCTAATCGAAGCACTATTTTTAGGAAAGAGTTAGGGAAAGTTTGCAGAGGTGGTGCAAATTATATCATGCCAAACCAAAGCTTGCATTCTGCCAAGCATCTCTGCTGACAGCTCTGCCACTCCGAAGTGCTCTGCAGAACGGAGAGTGAGGTTTGTTTCATGATCAGCATTAGCCTTTTAGCATCAGCGAAGGGGCAAACATGGAGACGAGCTGTCCTGACAGACATGCTGTTAACCCTAACAGATGCCACGCTCCCTCAGTGGCTGACCGTTCTGTCTGCTGCTGGGATGCATTCTCGCTGCTTACTGAGCTTGAAACCATGGGCTGAGCATCTTGATATAAATTCTGCCCTGATAAAAGAACATATTTTACACAGTCCACTGTAGGTTTTCAACAGGCCAGGAAGATGCCACATCAGCCTGTGAGATCTGCTCAGCCCATTCTCCTGGCATAAGGTCCCTTCTTTTCCTCTTTCCTCATTTTGTGTGTGGTTGTATGTGTGATGGCTTGAATGAGATGTCCCCTGAAAGTATTTGGCATTTAAATACCTGGTTCCTATTTGGTAGCTGTTTGGGAAAGATTAGAAGGTGTGGCCTTGCTGGAGGAAGTATGTCACTGGGGGAAGGCTTTGCTGTCTCAAAAGGCTTTGAGTCTCTGCTTCCTGTCTGTGGATCAAGATCTGGGCTGTTGTTCTAGCTCCATGCCGGTCACCCTGTTGCCATGCTCCCTGTCATGATAATGACGGGCTCTTTTTCCTCTGGAAATGTAAGCCCCCAAATAAACTCTTCCTTATCTATGTTGCTTGCTTGCAGTGTTTTATCACAGCTATAGAGAGTTAAGACAATGGGCATGCATATTTTTTTTTGTGTGTGTGTGTGTGTGTGTGTGTGTGTGCACGTACATATTTGCAGGTGCTTGTACACATGCATGCATTTGCACATGGAGGTCAGAGGTTGACATCAGGTGTCTTCCTCAATCTCTCCCCACCTTATTTTTGGAGATTAGGTCTCTCACTGAACCCAAAGCTCGCTGATTCAGCTATACTGTCTAGTCAGTAAACCCCAAGAATCTTCTTGTCTTGGTACTAGGCTTAAGGTATGCAGGTCATACCTAGCTTTTATTTGGGAACTAGGAATCCAACAGCTGTGGAGCAGGCACTTTACAAACTAAGACATTTCCCAAGCTCATTTCTTGAACACAGCCTGGCCCAGTGGACATCCATGTCAGCCGTGGGTCTAGTAATCATCTCCACAAGCATGTCTATTAAGTTCTTTTTGTTGTTGTTGAGATTTTATATATCTTTATTTTTTAATTTTATTGTATGAATGTTTTGCCTGCATGTATGTCTGTACATCACACATATGCCTGGTGCCTATGAAGGTCAGAATGGGAGCATTGGAAACTTTGGAACTGGAGTTACAGATCGTTGCTAACCACCATATGGTGCTGGGAATCAAGCCTGTATCCTCTGGAAGAGCAGCCTGTGTGCTGAGACTTCTCTCCAGCTCTGCCTCGGAATTGTTTATGTGATTAACCCTTTCTTCCCTGAAAGGCTTCTGGAGTACTCATGAAAATTTTCAATCTTTCTCTCTTACGCACGCACTTTCTCTCTTGCACACAATTATGATCAACCTGTAACAAATCTCATTGTTGGGAGTTTCAAAATTTACAAAACTCTGGTGCTCTCTCTTTGGGACAGGCCCCAGGGGTATGAAAGTTCGCTCTTTCGCCTTCACAAAGAAGCTGTGGTTCAGTTCATCTGCCGTTACTGCCCCATCTCACCCGGTTGCTCCTATACTGACCTAATCACTTAGTTTATTACATGCTGTTCTTGAGTTACTTGAATGGCTTCCTCACTGGTTTACTGGCTCCTCTCTTTTTCCTCAATAATATATACTGTTGTCTTGCAGGCACGACACACATTTTCCTCATCAGAAACAACTGTGTGTGCTTTCAAGAGACCCATGAATTTGAGTATGTTGACTGTTAATGGTCCACCAGAGAAGGAGGGAGTGAGGAAGGGCAGTGGACCCTCGCCTCAAAATTCCAGCCACTTATGCCATCTCTATATAATTCTGCTAGGACTGCATGTGGCTTTGTGGTCTCCAGGGGTGGCAGAGGACTGTGGAAGGTTAAGTTGAAGGGGGGGGGGCGTCCATCTACCAGGTATGGGGAAGTCATCCATGCTGGGGTGAGGCTTTTCAGTGGTGTGGTTGCTCTGGGGTCACTCAGGATTTTGTGAGTACCCCTCACCAATGTTCTGTAAATCAGCCTGATGAGTGGATCATTTCAGAGTGTGACCGTGACACAAACTTTAGTTAGTGCTAAGCACCTCTAGAGGGTCCCTACTTGCAAGACCAGATGCAACCTTGGGAAGCAAGAGGAGGGCCAATTGCATCTCTTGGCCCCTCACTCATATGGTCTTGGCCTGTAACAGGATGCCTCAGCCTCCTCCTTTCCCTCCTGTTGCTTCTCTTGCTCATTGGGCCTTCTCTCTTTGAGACTCTTCGCCTGTCCTGCCACATTCTGCTCCAGTAGTCTCATTTTTTCCTCACGAGTCCCTTAATGCCAGCTCTATTTGCCAGCTTCACATAAGGTTCAAGTGTGACTCCCCAGGACTTGTACCTTAAGTAACCGTTGCTGAGAATGGGAGGTGACTTAGGATGGCCTCCTTGAACACAGCCAGATGCTGACCTCAGGGCCCAGCACTAAACTAGCTTTCCTGCTTGTCTGGGGCTTATCTTCTGGCCTCCAGTCTGGGCGTAAGAGGGATTCCTGTACTGATTTCAGGCGGGGTCAAAGTGTATTTCTGTTTGTTCTGGGGCCACCCTGTGGACAGCTCTTGAGCCTTAATGGTGAGTCAGAGATAGTTTCTGAGTCACTGTAGAAAAGTAATAGCCTCACAAGAGAAACCACGGAGGCCACCCGGGGATCCGGCAGTCCAGCTTGGCCAGTGAGGATGTGTCAGACACAGGTGTAATGGAAAGGGTAGTATCTACCTGAGTGGGGCTGAAGCTGGAGGGTCCACAACAGACCAATAAGAAATCACAATCCAGCACACAAGCATATGAGAGCAGGAAGAGGGAAGAGCAGGGACATGTAAATTTGGCTTGGCCTTCGTGGTTGGCACGGGTCTGGCTGTGAATGGCTCCCCAAAGCAGCAGTGTTTAAGCTGAAACATATAAATGCACTTCTCCAGGAAGCAGTAGGCATGAGTGTGTGTTCTGGGGTGAGAAGAAGGGACAATGCCCAGAGAGATCTGTGGGTACCTTCTACCAGAGGTGAGAGGAAACCGGTGGTGGTATGAACTGAATGCTGTAGAGATGGGAAGGGAGGAGAAGAGGTTAATGAGGCTGACGGTGATGCCCAGGCTGGACTGTGGAGGGCACTGTATAGTGAGGCTGATGGCATGCCGAGGCTGGACCGTGGAGGGCGTTGTGAATCATCTTAGGGAGTTTGAGGTTGATCTCGCAGCCTTATGGTGTGGCTAACAGACTTTAAACTGAGGAATGACGGAGCTGACTTTGAAGTAGAGTATGTGGGCAATGTACCAGGGAGGCAGAGGGGGGCATGGTTCATTCCTCCTCATGTGAAGGTCCATTGGAAATGCATCCGGAAAGCCTGTGTTCATTGCTTTTCTCACTGTTCTGACTAAGTACCTGAGTAAACCAACTTCAGAAAGGAAGGCTTTATATGGCCTAAAGATTTGAGGGTACAGTTTTTATGGTGTGGAAAATGTGACCATGGGAGACTGAGGCGTCTGGTCATATCGCATCCACCACCAGGAAACACAGAAAGATGAGGCTAGTGCCCAGTTCCCCCTTTTCATCCACTCTAGGGCCCCAGCTCATTGTTGATGCCACCTACATTCACTGTGGGTCTTCCTTCCTGCTAAACTTCCTGAAAAAACTCATCACAAACATAACTACAGGTGTGTGTCCTAGGCAATTCTCAATCTAGTCAGGGTGACAATGACAGTCAACCATCATAGAGTCCAAGGCCCTCCCTTCGAATACTTTCCTGACTCTGGACTCACAATCGAGGCCTTTCTGGGATTTTGTTAATGACTTCCAGAACCCCAGCTGTACTTCAGTAACTTCCTGATTTCACGGAACCTGCTTCCTGTCTCTGGCAACGGGCTCTGGCTTGACATTGCTCTCAGCTGTCCAGTAAGGCACTGTCTCTCCACATCGCAGCAGCCCTGCTACAGAGCATGTTTAGATGACATGCTCTTCTTAACCTGATTCATCCTACAGCCCTGTGACTTGTAACTTCTGTTACCATAGCTTAAAGCTTAAAGTATCGGTGATATGAGAAAGGCCAGCCATGACAGGAACGCAGAAATGCTAACCCAAAAGAAATAGCCTGCTCATCTAGTATGGTATCCCTCATCTATGACTCTGGAGACTGAGTCCAAAAGGTTCATGAATTTAAGGGCAGCTTGAGCTAATAGTGTGAGAGGGGCTAGGGGTAGGGGGAGAATGAGGAAGAGAAAGAAGAAAAAGAGGAGGCAGGAGAAAAGGGAGGAGGGGGAGGAGGAAGGAAATCACAAGCAGCAACCCTCTTACTTACCACCTTGCCCTTTAAAGATTCCAGCTTAGTAGCCATGGTGACCTTGAGCTAGTTAGCTGTCCTCTCTGTCCTCCACACTCAATGAATGAATAAAAGCAAGAACTTCTTTATAGACTCATTGCAAATATTCAAAGACTTAACATGCTTCCAGTTTAAAAGAGTGTCTCTCCGTTGTTACTAAGAAGAGCTCTGTTGTAGAATAAGCTGCAAGTATACGCTATGAGGATATAATCTAGTGAGAGAGGAGGCAAAATTCCCTGTAAGTAAGGGAAATGCAAAATTAGTAGGATTCCTCTCAAACAAATAAACTTTGAAATATTTCTCTAATTTCACTAACTTTCTTAACAGACAGTGTTCCCATGATGTAAGTCATCACTCCAGTTGCCATGACTGTCGCTTTGCCAGTTCTGAGGCGTCATCAGATTCTCCTCACGTGGAGCAATTAGAGTTAGGGGAAGCGGCATGATGATTGGATTCAGACTAAAGTGAATTTGCAGCCTAGCCCCACCATGCCTGGCGTGTGACTTGGGGTAGCTCACTCCAGTTCTATGAGCTTCGGATTTAACATCTGGGAAGCGGACACTGGAGCAGAGCTGAACTCTCTGGAAGTAAGATTTAAGAGCGAGGGTTACCCAAATGCCCCTTACCTTCCTCGGATGATCTGAGGCATCTCTTTACAGAGCTGAGTCCTTGGCAGGGCTGTGAGGGTCAGAGGAGCCTACAAGGAGAGACAGTGGTCTCCTCCAGTCCTGCTGCCCTAGGCTGGGCTGTCAGCCCAAGAGTCATTAGCAGGTGGCAGGGCAGAGCGTGGGGCCATCCGTCAGAGGAGAATGGCTGCCACAGTTCCTAGGACGCAATGGTGCCCTGAGGAGCCATTGGCAGTAATGATGATGGGTATTTAAGCAAATGAACTGTTAATGAGCAGGCAGAGGTGAGCTGCCTCCCAGACCAGCTGGAGCCCCGAGTTAGCAAAGGATTGCAAGGTAGGGATGAGGGGAGCCAAGGAAAGAAGTTTCATTTCTGAGTAGGAAATAGGCTCCTGAGGGGAGGCTCAGTTGATCCTGGGGTGCCGATGTCTGCTTGCCCTATCTGTTCTTCACTAACCCATGTCTCGCCATTACTCCCATGACTTATTGACTACTCCTGGCAGCCCTAGCCAGGTACACCCACCTTCCTCCTCACCCTTCTGGATCATAGCAAAATAAATAAAGAAATAGATTTCTTGTTGGAAGTCACGTCAACAAGAAAGGAAGTACAGAGATGCTGGCCAGCTGGCTCCCATCTGGTGGGTCCTGTGGACCGAGTGACTATGGAACAAACGTGACCAGTCGCACCGCCGCCTACTGCCAGAATGACTGCTGCCATGCTGTGCGTGGGTGCCAAGTATTTATCTACCAGGAGCCTGTCTTGAACTCACAACAAGCATTGATGTGGTTAGGTGGAGGGTGGTATTTGCATTTTACAAAGGAGGAAACTAAGGTGCACAGAAATGAAAGAACTGGCTCAGGGATGAGGGAGCCAGAAGATTGGTACAAAACCGTGTCTCAAAAGAAGGCAAAGAGTGAAGCTAGGAAACTTCAGAAGGGCAATCTTTCATCACCCAAAATACAATGGCAGGCCAGAGGACATGGAGGTGACACTTGAGAGACATGGAGGCGGGATCAAGGCACTGCGTTGTCCCTCTCACTCACACAGAATCCAATGGACAGGAAGTGGATGCCTTGAGATACTGTAGGTGGGCAGGCTTGCTCTAACTTCTGCACCTCCAGTCTCTTGCTCTCCCTTCCCTCTAGCCCAGTGGTTCTCAACCTGTCGGTCATGACTCCTTTGGGGAGGGGTGCTGACCAACACTTTCACAGGGCTTCCATATCAGCTATCCTGCAAATCAGATGTTTACATTATGATTACTAACACTAGCAGAACTACAGTTATGAAGTAGCAATGAAAATAATTTTGCGGCTGGTGTCAACACAGCATGAGGAACTGTGTCAAAGGGTCTCAGCCTTAGGAAAGTTGAGGACCACTGCTCTAGCCCCTCTGAATGCCTGGTGTGATGGACCGTGTGAGCTACTGAAAGTCATCAGCTTTGCTCTCAAAAGAACTTGCTGCCTTCTTACAGGCTGGCCTTGAACAAAGTCCTGAACGGCTCCGAACCTGTTTTCCCAAACATAAAACACAATGGTACTTTTTAATTCTTTGGATTAATCAGTATAGGATGTGTTGGTACTTCCAGGCTCCGACTCCTTGCAGCAGGGTGAATTGCGCTGGGTATTAAACATGGTTGCCCCTTTCTTTTCTAATCTGTAAAAGCGGTACAATTATTTCTACCTGGAAGGATCCTCATAAATATCAGAAATGATGAACATAAAACATCTGCCACATAGCATAACCACCTACCACAGTAAAAAGTGAAGGTGGCCTTCTTGTCAGGCAGGCACGGTCAGGGCCGTACCTCGGTCCTCACTTCCCTGTTCCTTCCCCTGTTACTCCCCCCCTTCCTCTCTGCGAAAAACGTTCCTTGCGCCTTCTCTAGGAAGGCTTCCCCTGTCACTGACAGGGCTGTACCTCCTTCCAGCTTAAAATTTTTTCCAGTGAGCTGGCTCTTCACTGATCTCACTTGCTTGTAGTCCAATGCTGTCTCCATTTGCGGCTTTGCAACCACCCCGAATGTCACCGGGAACCCTTAGTCGGCGGTGTGAACTTGGACATGTAGTGTTCCTTCTATGAACTTCAGGCTTCATGTGAACAAATGAAAATTTAATAGAACCTGGTCTTTTGTCACCGAGTCACAGACTCTCCCTAGCTCAGGCCGTCTCAGAGCACAGCTCACACCCATCGTCTCTAGCCTTTGTTGACTTCCACTTCTGCAAATGGCCTGACCCTTGTTCTAAGTGAGTATATGTGTATATGTTTGTGTGCATGTGTGAATATGTATGTGTGTATATATGTGTGCATGTGTGTATATGTATGTGCATGTACATGTGCAAATGTGTGTTTGTATAAATGTGGATATGCCTGTGGGTGCCTGTGAAGGCCAGAAGAGGCTACTGGTTCCCTGAAGCTGGAGTTATAGGCAATTTGTACTATCAGACAGACATGGGTGCTGGGAACCAAATTTGGGTCCTCTGCAAGAGCAGCAAGGGTTTTTAACCAATGAGCCAACTCTAGTCCCTTATCACCCATCTTAAATGCCACCTGTGCCAAGAAGTTTACTGAATCCTCTCTGTCACTTACCCCATCCAAGGTGGCTTCCTCTTCAACACTCCGGAATCCTTAGTTTTGTCTGCTGTCCTACATCAGATCTTGTACTGAGTCTGGACCCATTACTCCTCCTATGAGAGTCATTGTCTCCTGTCATGGAGGTGTGGATGGTGTCCCCATGCCTCTTACAACACTATCTCTCTCAGCCTCTCTTCCTAAGAACCTGTTGTGTGGACTCTAAGATGTACTATGCCACCCTTAGCAAGAAGCTCACACACCTCAGTCACAGCCATCTCTTCTAGAAAGTGGACACACCCACCTGTGTATCCCTGAGTATGGCTCCCCATGGATATAAAAGCCAATGCTTCTCACTCAGTCTTCCTCTATTTCCTGTTTATTTCCATTTCGTCCCCTTTTTTTCTGACACCTGAGCTAGGAGCTGTGGACCAGCGCAAATTCCCTGACTCCTGGTGCGATATTCTTACACTGTAACTGGCATCTGTTTGGGCGGATGAATGGATATTTATCACCTCTCAGTAGGCATCGGTCACTTTAATTGTTTTCTAGTGGACGTGCCCATTGCTGAAAGCAGAGCCCTTGGCCATTTATCAGATCAGCAAAGTGAAAGGGAGCCGGACAGAGGTGGGAGTTCGGACCATTTTGGCTGCAGAAGGAAATCTTGCCTAAGACAAATGAGTCCTTGGATGGTCATCAGGAACTGATGGTTTGGGCGATAAGCACCGGAGCTGTGATCTCAACACACAGAGTCACTGGACCAACCATGCTCATAATTAGATGCAAGCGGCAAGCGTTTAGGGTAGTTTTTATTAGTAGGAGAGTCCTAGTATTTTTGAAAGTGCAAGGAGCAAAAGAAACAAATCCTTATTAAGTGTCTATTAGGTACTATGAATTTACTATAAATTGATTGCTTTTTTTTCATTTGTTGAGAGAAACTTTGGGGGGCGGTGTATAAATATTCCCTCATATAGACAACACAGGAAAACCAAAGCAGTAGAATTTTTCTCATTGCGGCTTGGGCGAAAGACACCTACTCCTTTTGTTTTTTCACAGTTTCACACCCAGTTTCCCCTTAGAGCCCACAAAAGTCCCTTCAACAATAATTACCCAGATCTACACAGTAGCTCTCCAAGGCTGGCATTATCTTTCTGTTTGACAGATGTGTCACGTGAGACTCTGCGAAGGGTAGCCACAATGTTTGGGAGGTAAAGAAGATTCTGTGATGGTTCCAGAATGGCCAGTATTCCATTCCTACTATCAGACCCCAGGTCATCATGGTACCCAAAGTAAAATAAGTTCTGTCACCCACTTGGGAGGATCACAGGGCCAAGGAGAAGAGAGAGGCTGAGGAGGGCCAAGTGCTAGTCTGTGGCCTGAATGGAGACATCAAAATGGGAGTCCACCTTGCTTTGTCCAGAAGACCCTCCCACAGAGGTTCTTCATCCACGCTTTTTTCCCCTAAGTGAGAGTGCTCCCCGCCTACTCACTCCCTCCTCCTTACCATCAACATAGCCTTACATCTGGATGACAAATCTAGCTACCTGTGTGGAAACGGTCATCATAGTCAAAGCTGATCTGAACTTTAGAACCTTGGCCAGGAGGAGGAGGTAGAGAAGGAGGAGGAGAAAGAAGAGGCAGAGGTCCTTGAGAGTAAAATCATAATCTGTTGTGTAAATGTGAATTTGTTTCTGAACACACTCAAGGTGGCAAGACTGAGGTCCATGTTCTAGATGGAAGTATCCAGCACCCTGCTCAGTGAAGGATACAGGGAAGCTGTCTGTCCCTTAGCTATGCCTCCATAACCTTCCTCACCGTGCTCTCAAGTTGTGATGGTTCACAGACAACTTGACTAAAAGTGTCTTAGAAATACAGCTGTGGGGACGTCTGTGAGAGTGTCTCCAGAAAGGCTGGGCTAAGACTGGGAGACCGACTCTGAAGGCCACAGCACTGTATCAAAGGCTGGGACTATAGACCAGATAGAGAAAGGAAGGGGAGCTGTGCTTTCATCTTGCTCAGCTTCTTGACCGCAGATGCCATGTGACCAGCCATTCCCTTCTCTTGCCACCATCACTTCCTTGCCACCATGGACTGTACCCTCAAACTGTAAGCCAATATTATTAGCGCTTCCTGTCTTAGTTACACTTGTCAGATGTTCTGCCACAGAGCTAATAGAAGCAACTAATCCATCAATAATTCTAGTTTCCAGATCCAAGAGGCTCCTTGCGTGTAAACAAATCAGCAACAAATAAGTCAGTGCTCCCAGAAAGTCTGCCAACTATCATCATCATGTCAGCCCTATCATCTTGCCTTTTCCACAGCTCCTGATGTAGTCATGTCGGAATTCAGGAAGCAGATTCTTTCCATACTAACAGGAAGACTCTATTCTGGCCAGCATGGTAGGTTGACTAATGCTTAACTCCTCAGCCTACTTCTAGTCAGCTGTGTCCACGTGGCCCTTGATGTGGTCAACAGAAGCTTGGGAGGCTCCTTGGTGAGTTTTTGATTCCCCAACAGATGCTTCTTCTCCTTACCACTTCCTATCAGGTTACAGATGTGGTGGAGATGTGGCAGTTACAAAAGTCCACGACAGAAAGGGGAAGAGAACCGGGAAGACAGCAGCACACACGGAGTGACACTCTTAAGCTAACAGTGCAGTTGCTTGCCTCCACATATTCTTCAGTGAAAGGGAAGTCAGTCTAGGTACGTTCCAAACACTGTGGCTATTTATGAGATTAAAAACCAGAATTCCTCATATGATGCATGATGGATCCTAACTTTATTACAGCCATTGGAAAGAGACATCATCCTTTTAAACTAAGGAAAGAAACATTGGATAGGTGTGACTGTCAGCGTTAATTGTCAACTGGACAGAATCTACAATCACATGGGAGTTGGCCTCTGGGCATGCTTCTGGGGGATTATTTGGAATTTGTTAGTTGATGTGGGAAGAGCTGTTTTAATTGTTAGTGGCACCATCCCTTGGACAGGGATCCTGAGATGTATGAAATGGAGAACGCAAGCTGAATGCTAGCATACATGCACGCATTTCTCCCTTCCAACTGCAGATGTAATGTGACTCACTGCTTCATGTGCCTGCTGGCTCAACTTCCCTGCCGCAGTGGACTGTGCCATGAACTTAAGATAAAATAACTCTCCCCAAGTTGATGTCATCAGAGTATGCCATCACAGCACTAGGAACATCAACCAAGACAGGAGGTGACTATACAAAAGTCATTAACTAGCCAAGTGTGGTGTTACACGGGTAATCTCAGCACTGGGGAAGCTGAAGCAGGGGCATTGCAACTTTGAGATTAGCATGGGTTACATTCATGAGTCTGAAGCCAGTCCAAACCATGCATGTTTCAAAGCCTCATCTCTAAAAGGCTCGTTAATCTGGTAAGCACCTGAGTCAGTATTTAATTGCAAGCATTACAAACCCACACTAAAAAAGAAAGTTGAGAGTAGATATTACACATAATACATATAATTCCTTACATACATATTTTATATGTATTTAGATATTTTCCCTTTTTCTTTGTATGTGTCTACTCACTCCCTCACACACCTGTATGTGTGCAACACATACTTTAATCCCATTAAGTGACCTCTTGCCAGCCCATGGTAACAGCCTCTCCTTTATCTGAAGCTCAGGATGATGATTGCACAGGCTCACATCACTCTTGGTGGGCTGGATACAAGCAAAAATCATCCCAGGGAAAATACAGATGATTTGGAAGTGCCATGCTCTCGAAACATTAAGAAAGAAGAGTGTCTGAGTGTGGGAGACAGCGTGTGGAGCATACCGAGCAGAAGATCCAGAGAGAGATGGATTTTGCAGTCCAGTTCTGCCGATGCTCACTTGTCAATCTGCTGTGACAAAGCTTGCTTTTCTTCCACCTCTGAAAGGAAGGGTTTGTGTATGAGCTTGTATGTATGTGTGCATGGGAGTACCTGCATGTACCTATGTGCATGTGTGTGCATGTAGGAATAGTAAGAAGTTAGAGAGTTGTTAGATGATAGTTAACATAATTTTAAGGTGAAGGTTAAATAAATATCATATATACATGTATACATGCATACATATATTCCCATCTGAAGTAAGCATGTGCCTGTCAGCTAAGACCCTCACCTCAGTCAGAGATCCCCTAATAGAATGCTCGAGGTCAGAAATGGATGAAGAACAGGAATTGACTAGTCTATGCTAGAAACCGGGAAGTTCAAATTGAAGGTACCAACAAGTAGCATTCTTGCTAGTCTCTCATCTCGGGAGAGGTGCCAGGGGAGAGGGGATAAGGCTTCAGTTTTCCTACAGCAGAAGGGCAAGAGAGTGCCCACCCTTCAAGGAAGAAATTTCATTGACATACTCATGAGAAGTTTTGGCCCTGACCCAAATCCCTCCCTCTAAGCCCCACTTGCAATAGAGTTACGTCTCCAACAAATGAATTGCAAGAGCACATGCAAGGCATTGCGTCCACGCTCCTAGGTTTCCAGAGGCAAATCAGCCACCCTGTGCCACAGGCTTCGGCAGGAGCTGCCATTCTGCACACACCTATGTGGTCTGAATGGAAAATGTGCCCCCCACACTCTTGGGTTTCAGCACTCAGTCCGTTGTTAGTGGCATGTTTGGGGAAACTGCAGAACCAGCCTTTGGAAGATGGAGCCTTACTGGAGAAAGTGAGTCACTGGGGGTGGCCCTTGAGGCTTTATAACTCAGCCCCTCTTTTGCCTGTAGTTTGCTTGACTGCAGACTCAATGAGGCTGCAGACTAGCAATGTGACCAGCTGCCTCGCACTTCTGCCACTGTCTTTTCTGACACAATGGACTAGACCCATTCATAAACTATAAGCCAAACTAAGCCCATCCCCCACCCTTAACATAGTGTTGCCATAGCCACTCCTGCAGGAGATACCCTACTGTGATGGGTAGAATGGGCTCCCAAGTATCACTGGACCTGTTCCGGCTGCTGTCCTTCGATCCAGCGCAGGCACCTTCAGGACCAGGCCTCACCAAGGACAAGCCTCCCAAGGGAGCTGCTTTCTTTTGGATTACCCTATTCTGAGATCAAAATATTTACTGGGATTACGCAAAATACACGGAGATTAACATGCGGTGTTTAACTGGACCGCCTCAGGCTCTTGGCTTCCCTTCCACTTGAGCTGCCAAAATAAATTCCCACCCACGGGTACCCTGGGCCTGTCTGGCTGTGTAGAGTGAAAACACAGAGAACCTGCCACACAACAGATTCTCTCATTCACAAGGGAAGTCAGTCCCAAAGCTCCTCCATCTAAGCAGCCTACAGGCATGCCCCCCCACCCACCCAAGGACAGTGTCTTTTCTTCTTTTTCTGATGGAAGACAAATAGGCAAAGTGTCATCATCCTTGCCTGTGAGAAAGAACTTTCTAGGACTTCTTGATCTTTCATTCAAGCATCCTGGCAAGATTTCTCACTGCATTCAACAAAAATAGGCAAATACGTTGCTTTAAATACCAGACATGCCAACCTCGGTGCTGGCCTCAAGGACCCAGAGGGAAAGGAACAATGAGGTCCTACCTTTGGTTCATCCTCTCCAGTGTACACTTGAGCAGTGTGACGTCCTTCTTCTCCAACATCGGTTCTCAGCCTGTGAGTCATGACCCCTTTAAACAAACCTCTGTCTCCAAAAATATTTACCATACAATTAGTAACAGTAGCAAGATTACAGTTATGAAGTAGCAATGAAATAATTTTATGGTTTGGGGGGTCACCACAACATGACGAACTGTATTATAAGGTCACAGCATTAGGAAGGTTAAGAACTGCTGATGTACAAGGTTACTGCTTTGTCTGCAAAGGAAGAATCATGGAGGAAAACACCTGGTTGCTTAACCCAAGAGGGATCTCAAATTTAAACTTCACTAACAGTTTTTAAATTCCACTCCACAGACGCTGGGCTATAGGCAATTTCACATATGTTCAGCACGCTTGGTGGATGTCTGCAGAATTGGATTATTTGTTAGCATCATCACAGCTGGAGAGAGTTATCATTTGCCCCAGTTTCTGCTTAAGACAAGGTACAGAAACTTTCCCAAGATAATGAGTGGTGGAGCCTCCTAACATTGCCACAATGGCTGCCATTAACACTGCAGTGTGTGCCTACTAAAACCACCCCGTAATGCCATTACTACAAAGGTCACCACCACTTGTTACTGCAGTCCTGTGACCAGCGCCGGCAATGCCACTGTTACTAGCCACACTCATCATAACCACAAAATCACCTGCGCTGCATTACTTTCCCACTATTCCATGTTACAATGAGTAACTGACGATTATTGGGCTCCAATTGACAAACATTTGTTACTACTATTATTTTAAGTGCATTCGTTGATTTGAACAGCACCAGGACTTTACTAATTAAAAAGCATTGCTTCCTACTTGTAGACGAGGCTTTTCAGTGATATGTACAAGCTAGATAAAACCAAGCTCTACTGGAAGGCAAGTTGACTTCCAAGCCCACGTCCCTAAATGTTATTTTATACTTTTTCCTATCTAGGTCCCTTTCAGAGCCCAGATCTGCCTCTAAAGGTTTCCTCCTCAGCTTAGAGATGTTAGGCACTGGTTCCAGGTGCATGAGATATGCAGGTGTAGAGAACTCAGGCCGCCCCAGGTATGGGCACATTCTTGTACAAGGATGTGGTAGATAGGAAGCTTTGGTCTGTAGTAATGACAGCCTTTGGCATAAAATGGAGTGTGCAGCACCCTTGATAGAGCGGAAGCCCGCTGTGAACCTTGGACTGCTGAACCGTAGATGATACCTGCTCACAGACACATAGCAGTGGTGATAGAGCTGAAGCCCTATTCTGGCCACACTCAGGACAAGCTATCATGTTTCCCATCCCTTTTGGTCCCTTACTCATCATACCCTGTGGTCCTAGCTACAATAGACTTTTCCCAAGCCTGAAGACCCCTCTTCTTCCAGTAACAATGGCCCTCCGATAGTGAGACACCAATGAATCATGCTAGGTCTGGTCTTTGTCCTTTTTTTCTATGTTTCGGAGGCCTTTATTCATCTTTCTTATTGACTGCAACATCCCCACTGTGAAACCCTTCACCTGGCTGGGGCTTCAGCATACATGTGCCCCATGCGGGTTGTAAGAAGCAAGCTATAAGGGGCTCTTCTTTTCTGGATGAGCCATTGAGAACTATACAGCTCACTTGGCATCCCCTGAAGCATCTGGTCCTATGAGTGCCATATGAGAGGAGCTTAAAAACCTGGAAAGAAAAAAGAAAAGGAGGGAAGGAAAAAGGGAAGGAGCAAGAAGAAATGGAGAGAAAAGAGATAAAGGTATCCGGAAGCTCCATAACTGGCCTCTCCTAAGCCCAGCTCCAAAGCACAGCAACATCAGCTTCTACCACGAGGCCAAACGAACCTAGGTCATTGCAACAGGCCCAAGTTCAGGACCATAAGGCAAGTCTTAGAGGCTGAAGGAAGCAGACCTCTCTGGACCTTCACCAACCAGAAAACTGGCAGAACAAAAGGAGGCAGTTATGGGGGAAAACACACAACATTTCAAATTCCAGGTTCCTCACCAGTCTCAACAGCCTTCAGCTCCAGGGTAGTTTCTGACCTCCCCTAAACCTCAACTTTCCTCTTTATCAAATAGCAACGTGTGTGTGTGCGTGTGTGTATGCGTGTGTGTGTGTGTGTGTGTGTGTTATTCTGTGGGCAGCATTTCTTATCTAGGTCAAGCATGATGTAAATGTTATTATTTTTATTACTTAAGTGTTTTTCTTACATAAGGCAGCTCCTGTACCTGACGGAAGGGGTTGGGTCTTACTGCTTGAGGAAGGCTAGCTGTAGGCAGCCACTAGCTTTTCTTACTTCCTCCTCTGCAGCTTACACTTCCTTGCCCCATCTCATGGTTGTCTGGAATGAGGAAACCAACCCAGGATTACTTCCTAGAGCATCTTGGTGGCATCAGAAGAGGAAGAAAGAGCAGAAACAGAGCAAAGATTCCCTGGGGAGCAAGCCAGTCTAGATTAGTTCCTCCTGGACTCCGCGAGGCCTCACCACTATGGAAAATGCTGGATGTAAAAAAAAAAACCGAAAGAAAGAAAGAAATGCCGGCTAATTTCAGAGGCTCCACGTTGGTGGGCCAACATCCCAGGGAGAATGAGCAATTATGATTTCCATCTGAGCAACATGTGCTGTTTGCTGGCCTCTCTCGAACAGCTGTAGGTTAGATGCTGTTAAGATTGGTCTCCCTCTCTCCTCCATATTTCAGAATTCAAATTAAACTAAAATAACAGCACCTGCTGAACAAAAACCCCATTGGAAATGTGTCCTCGTACACAATTACTGCAGGGAGGCTGGTCACCATTGTTACCCGCCTATTCTTCCTGAATGGGAACGGCAGTGAAGTTTCCTAGGCAGCTGCAGCAATTCAATTGTATAACTAGATCTGGCCCTGCGCCAACCCTCAAGAACTCAAGTGGCACCAAAAGATACTATATTGATTTGCAATCGAACATAATAGGCCATCAGCTTAATTATTACTGAAGTGACAAGGTTCTGGGTATTTCATATTTATATTTCAGGGCCTGTGAAGGATGAATGTAAATCTTTTAAATGCACGGATTTGCATATCCTCAGAAGGGTTGAGTGCTCTTATTACATTCATAGCCTTTGAAAGACCAAAAGGACTGGCTATTGAACTCAGGTTGCCAGATCCCACCGGCATTCGCTTGGATGAAGAAACAAAAGACATAAAATGGAAATTGCTTTTAGTTATTTTTTTTTTAGGCAAAAAAAAAAAGCCCACTACTCAAGTCCATTAAGTGCAGACCACTTTGGGAGCCTTCGAAGAGAAAATAGTCATGGTATCCTATTGGGACAGAGGCATTGGACCATTGGGAACTGAAATTGATTCTTCTAGGACCCATAAGGTCCCTGTTGTTTGTGTCCCTCACAGCCTGTTCCTGGCCCCTGGAGATCACAGGCCAGTAGACTCCTTTGAAGGACTGAGATGAGGAGGACAGAGGGAGAAGAGACACAGGGCAGCTGTCGTGTGACTACATCCATTTCCCAGATGGGGATGCTTGGAAACAGTCTTATCTCAAGCTTCTGTAATTTGTTGTTCTCCTGCCTCAACCTTTCAGTTATATGCAGAGGATGAAGATGGACTCCCCATGTGTCCCAAACCAGCCTTTAGGCCATCCAACCCAACCCCTAGGTACATGTCTATACACGTCTGTACATTTACACATAGCATGTCAGTTTTCTGCCTAACCGCCCTCCTGTCAATGGAAAGACAAGAATTACCCTCTAAGATTCCCTTTTAAAGTATCTCATCCCCTCCTATGCCTTCTTTGGGCCCTCCTCAGCATGTCCACTTCACCATGCTTTCCCACTGCAGTTTTGCTTAATAGTTTTCGCATCTACAGCCACCACTGAGAGGGCCTCACAGAAGATGCTTTATTCCCACGACCTAGGTCAGCGCCTGGAAGGTAGGATGTGCCTAGCAATTGTAAACGGAGATAATCTTCATCATTATATATCTATGTATATACATAGACATACAGCACCATATACATATATCCTATTATATATATTATGTTACAGGCACTGAACCAAGAATAATCCATATGAGAATTGGCCTCAGGATATCACTGTATGTTTAGCAGTTGATACCAAGATCAAAGAATCATGTATTTCCCAAACATAGAGAGAAATGGGAAATTTGTGGTCTAGAATATCTGGGAAAGAACAGGGCTAGAACTAAGCCTGAAATTGGGAAAGCCTGTGGTTTGAGGATCAGTAGAACCATCTGGATTGGCTTGCTCTGGTTCCCATACAGATGAGCCACAGGAGAATACAAGGTTCAGCTTCACAAACATAATAGAGCCCTGGGTATCCTCACTCTCAAATCCCCTTTCTTTCCTTTCTTCAGCGAAATGGGTATGGTTGACTGGTTGGGGAAGTGGGGAGAATATTCCAGATGGAAACTCCTCCTCACCCCACCATGCCCTCTCCAGTCGGTTCAACACCATATCATTTCCCCCACTCCCATCCCCAGGGCCACTGCTGCTACTGTCTGTGTCTCTGTTCCAATCCCCTCCTACCATCATGTCCACATCCATGGTTCTCACCAAAGAATACTCTAGGATTAGTAGCAAAAAAAAAAGTGCTTTGCTCTTATGTCCTTCATTTTTTGCCACTTGTATTTGCTGCACTCTGTAAGCGGGTCCCATCCTCTCAGTACCTGGGTTCTGCCCCAGACCTTTCTTGGCACATTGTATGGGGGGGAGGCATTTGTGAAAACCTCCCCACTCTGGAAAAACCATTTATTGCTTTGAACTGAGAAACTATTTCCAAGGGAATTAGATAGAAGGATTCTAAGGTTTGAAAAAAAAAAAGAGTTAAGAAGAGAGACCAGTATAGAATTTGGGAAACCAGATTTTTTTCCCTCCAGCTCAGCAATAAGAATTAAGATCTAGTTCCTTGAAAGGGATGGCTTAGGGGCTCTAAGAGGGAGATGATGGTCAGGCATCTTTACCTGGATAAGGAAGCTGAGAGATAACTCTTCAGGATGTAGTCAACTCCACTCTATCTGTCCCTGACTTTTGACATACTGTTTCACGGTCTGCTCCTTTCTCCTGCTGCTTTCTTTGGGTTCTCCCATTTGGAGACTCCACTGAAACGTACCTCCCCGTTTATGTCCATCGGAATCACAGGGCTGGCAAAGACTCAGTCCCTGGAGTCCCCCAGGCAGCAGCATCCCCACAAGGGCCTCTCCTGCCAGGCTGAGCACAAAGGAAGGCATTATCCTTGGAGGAGGAGAGGAGTCTCTGGGGACCACCTGCTCAGGCAATTCTGTGATAAAAAGGAAGTGAGACTGGAAATTGGACAATTGTTACTAAGTAGCTGAGGACCCAGCTGAGTGGGGCTTTCTTTAATAAGGATAATCGAAGCCAGCTTTATAGGCAGATGGACATTTTCCAGAACCTGAGGGTTCAGAGAAAAATGGGAGGGAACTAGGTTCAGGAAAAGACATGTCTTCACATCTTAATGAAAAGCAAAGACAAGTGGTATTCTTACAGGCTCCTGAAGCATTTCACATGTACCATTATTTATTTCCCATTCTATTAAATATAGTCTTTGCCAGTATCAGGAAAAAGGGGATGTGATCTCTAAGACCTAGGGAGGGTTCCCCGGAGAGTTCACACAGAGGATTAAATGCCTCTCTTGTGGTTTCCTAGGTGGGAGAGTAAATAAAAGTCCTTACCGGCATGGAAAGGACAATAACAAGGTGTTATGGGAATTTAGAATTAGTAGCCACAGTTTACTGAGGCCCTTGCTGTCTGCCAAGTGCTGGACTGACTTTCCCATACTCCAAGCCACAGACCTCTCACTGTCTTTATACCCATGAGGCAAATGGATCTCAGAGAGGTTTGGTGCATTTTAAATCAGGGTATCCCAGGAAGTTTTGTATAGCTGCTCTATGGTACTGTCTCTACTCTCAAACAGAACACGTCCCTAAAAGCTCGCAGTGACCACTGTTCCATTGGACATTGGTGACCACCAATACTCAGACTCCCAGTCAAAATTACATGACAGGTATGCACATAGCCCTATAGGTTCAGACATAACCTTACACTAGGGGCAACTGTAGGAGAGTTTTGCCATTTCTATCTCCTTTTTTAATGGGTGGAACCTCTCAACCTGCTTCCGGAGTCTCAGAGAAACTCATTGTCCAGTGGGCTGGGTAGTATATCTAGGTGTCCTAGATATACTTTATCTAGTATAGGGCAATCAAGAGAAAGACCCAGAAGGAGATAGATAGATGACAGACAGACAGACAGACAGACAGACAGATAGCTTTGGTCATTAGCAATCGCTGGGAGTCCTCTCTCCAATCTCCAAGACTCCCTCTGTTGAGATGGTGATAGAAATTCCCATCATGCATTGCTCTGAGGATAGGCAGGTCCAGAACCCAGGGTGGGTGCCAGTGCTGTGCCTGTCCACTAGTGCACGCCAGCCAATTTTGCCGTGATCCCATGCTGCCACCTTCTGATGCCAAAGCCATTTCCAAGGCACACTGCTGCACCTCGCCCTGTCAGCACTCCCCAGGGAAAACGAGGTAGCGAGGTAGCGAAGAGTAGGGGTGGGGAGGGTTGAGACCTTCAGCTGCTCCTGGAGAGGCAGGGCTGACAAGGCGAGGATTGTTTTTCTCCCCTGGTGTGAAGTATGTTGACTTGCTGTTGATAGATGGTGGGATGATATTAATTAAAATGCAGGCAGGTGTGAGGGCGCCTCTTAGAACAGCGTTCCCTGGGGCAGGGGGAGGGGAGGCGTGGGCCTCTGTTTCATAGCCATAATGGGAAAAGCACGTCCTCTTGCCCCTTCATTCTCCCTCTGAGAGCAGGGGAGACACAAAGAAAAAACTCTGGATTCCCCTGAGAGGCAAAGAGATCCCCGGAGAGCTGGGCTCCAGGTAAAAGCACACCCAGGCCCTCCCATCCTGATGGGAGATCCATGGGGAGCATATGGCTTCCTGGGACCTTTCCTGTTCGCCTCCGGGTCTGAGAAGTTTCTGTCCTTGGAGAATGCACTCACCAGGGTGGCCTGAAGCAGAGCTGGCAGGAGGAACTGAGGTCAAAGACTGCATGCAGCCCACAGCAGAGGATATATGCCCAGGGACCCACAGGCTGGACTTTCAACTTGAGGGGACTTGAGACCAAGGAATAGGTAAAGAGAAAGTAAGAAAGCAGAGGGCCGCATGAATGTGTGTAGGTAGCTTGGAGTGTTTTGGTTGGCTTTACGGTCAGTGGGGCTGGTAGGTGCCTCATCCGGCTCTGGTTTCCAGTTTTGCCTTCTGCCTTCTTCCTACAAGAGTAAGAGGTTCCTACATACTTCGCCTTGTTGAAGACTTTAGCAGACAGGTGTGGCGTTGAAACGGTAGAGTGGCAATTCCAGCTCTGGATTCTGCAGGCTGCAGCTCCAAGCCACTGTCTCTTGCAAAGACAGCCCAAAAGGAACCAATGGGACAATCTAAGGATGTTTCCCTCCGACCTAGTGGAGAAAAAAAGAAAAGAAAAATGCTTGTCTTAGCTTGCTTTCTATTCTGATGCTAAACACTATGACCAAAGGCAACTTGGGAGGAAAGGGTTTATTTCATCTAATGCTTTATAGTTCATCATGAAGAGAACATAGGGCGGGAACTCCACTGGGGTGGAGGCCATGGAGGAATGCTGTTTACTTGCTTGCTCTCCCTGGCCCTGGAACTTCTTTCTTCTTTCCATTTATTTGTTGATTTATCTACTTACTTATTTATTGGTGAGGCCATGCATTTGAAGCATTTGGAGCACAGAGAGCAAGCTTATAGGAGTCAGTTCTTTTCTTCCATCATGTGGGTCCTAGTGATCCAACTTAGGTCCTGAGACTTGGTGACAAGTGCCATTACCAGCTAAGCCATTTGGATGACCCTCAAGATTAACCTTAAGAGAAAGGCTATACATACTGTATACTTGTTTTGTTTTTCCCAGAAAGACATGTCTTCACCTAGGTTCAAAGATAAAACTCAGATCCCAGCAATTTGGGCAGAAACATCACATAAAAGAGCAGAATGAATAGTATCAAAGGAGAACAAAAAACAGTAATAAGTATACAAAAATAGCCCCATTTTTAGCAAGAAGAAACAATCTTCCACAATGGCACCCCATGAAACCCTGCTACCTCTAACTTCCTCCCCTTCATTTGTGATATTTCATTTCTCCTTTTCACATGGTATCTCAAACTTTCAGGAGGAAGACTTCTGATACTTTCCCCTATCTTAAAGTGAGTGTGTTAACAGAGGTATAAGAGTTGGGGCCCAAAGCTGGCTAGGAAGGGTCCGTCTTCAGTGACCTCTTCTGAACTAGTTCCCTAACAGTGACGTGCATCCACCATTATAGCTTCATGTTAATAGTTTTACTGCCTTCAAAAAATCTGCTTCACTCCATCTGTTTATGCTCCCTTCTCCCTCAACCTTGGCAAGAAGTAAACTTTCTCCTCCTCCCTGTCCTCGCTCTCTCCCTCCCTTCCTCTCTTTCTTTCTCAAATAACTTCCACTTTGTAAACAATAGATATAATAGGCAAGCCAGTAGCCATACATTTATATGAGCCAATCTTTGTGGAATTAAAGTAGAATAATTCAATAAGTCTATACATACTCTGATGGCTGAGTGACTTAAGACAGCAGTCCCTGGTAGATAGAAGCCGGAGGACCATTAACTCAAGGTCAGCCTGGGACTTCATCTTGAGAACCTACCTTAAAATCAAACCAAAACTAAGCAGACACTAAACAGTGGGAGAGCAAGCTCAGTGTAGAGCGCTTGCCTGGAGTCCACAAGGCCCAGAGTTCCATTCCTAGTACAGTAAAGGGAAAGAAGAACATTAAGAGGACCAAGTTCCTACCATGTGAGGATCATCTGAGTCAGAAAGAAGTGGAGAAAGTGATAGTTCTAGGCTGGGCCTCTAGCCAAGTTTACAGAGCACTTGCCTATCATGCACAGATCCCTAGGCTCAATTCCAAGCATCACAACAACAAGGTGTGGTGGTCCATACCTGCAGTCCTATTACTCTCTAGAGGCAGAGGCTGGAGGATCGCAAGTTCAAGGTCACCTTCAAGTTAGAGACCATCCAGGGATACATGAGATCACGACTGGAACAAGGTAACAACAACAGCAACCTCCCAAAATCCAAAATAAAATAAAGTGCGTATTTTTTTCTGAACTATTTAAAGCACAGTAGATTAGCTGGTAGTTTAACTTCACCAGAGAAATTAGCGTACATTTTCTTTACAAATGCAATTGTTTTCAGAGCAAAAGAGAGCTAATCAACAGAACCGTTTTAAAAGCAAAAATATGATACACAAAGTCACAAGGCTTTTGTTTAGTTATTTCCCTATTAATGTGAAAAGACACCAGGACTAATGAAACTTGGAAAAGAAAGCATTTAATTGGGTGTCAAGTCCAGCTGACCTGGCCAACATGCCTGAAAAGGGGAGTGAGGATTGAGAAAAGAAAGAGACAAGAAACAGAAGCTAGAGTCAGGAGGGCTCTCAGTGAACACTGCAGCAATCTCGAGTTTATTTCTTTTAACCCTTTTATACCCAACGCAAGAGGGGAGGGCAAAAGACTTCCTTACCAATGATACAAGAACAGACAAGTGTAATTGCTTCCTTAGTACTCAAAACATCTAGTAACAGCACCCTTAGTCAAACATCCTGTGATTTGGCCTTGACAAGCTTGAACTCTCTGCCCTTAAGTCAAGATGGAAAGAGAGTTACTGTGGGCTCCCACAATTGGGGGCTTACTTACAACTGACTTTCATAGAGTGCAACTAGGACCATCATGTCCTGGAATATGACAGCAGGCAGTAGCTGAGGGCTGACATCTGATCCACAAGCATGAGTCTGGGTGTTTGTGTGTGTTTGGGAGGGGGGCTAACCTAGGCTTTTGAAACCTTAAAACCCACCCCCAGTCATACCTCCTTCAACAAGGCCATACCTCCTAATCCTTCCCCAAACAGTTCACCAACTAGAAACCAAGCATTCAAATATATGAGCCTATAGGGGTCATTCTCATTCAACTTACCACAGCTTTCTACATAGGCTTTAAGGAAGTTTTTTTTTTTTTTTTCTTTTTTGAGACAGGGTTTTACTATGTTACATAGCCCTGGCTTTCCTGAATCTTACTTTGTAGACCAGACTGGCCTCAAATTCAGGCATGTACCCCCACCACCCAATTTATGGAAGATATTCTAAAAAAAAAAAGTTGAACTAAAGAGGGTTATGGGATAAAGTTAAACTAAAGAAGTGAGAGGGAAAATGTTTAAGAGTAATCTATTAGACCTCGGGTTAGTATTTGTGTAATAGCATTAAAGGAAAGGGGAAGGAAAAGGCTACTTTATATTGATTAGACAATTGTGTTAGTTACTTTTGTTGCTGTGAAAAAAACACCATGACCAAGCAACCTACTGAAGGAAGGGTTTATTTGGTCTTACGGTTCCAGAGGGTTGAGATTCCCTCATGACAGGGAGGCTGGCAGCTGCCACAGAAGCTGAGTGCTCACCTCTTGAGTCAAAGCACCAAGCAGAGAACAGACTTGGGAATGGCAAGAGTCTGCCACCTCTCAAAGTGTATTCCCAGTGACACATTCCTCCAACAAGGGCACACCTCCTAAGCCTCTCCAAACACCACAACCCACTGGGGACCACCAAGCATTCAAATGCCCAAGACTAGGGGAAACATTTCTCATTCAACCATCATGTAGTGTGATGTAAGGGGAGTTATCATAGTGGCTGATGCTAATTTACTAACCTAGTGCTGCAGTTTTAAAGGACTTTCAGGGCTGGAGAGAGAACTGATGATAGAACAACAGATTTCAGGACAAAAAAAACCCACGTTTTATTCTTTCACAGAACAACTGGCAAATGAAGCTAAACACACGTGAAATAAGTTGCTTTACCTAATCTAAATGGAAAGCTCTATAAACCATAGACAGAAAACTGTGTTTCTCAAGTTCACAACATTTTCTATAAGATGCTTACATCTTAAAAACTTTGCAAAAGCCTAAATCAATTTTCCACATTTGAAACTAAGCATTCTATATTTAAATAATGCAAGGCAATAAAACTAGACAAGGACAGGACAAAGAAGTTTAATTTACTAGGAAATAGAAAACAAAATTCCATCTGTGAAATAATTTTTGTAACAAAGAAGCAAAAATTGAAATGATAAACAACGCTGAAAGTCATGCGATGTACAAATTCAAGGAGTGAATGATCCAGAAGGAAGCAAGTGCGTAATGCTAAAAGGGTACAGGCAGCTCTTCATCCAATATAAGGGAAATAAAATTGTAATTAGCAAATCAAACCTAGGAAAGACAGAAGAAAAGTAAAATAAATAAACAGAAAAGAAAGTAGACCCGAGAAAGGGGATAAAACTAGGCATGTAAAAAAAGAAGTCAAAGACTAATAATACTACTGACCTTATTATGCAAATATTTGATCTAAAAGACAAGAGACACTTCTGGTTTTTCTTCTGATATGTGAAGAATCTGGACAAGGTCATTCCCAAACACCCAGAAATAAAACTAGGTGAGTGAACTAGAAATTCACAACTTTTTTTATATCCATCATTAAAAAAACAATCTCAGGGGATGTTGTCACCTGAAAATCTACAGGTAAGTGAACCCCAAGAGTCAAAGCCAAGATCAACTTGCCTAATGTACAGGCATGAGTGTGGCTAACTGGGAGGAGCTAAACCATACATATTGATGGTCTAGAAGGCTGTGTATGAATGAGCTGGAGAGAGGGCTGCACCTTTAGTGTTGCCAATGTGTTCTTAGATGTTACCTCGAGAACCCCACAGGGTTCACTCCATGAACCATGAGAAATCTGATTCTCACACAGAAAGGGGAAGGTGGTGGCCTTTTGAAACAGCCTGCATGCCCTTCAGAGCAAGAACCTTCTCTCTGACAAGGATGGTTGGCAGGGCATGCAGGACTGGTTGAAATTTTTCCAGACATTCTCTAAGCTGAGCAATCATGTTTCTCTCACTTCAGGAAGCTCTCAGCTCTGTGTCTCACAAAAGGGGAGAAAGAGACAACACACACAGGCCTACCAACACCCGAAAACTTAACCATAAACAAACCTTTCCGTAAACTCCGCAGTCACTTAAACAAGTCTCCTCCATAACAACAATGGATTCTAGATGAAAACATGGGAGATGCCAACTCTGTCTGAGGAGTTGTTCCCAGGGAAACTTCAAGACACTGAGATGGAGACAACGCCATTGGAGAATTTGAAGCTACTAGCAACTATGTTAAATACAATCCAACCTCTGCCCAGATTAGCACAAATGCTCACAATGAGGTCCGTTTCCACAGCTTCTGACACACATCATTAGCAGCTTTCAGGAAGCATTACAAAGAGTCCAGTAAAGAAAGAAAAGAAATGGTCTAAGGCAAAGCGAACCTCATCAGAATCAGGCTCTGATATGACAGATGTGTTAGAATTCCCATGCAGAAAACTTAAAATAACTTCATACATTAAGGCTATAGTGGGAAACAGACCATACCCAAGAGCTGATGGATTATGTAACGGATGGAAATGTAAAAAGGAAGAGAAACAAAGCTCTGGAGATTGGAAGCATTGCAATAGAAATGAAAGATGTCTTATGAGCAGATAGCCCATCTTGTTAGTTAATGTGACTGAAAGAATCAATGAACTTAAAGATATGTTGATAGAAACTTCCTATACTAATGGGCTGAGGAAACGAAACTGTGAGAGACACTTCTGGATGGTTCATGACGCACCTAACGGACTGCCAGAGAGAGCAGAGAAATGGACAAATAAACATTCCAAGCATTATTGATGAAGTTTAAAAAGGGAGTGATATGTAAAAGCAGAGATGCAGAGCACTCAGAGAATGCTAAGCCAGGTGAGTCTGGATTTCAGGATATTTACAGAAGACAACAGTGACAAAAAAAGGGGTGATCAAAACATCCCTAATCAACCTGCATAAAACCAAAGACAAAGCCAGAGAGAAGCCCACCTACCAGAGCCAGAATAACAGGAAAGTTCTTGTCAGAAAGTAGCCCATCAAGAAGAGGAGGCAGCACAATATTTACAGTGTCAAAAGAAGAAAAAGAAAAGAAAAGAAAGAAAGAAAAGCCATCAGTCTGGAATTCTATGAGCAACAAAATTATCCTTCCAAATAGAAGGGGAAATAAAGACTTTGTCAGAAAAACAAAAACTAAGGGAATTTACTGCCAGCACAAGCCACACAAAAGATCTACAGATGGCAAACATGCAATAAAACATGCTCAGCAGCATTTGTCATCAGGGAGTCACAAATTAACAACAAGGAGAAGGGTCTACAATCCTATTAGAATGACACAAATCACAACCATTGACAGTATTAATTGCAAGGATATGGGATAGCCAGAACTCTCATTCACTGCTGGTGGGAGAGCAAACTGCAAACGGATACAGCCAATTCTGAAACTACATCGGAAAACTAAATGTGGCCCTACAATGTCCTCTGACCACCCCACTCCTAATTACTCACTTAGCAGGTTTGTAAATTTTTTTGCACATAAAAATTTGCACACAAATGTTTACAGGGGCTTTATTCATAGGCATCTCCTAGTTGATTGATGGATAAATAAACTATGATGCATCTGAATGATGGGATATTATTTAGCAATAAAATGATGAGCTATCAAGCCAGGTAAAGATGCAGATTAGTTCTAATACAGATTGCAAAATGAACAAAGCTAGCACCAAACACTGGTGCTATATTGGTCTTATCGTGTAACATCTCAGAAAAGAGAAAAGAAAGAATCAGAGAAAGTAAGCTATGTGGACAACTGAGAAAGCTTACTAAAAAGACCAGGTACTACCCCATGTCCCACTTTATAGGTGTGCTGTGGGAACTCCTGCAGCCAATAGCCTTTAAGATACCAGCTCACTTGGGTGTGGTCTCTTCTACTATAAGTGCAGTTAGGAGCAGGAAGCAGTTTGGAGAGAACTATGCCCCAATTCCCATATATTGTTTATAAATATTAGTTACATTTAAAGGGGGATATGCTATAGAGATGAATACTTTGCATTGGTATGGATCTTGGTCTATTGATACAAATTTAAGGTCAATTTTGTTATATGTATTATGTTTAAAAATGTAATGTATAATTAAGAAATATAGGTTAATAGATAGTCATCTATAATAGTCAAGTTTGTAGTCATGTTAGTAAGGTTTTCTAGATGTACAGAGATATATTTCAGATGGGCTGGAATTCTTCAAACCTTTCAAAGACTAGCAAAATATGGCATTTAAAATATTTTAAGAACTTAGGACTTTTCATGACAATGTGGTGTGGGAGGTCCTTCTGTCTATGTGTTGCTTTTATTGGTTAATGAATACAGAACTGGTTTGTCCTATAGCATGGGAGAAGGAAGGCAGTGTTGGAGAGAACCCATGGAGCCACCAGAGATAGACACTGGAATCTTTAGCTGATAAGCCACAGCCACGTGGCAATACATGGATTAATAGAAATTGGTTAAATTAAGATGTAAGAGTTGGCCAATAAGAAGTTAGAGCTAATGGGCCAAGCAGTGATTTAATTAATACAGTTTCTGTGTGATTATTTTGGGTCTAAGCTGGCTGGGCAGTCAGGAACAAACAAGTAGCTTCCTCCAACAAATTGGTGCACCAGCGTGGTGGATTAAATCTATGTAAAACCTGAGAGGTCTTGAAAAAGAACTCTAGACACACACAAAAAAACAAAGTTTAGCTGCATTTTTAAAACTAGTGGCATGCTGCAGCTCCTTTAAGAGAGGTTTTCCTGACTAAATGATAGCAGAAAAGCCATGCCATTTTGAAATGCTGGCTTTCTGGGCCTTGCTGCCAACATGACCTCTGGCTCTTTTAGGAGATGGAACATTTGGATGGGGTTTGTGAGTAGATTGCTGCAGCTTGCTTAATGGTGACATGGACTGGCTGTGTGCCTGAGAATGGGGCTGTGTGCATGGCTGTCAGAAGCATGAGCAGCTCCACCATGCTGGACTGTGCAGAGCAAGCAAGAAGTACTGTATATACCATAGTAATGGAACAGCTTAAGTTTTAGACTGGGCAGACAAACAGGAGGTATCATATACACCCTAGTAATGGTGCAGTTTAAATTTTAAGAAGCACTTAGCAGTTTAAGAAGCACTCCTGAACAGTAAAGAATTACAGATACACAGTTGGACAGATTCAGACATAAAAGACCTCTAAATGGGTCACAGTGTTGGATAAATATTCATAGGCTTGGAAGAGAGAAGAAAAGGTGTATAGAGAGTTGTAAAAGAAGTAAATGGTTTAAAAAGGTAAAGTCTTTAAAGAGTACAGATAGTCATAGATTAAAAGGAGTAAAGAAAAATAAGACATGTAAAAATGGAAAATTCACAAAGAGTCTGGATTATGTATATTATTGTATTATCTTTAAAATTTTTGACTGAGAATGAGCTAAGTACAGAGAGATATTTCATTGTATGGGCTGCTAAGCTAAACCAGCATGTATATTATAAAGGTATCATGATTTCCAAATTTGGCTCCAAGGATATGTTGCTTTGGAAAAGAGGTTCTTCTCTTGTTTCCACAGAGGATGAGAGCCTGTGAATTGCTTCCAGAGTGGTATGGTTTGATGGAACAAGACCCCCCAAAGGTTACCATGAACACCCCCAAAATTACTATGCCCAACAATCAGCAGGAAGCAGTATGGAGAAAACTATGCCCATATTCCCAAATATTGTCTATAAATGCTTGTTTAAATTTAAAGGGGGATATGATATAGAGATGAATACTATGCATTGGTATGGATCTTGGTTTACTGATACAAATTTAAGGTCAATTTTGTTATATGTATATATATTTTTGCTCTTGATTAAGGTATTGTGATTATATAGCTCATTTAAAAATGTAATGTATAATCAAGAAATATAGGTTAATAGATAGTCATCTATAATAGTCAAGCTTATAGTCATGCTAGTTAGATTTTCTAGATATACAGAGTTATATTTCAGTTAGATAGATATTCCTCAAATCTTTCAGAGACCTTCAGAATATGGCATTTAAAATGTTTAAGAACTTAGGACTTTTCATGACAATGAGACACATCTGCTCCTGGCAGCACCAATCTACTTCAAGAGGAAAATGAGCATTGAAGAAGCCCCTTAGGGAATTTGCTGGCCATTTGGGCAAGAAACTGCTCTTTCCTGTACTACTTACCTGGACATTCAGGACCCACAGAGAAATGACTGCTAAACTTGCCTAAAGGTGAGATGATCCTTGGGGTTCCTACTTCATGAAAGAGTCTGCCAGACATTCTGCAGAATACAGAAGAAGAAACTGACAAACTGCCAATATAGGTTGAACTGTTTTTGAAATTTCCTGTTTCGTGAAAGAGTCTGCTGGATACTATGGGCCAGTAGGCTGAAGATGGATGACCCAACAGTATAGAGGAACTTTGGGTGACTGTCCAGGCAATGAGATGTCTCTGTCAGTTCTGGAGTTTTGGAGGTTGCTTACAGGGTACTTTCGGTTGACTTATGTAATATTGTATCCTTCTGCAGACTTTGATGGAGTTGAAGAATAGATAGTTATATTTATAGTTTTCCTTAGTTATGATAAAAGATAAAGTAAATATAAATATTGTAACTGTAATTCTTGCTTGATAACTGTTTTGTTGTATGTAATTTTACTATGTTAAAGTTAAAGCCTTTCTTTTTGTTTAAATGGAAAAGGGGAAATGGTGTAAGAGGTCCTTCTATCTATGTGTTGCTTTTATTGGTTAATGAATAAAGAACTGATTTGGCCTATTGCATGGAAAAAGGAAGGCAGAGTTGAAGGGAAGCCATGGAGCTGCTGGAGTTAGATGCTGGGAACTTTAGCCGGTAAGCCACAGCCACATGGCAATATACAGAATAATAGAAATGGGTTAAATTAAGATGTAAGAGTTATTTAATAAGAAGTTAGAGCTAATGGGCCAAGCAGTGGTTTAATTAATATAGTTTCTGTGTGATTATTTTGGGTATAAGCTAGCCAGGTGGCTGGGAACAAACGAGTAGCCTCCTCCAACAACAGTGAGACACATCTGCTCCTGGCGGCACCAATCTACCTCAAGAGGATGATGGGCATTGAATAGTCTCTTCATGGATTTGGTTAGCCATTTGGGCAAGAAACTGATATTTCCTTTACTGCTTGATGGTATGCTGTATAAACTGGACATGCAGGACCCTCAGAAAAATGACTGCTGAACTTGCCTAAAGAAGGTGAGACAGTATTTCAGGGCTCCTGCTTCATGAAGGAGTCTGCCATACATTCTACAGGACAGAGAAGAAGTGACAGACAAACTGCCAATATAGTCAGAACTGTCTTTGAAATTTCCTGCTTCATGGAATTGTTTGTGCCATGGAGCAGCTCAGGGGAGCCCCTCAGACCGTGGGAAAATCAGGGTCTTGGTACCAGGAAGGCACAAGTTAGGCGAATGACAGACAGACACAACACACAAGGGAGTGGTTTGAATCTGCTGCAACTTTACTGAATTCATGTTGTCATTATATAGTATTCAAACAAAGAAAAAACCAGAAGGTCACTTATCATTATTTGGCATAGTATGATGGTTTCTTTTAGTCACATTAGCGATGAGCACGTCCTTGGGAGGGAAACTCTTATCCTTGGGAACACAGACCTCAAACAAGTGGTTTCATCTTATCTAGGAAAAGAAAGTTTCTGTCTCACATTTGCTATCATGGCCCTTCTTTTTTCTCACCCATTCTTTATTTCATCTAGTGACCAAATATGCCTAATCAGTTCTCTGCACCTGCTGCAATATACTTCTTTGTACTTTCTCATGTAGTAAACACCATGGGGGTTGGAATCTAGTAAGTCTATCCATAAATGGTAGAGCTAAATAATTCTATTTTTGTCCCTCAAATATCATATACTTATGACTATCATCCTCATAACTTTCTGTGTATGGAATGGGGTCATCTGGTGACTCAGTTGTACTCCTGGGTGGTTCCTACCCTAGTTTCTTTATTCCCAGAATGGGGGTTTCCTAACAAACATCTGGATCTTAACCTATGTTTCCCCAAATCATCAGTCCTATTTAGGAAAAGTTCCTGCTGCTGTAACTCATCCATAATATCCCCCCAGTATTTGCACAAGGGCTTGAAACACTGGAGGCATCTTGAGCACTGTATTAGTATCATAATCAGAATTATCAATCCCAGGAACATCAAGGGGTTCTCTGGTAAAATTATACATTTTGGCCAAGTATAGCAGAGAACATTATCAGGAAACAGGAAAGAATAGCAGAGGCAGCTAACCATCTATGACAGCGGTGAGTATATAATCTTGAGTTCAAGTTCATGACCTGAGCTGATTGCTAAGGAACCGCCGGAGGCCTATCCGCGAATGGCACAAACTCCCCAGCCTGTGTCCTCCAGACCAGAGGCATCGTTGTCACACAGGCGACACCACTGTGGGTGTGGCAGTTTGCCAGATACTATGGGCCTTTACTGCTGAAGATGGATGCTCCAAAGTTACAGAAGAACTTTGGGTGACTGTTCAAGCAGTGAGATGTCTCTGTCAATTCTAGAGTTTTGGGAGTTGCTTACAATGCACTTCCTGTTAACTTAGGTAATATTATATCCTTTTGGGGTCTTTAATGGAGGTAAAGAATAGATAGTTATAGTTTTCCTTAGTTATGATAAAAGATAAAGTAAATATAATTATTGTAACTATAATTCTTTCTTGATAACTGTTTTGTTGTATGTAATCCTGCTATGTTAAAGTTAAAGTTTTATTTAGATGGAAAAGGGGAGGTGATGTGGGACTCCCCTCTGTGTGCTATGAATGTGTTTTATTGCCATTGGTTAATAAAGAAGCTGCTTTTGGCCAATGGCTTGACAGAATATAGCCAGACTGGAAGAGATATATAGAGAAGGTGGAGTCAGGGAGATGCCATGTAGCCACCAGAGGAGACAGACACCAGTACCAGTAAACCACGAGCCTCATGGTAAAATATAAAATAATAGAAATGGGTTAATTTAAGATATACGAGCTAGCCAATAAGAAGTGAGGTAATAGGCCCAGCAGTGTTGTAATAATATAGTTTCTATGTGATTATTTTGGTTCTGGGTGCCTGGGAAACAAATAAGCAGACTCTGCCAACACAGGTGTGTGTGTGTGTGTGTGTGTGTGTGTGTGTGTGTGTGTGTGTGTGACAGAGTTAAAGCAATTGGCCCAAATTAATAATGACCAATCACTAAGGGCAAGAATTGAATAGAAGTTAACGGTTTTCAGAACTCATAATTTAAACCACTTTTCGTCTTTGTCTTTTTATTTCTCTCCACATTCAAACATTTTAAAAATCATTAATGAACGAAAGTTATTATGAACTAACTCCCTGTAATTCTAAGGGGGTAAGGGGAATGTTTGTGGCCAGCTGAGCCTACTACAAACATAGTTACTTTTAAAAGAATGTGATTTTTATATTTGACTAGAACCATTTCAATGTTTCTTTTTAAATTAGCCTCACCCCATACTGCTTCTCATGTTATAGCAGGTATGTCACAGGAGTCTGCTAATGAAACAAGCCTTATAAATATTATGGGGGAGACAAAGATCAACATCATTTGCTGATAATGACAATTGCTTACCTAGAAAAGCATGTAAGAATCACTTGAAAAGCAATAACACTGATAAAAGCATTTAATTAAATGGTCCATTAAGAGCCAGTTAGATGGCTCAGCAGGCAAAGGTGCTTCCACCAAAGTTGTTGGCCACAGAGCCTGGCATTCCTGAGTTCCATTATTGCTACCCAAAGTGTGAATGGAGAGAACCAACTCTTGCGGTTGTCTTGTGCTCTCCACTGTATGAACCCTGGTGTGTGTGTGTGTGTGTGTGTGTGTGTGTGTGTGTGTGTGTGTGCAAAACCATGTATGTGGGTTTCTGGGGAAGCCACAGGAAGGTGTCAGATCCTGGACCTGGAGTTACATGTGGTTGTGAGCCACCCAGTTAGGATGCTAGGAACTGAACGCTCATCCTCTGGAAGAGCCGCAAGTGCTTTTAACTACTAGGCATCTCTCCAACCACCTCCCAAATCAATATTAATAGTTTCCCTACATAGTAGAAATAGCTACTTATGAATACTCAAAGTAAAAACAATCATATTAACAACAGCCATAGAAAAGGAAATAACAAGGGTTAATCATAACAAGAAGCATGCCAGGTCTGCCTAGAAATATCACAGTTTAACTTTGGGACAGAGAAAATGCTCATAAATCAGGAGATATCCACTTTTCCATATTAGAAACTTTAATATTTTAAGGATGTCATTTCCCCCCAAATTAATTTATATATTTAATGCAATCCCAATTAAAATTTGATGAGATTTTTTATCTGGAACTTGACCAAATGATTCTCAAGTTCATTTGGAAGAATAATTGTGTTAGAAGAGTCATGAACAGAACAAGAAAAATGAGTAATGAGATTGACTTGCCCAATTTGAAATTAAATTATCACTGTGGGGTGGCAGGAAGTAGCCAGAACGAGAAATTAAAGTAAAAAGAAAAGCCAGAAATTGAGCAAAGGAGGAATAATGTTTTGGTGTATATTAATAGTATCAGTTTAAAATATCAGGGAAAACCAACTATTTATTAAGCAGTTGGTTCAACAGAACATGATTGAAGGAAAGTGTATAAGGAAAAACAAATTTAAATCTTATACTATAACTGATACAAAAATAAATTCTGAATGTTTCAAGATGTCTTTAAAGAAACCTTTAAAACTCCAGAATGTATAATAAGTAAATATTAAACCTTGTGGTGGTAAATGACTTTAAATGTAAAAATTTAATGTCTGAAAGGAAATGATCAATAATGTCTTTGATTATATAAAATCATCGACTTTTGAATAACAAAAACAAACTCTAATTTACTTTTCCAGCTTAAAATTAATTAATGTTCTTATACCATCAACAATATTAACAAACCTGAACATCATTTGCAAGAATATTATAAGGCACGATTTGATTTCCTTCACTTATAAAGAGGTCACATGACTTATTAAGAGGAGAGGATACTCTTTAAAATGTGGCTTAAGGAGGATAAACAAGGCAGTTTATAGAATATGTACCCACGGTTTTATCATTTTAAAATGCCACATTTGCTAGCTGGGATAAACTGAAACACCAGTGCCCGGTCAGTTGTTTGGTAGGCCGAGAATGATGGAAGTTACTGATAGCATTTGTTTTAGGAAGGGCATAGAGACAGATGTCCCCACCTGTGGGGCCAGGTCAAATCAGTGCAACAAAGCTTCTAGAGCAGTACACTGTGCACACTGGAAAGGTATGCGTCCTTAACTACATTAGGTCAGCTCCTAGCATTTAACCTAGGGAAATGACTGAACGAACAACGAAAGATGCAGGTTCAAGGAGAGTCATGGCTATCTTAGACTATGAGAATCTAGAACGTTTTGCCAGTATTCACAGCGTAACGTTTATAGGCTACATCAGGGCACCTCCTCCCAGTAAAATATCAGGCAGCAGTTGAAGAGGTGACTAGTTATAATTTTTATACATTAGCTAAAATTCATTCTTAAAATTAATTGTTAGAGAATTACATAACATATTATTTCTGCATAAAGTTTAAAATATTAGGGAAACCAACTCTTTATTAATCAGGCGATCCCATAGAATATGATGGGGGAAATTAATAAACACTTGTATAGATATGTTGTTATGTATATATTGGCATGTATGCGTGCGTGATTACAAATTTCCAAGAGGTGCTCTCTCTCTATCTCTGTTGTCTCTCTCTTCTTTCAGTAAATTCAGCTGTTTAACAGTAACTATATAAACGTATAGTTTATTGACTCTGTGGTGTCCCTATCTAACATAGCATTTTCTTCGTAAGTTGTTGTGAGAATCATATGGTTTACACAGAATAACATTTAGAATAGTACCTGACATTTAGTTATTGTGCTCAATAATTCACCATTAGCATCAGCATAATCATTATTACTGTTAATATTCTTTACCAAAATGCAAGAGCAAGATGAGAACATGCCCTCTGTAAGCGGAGATTGTTCTTTCATTTCCTGGCCACCCAGATCTGAATAATCACACAAAAACTATATTAATTAAACACTGTTTGGCCAATGGCTCAAGTGTATTTCTAGCTAGCTCTTACATCTTAAATTAAACCATTTCTATTATTTTATGTTACCTCTTGCTTCTTGGGTGGCTACATGGCACCTACCTGATTCTTTCTCCTTTCCTCCTCTACCTCTGCTTGGATTTCCCGCCTTGCTATATTCTGCCCTTCCGTAGGCCAAAGCAGCTTCTTTATTAACCAATGGTAATAAAATATATTCACAGCATACAGAGGAAAATCCCATATCACACTTTCCACAATGCAAATCACTGGGCAGTCTTGGAGTCTCCTCATTGCTACCACCTCAGCACCATGTGACCTTCAGGATACAGAAACCTATAAGGTCCCAGTAAGAGACATGTTGAGCCATGGTCATTCCCATCGAAGATGGACTGACAGTAATCTCTCTTAAGTCTAGAGGCTCCTAGTAAGGACCAGTGAGATGTGGGGTGCTAGAAGCATTGACTCACACTTGGGATCAGATCAGTACAATGTCTATAATGGCATTCTCAGATCTATAAGCTAATGACCCCTGAGGAACCCACACACTAAAGGTAAGTTTAAAGCATGTAAGTGTTGTATGTGCTAAAGTTTCTGTTTAGAGAACAAAACATGACCTTAATAATACTTCGTTCCATTGCAAGTACTCCTCTTATTTGTAGGTTTGAATTATGATCCACTACAGGTACCGCCAGAAGAGCCTTTGACCTGAGCTAAGCTGCCCAGATCTGCATCATGGGTTCAATTTCAGGGTGGTCTTTTTTTCTGTTTCAGAGCATTGCTAGTCGGAATGGTTAACCAGAGCCCTGTGGAGGAAGCAGGTCCTGAGCCTTTTCTGCCATAGAGAAAGGGGGTGACATTGAGGACCTTCCCCAGAAACAGATGAATGGCAGGATCTCGTTTGCCGTGGAGAAATGTTGATTTCATATTTGTCTGTATGTGTGAGATGAATGCGGGCCATGATTTACTCACTCCAGAAAGTGTTGCCTGTAATGTGGAGACACAGACCAGTTTAAAAGGAACAGCAATCACAGCCTGTGCTATTCATCTTCGGCTGCCTGGGAGCACCCTGAGCTGATTGACTCTTGCCACAGCTGGCTGCTGGGAGAAGCTGTCGCCTCCCACCTCCCAGTGGTTCTGCCCTCCCTTGCTCCTCGCTGGCTTGAAATTCTCTGGTTCCTGAAATCCCATTCTGTAGAGTTGAGGATTAAGTCACTTTTTCTGCGACAAGATGCTTGGCTTACATCACAAAACCACTGGCACCTGCCATCCAATCTGCGACCTTCAAGTAGATTGCTAGTTTGCTGTCTTGCTGGTTCATCGAGGAGCCAGCTGTGTCCCTAGCACTGTGTGAGGATCCAAGATACTTTTGTATACCAGCCTTTCTTGGGAGCTGGCCTGCCCATGCTGGAATCCAGCCTTTGTTCTTACTTGTTTCTCTTGATTCCCCTAACTAATATCAAGCTGCTATAGGCTGAAACCACTGTGGTCATTAACCCAAAATGGTGACATTGTAGTCCAGGCAGCTGGAATCTTGTTGCTACAGAGATTACATGGCTAAACCTTGTCTGTTATCTTCCATTACTCTACTTGAACTCTGCCCTATCCCAGTAGTTGGGTTTGCCTTTTCTGTGTCAGCCAGTTCGTGGAGCCAGCTGTGCCTCTGGAACTGTGCGAGCTGTCATCTGAGACATTGGTTTAGAGAGTCCCTGTATACCAGCTGCTCTTCCAGGGACTGGAAGCCCAAGAGTAAACGAGATGCCCAAGCCTTTTCTCTAATGGCATGGCAGTAGGGGGCAGGTATGAAATAGTTTCCAATGTCATAAAGATCCCATAAGAGAGATAAGTAAGAACAAAGCATGAACACATTGTCATCAATAAGCCAGCTTTGGTGAGAGGCATCAAGGGCAGAGAAGGGCTCTCAGATGTCTGGAACACACCTAAGGGCCCACTGCATGCAATGGGACAGTGCAGTTAATTCAATGCACACATTAGCTGTCCAAGAATTCAATTCTGTTCCCTCCAGGGAAATGAAAGAGAAGCATCAGGGCAAGGAGAACTGCCATTCTTGTTTAGTATTTAATGGAATGTTTCTATTTTTAACTCTTTAGAAGCATCTGAGGTCCCCTCTCATCAGCCCTGTGGGATTCTGGGTGCTTAATTCTTTAGAAGTGTTTTCCTCTGGAGTGAATGTCTGAGCTATAGTTGAGTCACACTCATATCTAGGCTGTTTCTCACTGGGAATTATTTGTTTCAGAGACTTTTCTCAGATGTATATAAATCTGATGTGATGTAAAAGCCTTTTGGAAACAGACATAGCAGGATGTACTATAGAAACAGTCTTTTACTTATTAATGCATTTTTAAAAGTTTCGTGCATGTATAGGACACATTCCGCTCACACCCATTCCTCCATCCTCTCTCACCCTCCTCCCACCTCCAGCAACTCTCCACCTTCCTCTCACCAAGCCCCCAACCCACTCTCATGTCTTTTTATTTGTTTTGGCTTTGGGACCCATTGAGTTTACCCAGGGCCATTCATATGAGCCTGGGTGGTGAGGTCTCCAATGGAGGGCAAACGTCTCACCAACGGCCACACCACTGAAGACAGTGATCCATCCCCCTTGGCCCAGGGAAGCCCCAGACTATAATTCTATTCCACGGACAGGGCGGGCATTTCCTCCTCCAGCTATGACTGGATGTTTTCAGGCTCAGTCCTGCACAGCCCCTGTGCAGGCAGCTCCTGCTGTTGCCAATTCACAAATGCATCAGCCACACCATGCCCATAAGCCAGTGTTGCCAGGCTTCCTCCATCACTTGAGTCTTGTATTCTTTCCATCTCCTCTTTCATGGTGAGAAAACATACTTTTAATGCTCGTTGTAAATGGTAGCAGTGATTTCAAAAGAGTAGCAGAAGGTGTAGTGCAGAGACACGCTGGGCTGTTTCCTTCTCATGTCGAACAGGACTTGACATCGTCCATCTGGCTGCTGCGATGTTTCGTCTGACTATCTTTTGTCTGATAGTTGGATTTTGTTTGTCGCATGTTGATGGTGCTAGCCAGAGCCTTGCACTTGCTCTAAGTCCTGAGTTCCACGAAGCTCTGCCTAAGGCCCTGACACCAGCTTTTGAAAGGCATATCTCAGAGTTTTGCTTCATGGATCAGTTAACGTTTGTTCTTCAGAACAAACACTTCAGAGAAAACACTCTTCTAAATCCTTTACTCTGACTCTTCTCCTCTGCCTCCATACCAAAATGCCCTAAGTTTTAGTCTAAAATTTAATTTAGTATTCCAGGAAAAGTGAGAGGCAGTCAAGGTTTGAATAGAAATAGATGTCTCTTTGGTTCCAAACATGACTTGGCAGTGGCTTCAGCCACAAACTCAACTGCTTACTCTGACCTCGGGGACCAGGAAGACTGGGACTGTAGTCTCCTTCCTAGTACATGGGGCCAAGGTGACCTAACAGTCATTTGTGAGGAAACTGAAAACAAAACAGGTGCAGTGCCTCAGAGTGGCCCACAGGTGGGGTGGGTGAGTGATCCACACAAGGAGTGAGTGACCCCCATGTGAGAACCACAGTCATTCCATGTTGTAAGGGAGAAGTGCATTGATTGACAACAACAGGAAAGAGTTGGAGCTGAACGAAAGAATGTGCTACAAAAGCCAAACCCAGGGAAGCCAGGAGAAGTTTGTAAGCAGACCCAGGTCTGAGACAGTCACCAGACTCACTTAAACATCTGTGTTCCTGTGCTGTCGTCCATGGCTGGAGCCTCAGGGCCTGCTCTGTCACACATGCAAAACCAATCTGCTCCCGTGACATAGAGCATGAAAGTTCATCTCCTAAAACTTTACACCCTATTGAAAGAATATAATAGTGTTAAAGAAAAGCTAATTCTGTGATCCCTTCACATCGGGATACAGATGGGAAGCCATTTTCAAGGGACATTTTTTTTTTGCCCCAATTCCCATCAAATAGCTTCTGAAATAGGCATATACAGCCCCCTTGAATAAAATAAAATACCTTATTTAATTGCCTGAGTGACACTCGGGATTGTGCTGCCAAAGCAAGTTCCAACAGGCCCGACTAGAAGCAATATTAAAGGGGGAAACTCAACTGTGCAGTGGCCTGGGCCCCAACCCATGCCGACCACCAGCCTGGGTTGCTGGAAATGAAAACATGTCTAGGAGGATGCAAATGAAATCTGCCAAGGAGCAGAAAGGAGAAGAATCCATTTCCTAGGGTAATGAGCTCACTGATTGCAAGGATGACACTTATCCTGACCTTCAGGATGCAGAGAGCCATTAGACATAGAGACAGGAACAAGGAAGACTCAGGAAGGAACTCTCACTGAAAGTGACCGATAGCCTCCCTTGTCCTGAAGAAGGCTGAGGTTTCTGGAGAACCAACCAGTATAATATGAAGCATTTAATTATGGTTCTTCCCTGTGACAAGTTTCCTTGTAAGATATGTTCTGGGGACAGATTATCACTTGCTTTAATATAATATACTAGTGTAATATATGTCTTCCGTGGTGCTGGATGGTTCGGTACTCCTTCATCTAATCTCTTTCGAGAGCAGCCATGAGTGTACAGCAGTACATGTAGACAGTGTCCTCACAGTTGAGGAATGATATTTAAAACTGGCATGGGCACAATAAACCTGTGAAGTAGGAATATTATGGAAGATTAAAGTCTAGCTGTTATGAAAATAAGAACTCAACAGATCCTAGACAAAGTCACACAAATCACATGAAGATACAAAGGAAGCCAAGATGGGCCCAGAATTCTGGAGCCACAGAGACATACTACAATAGTGTCCTGGGCCCAAAGAGACCAGGTGCACCTGCTCAGAGCTGCTTCAGCTTTGCTTGTCTTTGTTCACACTCCTTGCCCTGACCACAAATGGTCTGCAGGGCTTCACGTGAAGCAAACAATAGCCAAGCTGAGTGCCACCAAGATGCAAGGGTGTGAGGCAGCACAGTGAGGGGATTCTAAATAGATTTTTATAGGGTCAACAGTTCGAGCTGTGAGCTGCTGGGGAGACCAGGTCAGAGTGTGTGTGTGTGGGGGGGGGGTGTCCACCAATTTGTTTTTCCTCTTCATTTGGATTTGGACAAGCAAGTGAGAAATGAGACACCTATGACATAGTTTCACACAGGAAAACCCAGCAAGCCTTGAATGGCCAATGGGTTGCACACTCTTTCCTGAAGGGTGGAAGGAGAAAAAGCTGTATGGACTGATGAAGCATGTTAGCTTGTTGTTCTTAACTTTCTTGATAGCCCATGTACCATGGGGACTGCTTGGTTGTGCCTCCTTTGGATGTGCCTTCCTGGGACAAGGAGGCTGGAAAATTAATCACTGCTATTGCCTTGCAGTTAAGTTGATTTGCAGCCCAGATACCTACAGTGAAGCCTGGCATCTGGAAGTGAGTGCAGGAGAGAAAAGGGATGGCAGGGAAATATTCCCTTCTTCTGAGTGGACTTAGAAGCTCCACGCTATGGTCAAGACTTTGGTCGCAAGCCCATAGCCCATGAATTTCTGCTGTGTGGTCATGATCCTGGGGCCTAAGTTAGCCACATTGTGTCCCTACTTGCTTCTTGAGGTAGTGGAGATGAAAGAGTACTTCTTGGGAGATAAGCTTGGGTTGCCCATTCTAGATCATCTCTGGTGGCCCAGCTGGCCCCTGCATCTCTATCTCCTCTGGTAATTTTGTGAACACAAAGTTCCCTTTATCAAATCTCTGATTTCTAAATAAGAATCATTTATTTTGTTCTCCTGCTTCCTGGCTGGCATCACCACTCAAGGCCATATTTCATCAAAGGCTGTCTGACACGATTCAATAAATACTTGGGTATATGTGCTTGTGACGTTATGTGAATGCTTTGTACTCCTTTAGCCTCCAAGCTCTGAGAGACTCTCTTTTCCCATGTCACAAACACAGTGTTCTATATGCAGCATCAATCGCCAAATTTTCTTTGAAAAAGAAGTAATTATTGCTTTTCTTCTCAAATCAGGTTCCAAAAAGAAAGGCCAAGATCATGCAAGAGAAAACACTGAGCTGGAGGAAAGGTCTGATAACTATTGGCTAGAAAGTAGTGCTAACTGGTGAATTCAACATTACTTATGGAAGGAAAGAGGTTTCCTGTTCCTCAGTCTTCCAGGTGACATTAGGTGAAGCCATTGTGGAGATGAGGAGAGGATACATAATAGACTTGGCTGCCATGCTTCTCTTCTAAGAGGGAAGATTTAGGGGGGCATTTCCTCCGCATTGGGGAGATTGTCCAAGGAGTCTGATTCTCTAGGGCAGGGCCTCCATACCCTGGGTAGTCTTCCAGGCTCACTACTGGAGCTAGCGACCTGCCTATCCTCAGAAATCCTCTTTTTTTCTTCAACTGGGAGAGGAAAAGAAGCGATATTTTTAAGAAATCACTAAGAAATGTTCCCCTGATAAGTTCTATGAACTAGTGTTGAGAACCATCTGGACCCATGCAGGCAATCAAAGCATTGTATTGTCTTATTTTTTGCTTATGAATTTTATATGTCTGCAGTATTTATCAATAGTCTACTTTTTCATTCACAGTCTTCTTCAGTTAACTCCTTCTCTTACTGTTTCTTTGATCAATTTTGTCAAGCAAGCTTTCATTAAGCTTTGTTTCCATCCTATAATTTAGCAATACCCCAAAGATTTTGACATACCACTGTTTTGGCACAAGTTCTAAATATTTCCTAATTCTTAATATGATTTAGCACCAACCCATGAATTATTTTTTGAGATGTGTGCATATGTTTATTTGAAGTATATTTATATGATGGCTTGGGTTATCTATTTTTCATTAATTTTCATGTCAACCATTTCTATATTTTCCCCACACTCCAGACCCTGGAAGCTGCTATCCTATACTCTAACTTCATAAGTTCAAATTTTGAGATGTATATCAGTGAGATATCTCACATTTTACTTAAATCCAATAACTGAAAAAAAAATTTCTCTTGCCACCACTTGATTAGGGCTTATCTAAAGATCCTCCCAAATCAATAAGAAAATGCTCCAATAAATGAATAACCAAACAATTTACAGAAGGAGGCATGAATGGCTAACACATTCATGAAAACATTGTGCACCGCTCTAGTCAAGAGGAAAATACAACTTCATGCACAATGTTTAGGGAATAGAAAACCTGGATGTCTCTCTCGTCACTGGTAGGAGTATAAACATGAATCAGCCTTGGAAACCGGCTATTTTGGCAGCTTCCTACAGTTAAGAACATACCTACCTATTCTGTAGTTCAGCAGTCACTCCCCTGGGTGTTTACCCAGGGGGAAGGAAAAGGTTGCTCACAAAAAGGCAGGTGTGCAAATATTTACAGCTACTCAAGCCACATGTTCACCAGCACAAGCAACAGCTGATGACTTCATGGCATGTGACACTGGGGAACAATAAAAGTCAATGATTTGCTGATATATGTACCACTGTGGATTATTTTGAAAGACTGTTTGCCGAGCAAAAGAAGCTAGACAAAGGAACGCTTGCTTTAGGATTCTATGTAAATGATGTTCACAGACTAAATTCACGCCTATATGGGGGCATGATATCTGATGACTGACTGTCTTTAGTGGGAACACAGGCCTAGTGTGAGGCTAGTGAAGAACTTACAGAGCACATTTACGTAAAACACAGACTCTTAGGCTCCTGGTGACTGACACCCTAATGTTTGAATCTTATGTGCCTTATCTACTCAACTCCTTCCAGTGCTAATCTGGAGGAAAAGGAGGAAATAGGAGGTGTGTTACCCTAACACTCCCTATGTCACTGAGACTAGAAGAAACTCCAGTGAAGGACACATCTTTTGGCCCTTGTTTTCAGGGGAAACAGTCTGTGTGGTGTTGTTCATGCCAGTGGAAATGCGGGGCTGAGTCCTCTAGGGATCTGGAAGCAGAACACAGGTCACCAAGTCCTCTAGGGAGCTGGAAGCAGAGCAGAAGGCGAGTTAGCACTCTGTGATGGCCCTCCTTTGTCACTTTTTGTTCATCCAGAACTCCAGTCCATAGGTTGGTGCCACCCACATTCAGCGTGAGGGTTTTACCTGGGTTAGCTCTCTCTTGAAAACCCTCACAACCATACTGAAAGGCTAGAGTCTTCATTGCACTAGCTTTTCATAATCCATAGAAGCTGACAATAGCAAAAATAAACTAATCATGGGATTTAACCACAAGGGGCTCAAGAGAACATTCCGGATGATGGACACATTCTGCATCATCGTTGGCATATGGCTACATACAGGTGTATCGCAAAGTTCATTAAGTGTTTTCCTTATAATCTTTCATTTTGTCATATGTAAATTCAAAGGGTTGATTAAAAATAATAAGTCAATTCAGGAAAATATATTAAGAGATCTTATTGGTTATTAATAATATTATTACAAAGTTATAGTAGACTAACTGGCCAATACAACAGACCAGATAACAGAGACAGATGCAAACATGTTGAAACCTGATGTTTGACAGAGGTGATAATGCTCAGAATAGTGGTTACCTGATTAAAAAGCAAAGGTGGACTCTAGCTTATGCCAGACACAAATGCAAATAGCAGATTTTGTAGAAGCCAAAAAACAAACAAATGAAAATTCATACCTCAAATTTAGGGAAGAGCAGGAAATACAGAAAATATATTTAACAGGGAAGTAAGAATTGTTTTCTTTATAAAGACATCAAAAGCATTAAGCCATAAAGAAAATGCTCATACATTTATCTAAATAAAAGGCTTAAATGACCTTTTAGCAAAATACCCTATGAACAATGGCCAAAATCAAACCACAGAAAGGAGGTAGCTTTTTTGTGATGCTTAAGAGCCAATTGAGAGTTAAGATGCAGTGTATAAAGAATTCTTCACCAAATGGTCAGTGAGTTGGCTCAGCTATAAAGGCTGTTGCTGCCAAGCCCATGCCCAGCACCCCAATGGTAGAAGGACAGAACCAACTGACTCCCAGAAGTTGTTTTCTGAGCTACACACACCACACCACACACACACATACACACACACCAACCAATTAATATTAAGAATTTCAAGAAAATAACAATAAAAAAGACAAAAGCAGGATATAAAAAACAGACTATTTGACAATAGTCAGTAAACTTAGGATGCTTAACCCCAATGATTAGAAAACACAAATAAGATGCTTTTATTTGTCAATGGGAAGGCTTCAAATAATCCAGTGTAAGGGTTAGCACGGGCTTGTTGAGAAGTGTATTTACTATTCAGTCTTGACAGGAAATGACAACTTTCATTGTAACTGTGGATAAGTTTAATTGTTTTTGTTAAAATCATGAATGAATGGAATCTTGGTCCCAGTAACTCAATTCTTAGTTGTCTACCTAGATAAATCAATCATGAAAACTTTTACATAAATGTTAATAATGCTATCATCTGATAGTTAAAATTATTAAATGATGTGGATGTCCTTCTGCTTATGTGTTGCTTTATTGGTTGATAAATAAAGCTGTTTTGGCCAAAGGCTTAGCAAAGTAAAGCCAGGCAGAAAATCCAAACAGAAATATATATAGAGAGAGTAGTCAGAGTTAAGGAAATACCAAGTAGCTGCCAAAGGAAAAGGACCCAGACCCTTACAGGTAAACCACAGCCTTGTGGCGATAGACAGAATAATAGAAATGGGTTAATTTAAGACCTAAGAGTTAGTTAATAAGAAGCCTGAGCCACTGGCCAAACAGTGTTGTATTCAGGTCTGGGCGGCTGGGAAAATAAGAAGCAGCCTCCGTCTACAATTAGAAATGCCTTTATCAAAAATAGGAATGAAGAAATAGATTGGGATACCTAACCATCTGGAAACATGAGAATGTCCAAATGAAAGAGGCAAATTGAAAACTTGGATAACTGTGACATTTCTATACCTCTAAAGAAAATTTCATGGTACCAGAGAGTCCTAAGGATGAGAACAGAAATACACAAGTGCATAATTTTAAAGATCAAACAAAAATAAATTGCATTTTCATTTTCCCTTTCAGATGCATGTAGTCAAGTGTTGTCTGAAAAATATTCAATGGGAAAAAAATTTCCAGAAAAATAGTCAGTTTAAAGTGTGGGCCATTCATGTGGGCAGTATGTTGAATTCCTATGTCATTCCACTCTATGTCATGAATCCACTTTGCCCACTTGTGCTGGTAACCATGAGTCATCTGGTAACCACCTCAGTTACTAGATCAACTACTATGGTATCTCCAATGCTGTGCTCAAATAACCCTCCTGGGTCAGCCTGATGCCGCACCCCAATACCTGCATCACTCACCTAACACTGTCCATCACATGAGCAGTATATTCTCTCTCACTATCATCTGAGCACAGCACAAAAAGACATTTAAGAAGAGAAGGCCAGGGCTACAAAGAAAGCTCAGTGGTTAAGAGCACTTTCTGTTCTTACGAAAGACCAGGGTTTGATTCCCAGTACCCACCTGACAGTTCACAGTCATGTGTAACTCCAGTTCTGGCAGATCTGATGCCCTCTCCTGCTCTCTGCAGGTGCTAGGCGCACACACACAGTGTGTAAACATACATGGCAAGAAACTTAAACACAGAAAATAAAAATAAATTTTTTAAAGAAAGAAAAAGGTGCATATTTGCATGATTTTATTATAGTACATTATTGTAATTGTCCTATTTTATTATTAAGTACTGTTGCTAATCTTTTCCTGTGCCTAATTCATGAGTTAAACCTTGTCATAGGAATCTTTACGCAGGAAAAGATGTAACACATACTGGGTTCGTTATTTCCATAACTTCAGGTTTCTGCTATTCATTTGGGGATTTATCCCCTGCACATAAGGAGGAATACTAAGCAATTGTGTTTCATCTGTGAAGGAGAGGAACTGCACATGTAAAGATTTCTAACGGGGGAAGTGTAGAAATACAAGGATAGTCAAGGCCCAATGCCAAAGGTTAGCACTCTTAATTCTTAATTGTGGGGATATGAGTTCCCTGTTTATCAAAACAGGGTCTCTGGTAGTCCCGGGCTGACCTTAACTCTCATTCTCCTTCCTCCACCCACTGTGCTTTAGGGCATGCATCACCACATCCAGCTGTGAGGAATGTGTTTTAAATAATAGTATTTCTCATATTTTTTTGCGACTAAATTTACTTTACGATGTTAAAGGTCCTGGGCTGATAGTACATCATGCCATTAACTCTGCCACAACTGAACAAGCAACCTTTGCTCTTCCCATATTTCCTCATTAATGCCAACTCAACTATGCTTTGAATGGTGGAATCAGTTTTAAATTCTGCCCTAGAGTTGAGATTTCTGCTGCAAATGATCTGGGTTAAGTCTTCCAGGCCTTTCCCATGGCAGGATGCCTTCGGGTTGTCAGGGTCACAGTCGACAGCCAGTGTAAAGCTGGTAGGTGCCTCCTCTTTGGCATTACAGTTCTACACCTATTTCTGTCTGGTAAATGTTTCAACTCCCTCAGTACCCTTTTCCAACAAATCTTCCCATGATCATCTAACATCTGAGAGAAGAGTTACAAGGAGAACCAGAGAAGTCCAAAGTGAATTAAAATATCAGGTTTTTGACAGAAGAGAAAATAAATAGCCCCTGCTAATAACCTGATGCGACATTTGATTTATGTGGCCCTAAAAGGACAGCCATAAAACTGTATAAGCGAAGGTGTAACACTAAGTGATTTACAAAGGCCCTGGGAGTGTGGGTGACAGAAAGCACTGAGAGTGAGAGTCATAAATCCAGCCTAGGAATCAGTGTTTGATCCCTTCACCCCCCAAGACCCAGACACACGGGGTCCTTCACTTGTAGCACCTTTTATTCAGCCTTTAATACCATGACGATTCCCTAGTTTTCAGGCTGTGACTGGCACTAGGCAGGGCATGAAACCAAGTGTCGATCTAGGGATGCCTAAGGAGATAGAAGTCAAACTTGTCAAACTGTTGACAAATTAATCATATAAGAAGCCAAAAAGCTGATTAAGAGGCAACATCCATCTTTTGTAATAGATGGGAGCACTAAATTAGCTTGATTTTAACAAAAATTCCAGAAAGAAGTGCTTTCTGTTCTCTGATATCTCAAAAGGTTCACCAAGAAGAGGAAAAACTCCTCATCTCCAAATGATAGTGACACCAATGAACTTAAGAATAGTGAAGTTCATCCGTACATATGGACTGAGCACTTCCTTTGTGCCCAACACCATTCTACACTATTTTAGGGGCTGTACATCCTGCAGTGATGTACTGGCACAATACACAAAGCCACAGGAAATCACACTTTGGTGGACACGGAACTTTATTATGCCAAATAAAGGAAGACACTATTCCTTATATCAGAAGTCTTCTGATTACTCAGAATAATATGCCAGAGTGTGATCAAAGGGCAGGGGAAATTACTCAGGATGGTGATTAGAGAAAGGAGCCTGTGTTCAAATTTGAATAATGAGACTCAAACCATGTAACAGCCTGGAGAAGAAAGTTCCAGAGAAAAGCAATAAGCAAATTTGTGCTGGAACAAATGTGGAAACATTAAGGAACATGAAAAGCTACTGGGGATGCAATGAATTGGTGGACTGGAGAAGGTGATGTGGAGATATAGGCACACAAGAATAGGAGGCCTGTAGGCTTTGGGAAGAATTTGGATCATACCAAGAGAATGGAGTTCACACAGGTGAAGTAAATCCTTGCATCTTCCCACCTTACATCTGGTTTCAGATGCAATAGAGCTGGAAGCTCCTGTACACACTGTCAACACCCCAACCACTCAGCTCTGGAGTGTGTGCATTCTCAAAGATCAATACATAAAGTCACAGTAGTTAGGGTAGCACTGTGTTAGGTCAAAGACAGACAAAGCAATGCATCCAACAAATTAACAGGACTCACACATACACATCCATCTGACTTATAGTAAAGTCTGCCCTGTAGTTCATTAGGGACAAAAGATCACAGAAGATTAAACATAGGAAAAAAAAACATTAAGCATTCTAGAAGAAAATATAGAAAACCATCATCATAACTTTTGGGTAGAAAAGAGTTTACTTTTTTTTAAAATTTCTGTAAAATACATAAATCACAAACCATGAAGAAGATTGGCTCCCTGAAGTATTCTAAATGAAAGAGTCATCAAAGATAGGGCATCTGCAAGGTTTCACCATAACCCTTGTCATAGTCGTGACCTCAGTAACAACCTTCAGACTAACTGAAACTGACCAGTCTTCTTGGTTGGATCTGGACAGAGGTGTTGATTGCCCAAGACGTAGGACTTTCAGGGCTAAAATTGGGATAGGGCCAAGTAAAGTGGGATTCTATTTTCTCTGGGATTGATGATTTACAAGTCCATATATTCAGGTGTTTGCTAGACATTCCCAACTCAATATCTTTTGGGTATCTGAAGCTCAAGGTGTCCAACCCTTAACTAACTCATGATTGCTCTCATACACCTCCTCCTCTAACTCCCTGTTCATAGTGAATGGCTTCCTGGCAACCTTGTTGATGATTGCCAAACCCCTTCCCTCACAACTGAGTCAACTCCACTGATCCCATGCTGGGCATTTTGAACTAAATTACAACAAACAGAATGGTAAATCTTCGCCTGAGAAGTTGACATTCTAGTTTTTAAATATGGACAACCATCAAATAAAAATGCTAAACTATGACAGTGCGACACCAAAAGATATGGCAGGAGACAGGACAACCAAGAATAGACTAGGATTAGCTTAAGACAGTCAGTGGGGATGTCTCCAGGAGATATTTAGCTAGAGGTCTGGAGTGATCTGAGGAAATGAGCTGTGCAAAGATTGAAGAGGAGAATGCTCCTGGCAAATTGAACAGCAAGTACAAGGGACGCAGCATGACTGAAGAATGAGGAGTAAGTCAGAGTCATTGAACTTTCTAGGCAAGCCAAGGATGATAAAAGATAGCGTCAGAAATAATAAAGCCAGGTCAAATTTGGCTCTGCAGGGCATTTTTAGAACTGTGGCCTACACTCAGTCTCAGTGCAATGGGAAACCAATGAGTTTTAGAATGACGTCATAGTCTGTATTTTAGAAGGATAGCACCGCGGATGGCAGTGATCCACAGATGGGCACTCATCACAAAGCTATGATAATATCCCAGGGAAGATGATGAGGATTGGGCTGTAACAGAAATGAGGAAATGGGCTGCATACATTTTCCAAATACAGAAGACATAATTAGCTAATGAATGCTATATTCATTGGGTGAAAGAAGGAGGAGGAGGAAGAGGAGGGAAGATGACTCCAACATTGCCTTCATTATATCCACAGATTCCTCTGTCATAAGTCTAGCCTGGGATACTCCCATCTACCCCTGAAATCTTTGCAACATCAAACAGTGCTGTGGTTGCTCCTCTCCATCCCTTTTATCCTTTCTGAACCCTGTACAACAGCATCAGTGTGATTTCAGTAGAAAGTCAGGTTGACAATAATACATCCCGGACCATTTCCCTTGGTAAGTAGGACAGAAATTCATGATTCTCCTTTGCCATGGTGATTGCCAGAAATTGATTATGGAACTGGCTGTTAATCTCTGGTTTCTCTTCCGAGTATAAAATTGAGAGAAGCATCAGTTGTGCATGATTTGAATACTACACTATCCTTTCCATGTAGCAGAGTATTTTGGTTCAAGTATGGAGTTTATTTTTTATTATTTACATAAATGAATATTTGAAAACTGGGCATCGCACATGAAGCCAACAGACCAATAATCTCTTATGCAAAGACTCACAAAGTGTTTGACTCATACATTCTTCTTGAAAAATTACTTCAAGATCTACTTTAGCCAACTGAAAAAGAAATGAATCAAAATTTAAAACTCATAAATAGTAAAGCCATGGTGTGGAAGAACTGGTGATGAGCAATAGAAAGCATTTAAGTACATAATTTATTCTAAGTAACTGTGGCAAATACGGTTCCAGAACAGAATGAGAGTGTCATAAATAATTCTTGAAAGAGAAGGTTCTTAATTTAAAAAATTAACAATAATTAACTGGGTAAAATTATCATATTACACCAATTAAAATGAGTGGCAGCAGGTAAAGTAAGGATGAAAAAACATGTATTGTCCATCTTCATTGAAAGCAGGAAATGATTAAAAGATTCTTTTGTATTGTGTTTCTAAGGATATATTTTGTACAAACAAAAGCTTGGTAGTTAAGTGCACTTCCTGCTCTCCCAGAGCATCTGATTGGTTATAAGCATCTAAGCTGTGCAGCTCACACCACTTGTAACTCTTGCTCCAGGGGCTCCAACACCCTTTTTCTCCACAGACACCTGTACACACATACACACGGAGATATGCATACACAAACAAAAGTGCATCCTTTAAAATGTTTATATTTTTATGTGTGGGAGTGTTTGCCTGTGTGCATCTGTGTGTGCACCACATGTGTTTCTGGTGCTCAGAAAGGCAAGAAGAGGGAGTTGCAGTTACAGATGGTTGTGAGCTATCATGTGGTTCTGGGGGGAAAACCTGGGTCCTCTGCAAGAGCTGCTCGTACTCTTCACTGCTGAGCCATCTCTCCAGCCACAATAATTCTGCTAGGAAGAGTAACGATGAAGACAGGATAGATAACTTCTTAAGACTTGTAACTTCTTGAGAGCAGGACAGAATAGCCCAAGCAGGACCTTGGTGGATACAACCTCTTAAGAGGAGAAAAATACATCAAGGTCCCGTAATGACTATTTCTATTCCTCTGGGGGGAAGAGAAATAGGGGTTATGATAATAATAATAGATTCCCAGTTCAGAATGTGAAGCACAGCCAGTGAGCATTAAATGATAATATAATGTTTATGGCAGTTTGGTTTTCTTGGAAGACAAAATGTTAGAATCGCAAGCTCTCAGGATAATCAAGATGGAGCAGCCAGGGAATCATAAGAAAAAGGAAAAGCAGAGATTCCAGCCTAACTAACTTAAGTTAAATTTCGGCTCAAAGAGACCGATAAGAAATGGAAATGCCAAGGAGAGTTCTAGAAACCTCAAAGTGGAGCAGGGAGATGGGGCTTTCAGTGGAGACATCTGCAGAACTACTCATGGATTAATACAGCCCACGAATAAAGCAGCCCCCACGAGTCCTGAAACTCATGGCCAGTTAAAGGAATCTTGGCTGTGGAATCAAATGGAGGCTTAGAAGCTGCCTCCATGTGACCTCCTGAAGGAGAGAGCCAGAATTAAAATAATATAAAATAAAAACCAACAACAACAACAAAAAAAAAAACAGAAAGACTTTCATAAATCTACAAAGGAAGGAAAAACATAACTGGAACATGGGGAAAAAGACCAGCCCTGATATGAGGTGAGCTGAACAAAGTCTTGGAGTGTGAACACAGCTTCAGTGTCCGTCAGGGAAGAAGGTTTGCTTACTTATCTCTGTATGGTTCTGTGAACTGAGCCTTCAAGATTAGGCTGCCCAGTAAGAAAGCCCTCAAATAAAAAAGCAGAAGAAATAACAAACCAACTGGTGCACACATCCAAGAACACACACACACATACACAAACACACATACACACACAAACACACACACTTACACGCAAACACACACACACAAACACACACATACACACAAACTTACACACAAACACACACACATACACACAAACACACACACATACAGACAAACACACACACAAACACACACACATACAGACACACACAGTTACACACACCTACAAACACACAAATATGGAAGACAACACGGCTCCTCCACAGGTATAATTACTCAACTGCTGAATGCAAAGATCCTGAAATAGGGAGAAGGCCAGATGAAGACTTCAAAAGTTGACTTGTGATATCTACATTAAGAGAATCATTTTAGGGTTGGCAAGATACTTGGCCCTGGGGATCCCAGGTGTCCACGGGCATGTCCCAGCTAGGTATTTAGGCAGCAGAGGAGAGGGTGCCAGAACTAGCCTTGTACCATAGTCACATTGATGATTATCTTGATTACCATTATAGAAATTTCATCCGATGGATGGAGATAGAGACAGAGACCCACATTCACATCAGAGCAATGGATTGAGCCCCCAAGGTGCAGTTGAAGAGCAGAAGGTGGGAGAAGATGAGTTAGGAAGTTAGGAC